>CM060909.1:904348399-904948399 GCA_030737875.1 Allium sativum | reverse complement strand
ATTTCTGATCGGATTGATTTCGAAGGGGGGGCCTGAAGTATTAAAGGGAGGAAGAGATTTTTTTATATTTATTTATTTATTTATTTATTTTATTTTATTTCAAAAAGTTGACTTTCACATATGACCTCTAAACGAGGCCCACCGCCTGTCGCCTATAGCGTTTCACCCCTATTCCGAACACAATGGGATATGTTTCGAATGTTGATTCGATCGATTGAATCAGTTTCCGTTGAATTAACATATAAATCACTATATTGAATTTTAAACGTACATTTCAAATTACCGGGGTCACATACTAACTAGAAAAATTCCCGAAAAATATTTTCTAGCTTCGTATTGACGATACGGTCCTAACAAAACTAGTTTCGTCGAATTCTGAGACCGTTAGAAAAATGGCCATTTTCCAGTCGATTAAAATCAACTGAAACTGGTCAAACGCGTTTTCTTTTGCCACGCTCACATATTGATTCGAAAAATTATGAAATTTGAAATCTAGCAATAACTTAACATCACGGACCCAACAAAACTGGTTTCGTCGAAATCCGAGGTCGTTTGCAAAACGGCTATTTTTAAGGGCTATATATTATATAAAATATATATAAATTCCACAGCGACTATTTCTAATTTTAAACTGGACATATCTTATCATTTCTAAGATGAAATCTCAGTTTGTTAACTTCGTTACAAAGATATAGTTATACAGATTCCATTATTTTTGGTTTCACTAAAATCCGGATTGTTTTGCACCCGGTACATTCAATTGAAGTTTGAAATCGAATTATCGAACTACCGCGCCATTTTCAATTCTATTTATAATTATATATAAATATTTATATTCTAACGACGACGCATATAATATATACGTTCGAATTATATTAAAAATAAATTTCTCGTCGATATTATAAAAAAAATAATTCATTTTAAATATTCAAAATTCGCCAAAATTGCCAAAATAAAAATTTTAAACTGGCCCAGATTTTCCGGGTTATTACAATCTCCCCCACTTAAAACTTTTCGTCCCCGAAAAGGAACAAAGTCGAAAGTGGTTTGATTAATCAACTCTACGTTCGATCTGGCTTCCATTCTCCAACTCCTTAGTTTCTGAGAATTTTCAAAATTTCAAAAATTTGGCTAACACCCTAAATTTTCGAAAAATTTCGCCATAACGTCCCCTGCAATGGGAGCATCGGGGAATTTCAAATAGCTTCCCCGGTCCTTCAGATCTCAAAAAGAAAAAGAAAAAGCCAAGCGGCTAGCCAATAGGCTCACAAAATCATCATCACCCAAACAAAACAGGAAATTATGTAGTAAACATGTACCTATTTGTCGGGCAAACAAATTTTATTCTCTGGCTCTAGCCTCCTTGCTATGACCTGTTCAATGATATATATGTATATGCAAGCAAACGCAACCAAATTTCAATACAATTCATTATTCGATCACATTAGGCATAATGGTTCAAAATTATCAAACAACTAAACAAATAACACAAGCATCAATCAATTAGTGAATTAGAGTTTCAAATTCATAACTTTGATATATAGTCAAAAATCAGATTTTTTTGATGCCAAATCACAACAAATAAATCTAGCTATATAAGTTTTGGTTCTCACACCAGTCTAATGGAAATATATAGAAAATCACACCTTCGAAACTCGAATACCAATTCTGATGATGTCTAGACTATCATCAGAATCGTCTCCGGGCGACTAGAGTGTGGCTCTATATCTATCCAGTATATTAAAACTTCAAATACACGTGGATCAGACGTATACGCAAAGTCTATATATACTGGACTGTCCAAATTCAAACATAATAACTAATCAAATACGAATAGTTGATTTAAATTTTCAAAGCAAAAATGTTTTCATTTGAAAAATATACTCTTCACACCCGTTCTAGGATACTACTGATCCTATCTCTAACGAGTCATTCTAATTGGATATTACTAATCCAATATCTGATGAATTCTTTCGTATGGTTCTAATGTGTCTTGTTCTCTGCTTTGTAAACCAAAGCTCTGATACCACGTGTAAAGACCCGCAACTTCCCCGTAAAGGAAAGCGTCGGATAGTTCGAGAACAAACCACAACAGAACGCATACAGAAGAACATTTCATTGTATATTACAACAATGCATCAGATTACAAGAATATACAGAGTAAAAATGAATATTGCACAGAAATATCAGAGATTTAAATTACATTTAAATACATAGCAGCGGAAAATAATACAATACACAACTAGAAGAGATATACGGATACAAAGCTTTCCGGATATCGTTCCAGCTGTAAACCAGGATCCTGTGAATATAAATCTGCAAAACCAAAACTACTAGCTGCCCGTGTCAAAATAAGGGCACCCAGAGTTTAGGTTAAAACAATAAACTCCAGGTCAGTCATGTGACTGGTGTGAGAACTAAAAACAGTTATAATCTTTATTTTAAATCATTAGGTAAATCGAGGGACCACGCCGTATAACACGGAACGGGTTTCCTCCTAAGAATACCAGTGCATAAAACAAACAGCGCAATGCTAAATAAAGAAAAATGAAGCTGTTATAAGACCCAGGTCCTATCACACAATGCAACGCAAGCCGGGGGATAGGGTTTTCCCTTATAACAGCCAAAGAATGCTTGATACGTTTGAAACAAATCATTTGATACTATAATAAGTGCATAGTGTATAAAACAACTTCAAATCATAAGTATCAATCATAGGCTACATGGGTACCATATATCATGTCGCCATACTAGGTTATACAATCAAAATGCGCAAAGTCACGTATTTGGAAATTGGATTTCCATCTATGAACCGAGGCAAAAGATAGTCCTCAACCGATTCTTGACTCTCTAGCCCGAGCCACAGGACCCAGACTCAGGTGGGCCCTTGGAGCGACAGGGCCGGTCCACCGATGTGGATTAAAATGCCTGAACACTACGTCTCCCCACCCTATGGGGTGTAAGTCTGGTCCGTCTGCCAACCAGAATGCATCGGCCGAAACCGATATAACCGAGGCGCCTCGCAACAGCAACAACCACATAAGTCAAACTCGTCAGGGCGTGTAAAACCACTGACGCCACTTCTAACTAGAAAGAAACGCAAGTCCTCCCTGAGGTCCGTCTCCCGTTTTTGGTTCATACCGGGTGTGAAACTCGCGAATTCACGTTACACAAAGCTGTGCCACACAGGCTGTGCTTTGATCATCACCACAAGACTTTGCTTTTCAACAGAAGCCTCGATCAATTGCCACTTAGGCATGCCACACAGGCAATTCACTCCATGCGTTTGATATCCATCAATATATAACCCCTGAGCTCGTACGTCTCAGAGAAGGGCGTTAAGCAAGAGAATAAATTCTCCGCCGCCAAACAGATATATATTTAATAGAGATCAATCACACGGACTAAAATCCAATGTCAGACACACAGTCCATTTACAAGTCCGTTCTGGGTCTGAACGAAACCGGAGGCACCTAGTACCCCGCATATCCATCGATCTCCAAGTACGTCTGGACGATCACCAACTGTTTCCATCTTCTTGGGTGTACAGCCCAATCAAGATCATCAGTAATCACCCAAACGACGTGAAGACTTCCGGTCTTCGACCACCGTCTTCATCTTCGACACCACGTCGAATCAGTTATTCAGAATGGGATAAACCCGGTCTTTCTGAATAACTCGCGTATATATTATAAAAGTGTTACACAAACACAACATACGCCTCATTCCAATTCAGAATATTCTTTTATTCAAATATTCCTATACTTTGGAAAAAGGTTCCCATTAATTTTATCCAAGATAAATTCTTTAAATTTATTCTTTAATCTCCTTTGAATATCAATTCAAACTAGTCGGGATTAGCGAACCACACCGAAGTAATCATTTATTTTATTTCCCAATCCCAACCTATTCATCCCATGAAGTAAAACTGGTAATACTTCATATCTAACACCACAGTGTTATCGGTAAATTCAATTACCATTTCACGTTCAAATCTAATTAAAGATTTAACTATCGCCTGGAGTAAAACTGGTGATACTCCATTCTCGATCTTTTCAATCTAATTAAAGATTCATTAAAACTCCACTTAGTTTTAATATTTCTCTGGGTCAAAGAATCAGTGTCATTTAAAAACACAGTTCACGATAAACTCAAAATCACATTCATTAATTATCGGGTTAAAGAACGAGTGTTATTTAAAACACTGTTCACGATAAACCCAAAAATCAATATCAATTCAATTCCAATGAAATCTCATTTAATTGGTACACTTCATTAAATCCAAATAAAAAGATTTAATCTTTTCACAACTGGGTTCAAGAACAGTGTTAGTGAAGACACCATTCACGACAAACCCAAATCACATTCGATATTCAATACAAGGCTCTGAATAGAAAATATATCGGCTTATATTCAATATCAAATTCTACGATTAACAAATGTCGTATTGAAATAACGATATAAATGTATATCTTTCAAATTCCCATAACAACATCTGTATAATCACGAATTCCAACATCGAAATATTCCGAAGACAATTTCGATTCAAATCCACTCCAATGCAATCATTGGAAATTCTGGTTATTTTTGAAACCCTTTTCAAATTCAATTTATTTATTTAAAAATAAATAGAATTATATTTCTAGTTCAAAACTAGTTCATTTCGATAAAAATCTATTTTTATCTTTTCAAATATGGAGTTTTTCATCCCAAATCTTCACAAATCATTTCTTATGATTTTACACAAATTATTACTATTTTTAATAATTTTATCAAGGCCCGTACAGTCGATTTTCACCAATGGCCATCGAACTGCACTTACAGCGACCTTTTTCAAATTTGATTTGGACATAATTCCAAATCCAACCGTTAGATTTCTAATTTCTCACATTCGTTAGAAAGCTCTCTTCGATACGAACCCAACGGTTCCGGTTTTAGGAGAATCCGACGGTCGGATCTCCCGCAATGTCCGTTTGAAATAAATGGTCGAAATTCACGAACTGCCGCGGCGCGGCGCGTTCTATTCAGACCATTATATTATATATATAATATATATATATATAATATATTTCGTCGATTTCTATTTAAAATGAATTATATAAATAGTTTTAAATTCGTTTCAAAAGCAATTTCAACTTCCTTTTCAATTCAAATCAAAATTGAATTCTTCTTTATAAATTCGTTTCAAAATTCATTTCTATTCAATTCAAATTTCAATTCAATTTGAATTCATTTTCAATTCATTTCGAAATCGTTTTCAATTCAATTCATTTCGAAATCATTTTCAATTCATTTCGAAATCGTTTTCAATTCAATTCATTTCGAAATCGTTTTCAATTCAATTCATTTCGAAATCACTTTCAATTCAATTCATTTCGAAATCATTTTCAATTCAATTCATTTCGAAATCGTTTTCAATTCAATTCATTTCGAAATCACTTTCAATTCAATTCATTTCGAAATCGTTTTCAATTCAATTCATTTCGAAATCGTTTTCAATTCAATTCATTTCGAAATCGTTCTCAATTCAATTCATTTCGAAATCGTTATATATTCAATTCATTTCGAAATGAATAAAATCGATATAAATATCGTTCACGTCAAAATGGCGTCAAACTAATCAACACGGCTTCATAAATCTCTATTTTCAAATATTCTATTTCAAATATTTCTTTTTTTTTCAAAATAGTTGTTATTATCAAAATATTTCGTTCAACACATGACCAATCTCAATGGATGAGTACTGTCAACACATGAACTTTTATTTTATAATATTCTTTATTTTTCAAATTGAAATGAGGCCCAATCAATTACCATATAAAGTTAATTATATGGATTTTCATACAACACATGTATATAATTACATTGAAAAATAATCAACCATCAACCAAAGTGCACTACACTGTATAAGCATCAAATATAAATATTCAACGCTTATAACAGCCTGTCAATCAATCGATCGACACATTTAATCAATCAGGATGAGTGAACTTCAAGTTTCATCCCAACACCCGTGTGGGGTTTCAAACAATCAAACAAATATTTTATTCGTGCAGTTGGGCGATGTGTAAAATTTATCGTCCCAATCAATGTCCTTCAAATAGGTGTACATAAGCAAACCGTCTGGTTTGTAAATGAATATTTATTTATTCACATTCACGTTAAAAATTATATTTTTAACGTTAAAACATTTTATTCCAACATATGAATTTCTATTAAGTTCATTCTTTAAATAAAATGATATTTTTATTTTTCTAACACATTTTAGAAAATTTCGGCGGCATAACGGCACGATACTAGAAACGGGACAAGGCCTAGGCTTATCCCCGGTCTAGTGAAGGCTCACGCCATTCACACATCAATCAAATCAATTCGTTATGCAAACCACAAAATTTGGAGTAAGAGTCTAACCTAGCCTTACTCCTTCGCCTTATAACGGCGCACGCCTAATCCTAACCAATTTATCGATTCGATTTTTCACACCACAAACCACATTCAAACCAATATCGCAATCAATCACCGAACAGTCAAACAAACAAGTCCATGGTCTGTGGACGATTGTGTCGGGTGCTACTAAGCACCGTCTGCATCCTAGTATATATATAACTAGAAAAAGAATTTTAGAGTGAGAAGTTCTCACCGATAGCTATCCAACTTCACGACACTTCTTTTATAGAAATCTTCTTCATCCTCGCCTTTTTATCGTCTTCTTGTGCCCGTAGTCACTATATACATAAAAATCACATTTTTATATTTTGATGTCTTTAAAATAAAAATCACCTTTTTATTTGTTCGTTTTCAATTTAAAAACCATATTTTTATAATCACTTCATATATTTAAAAATCGAATTTCTTTACTATGCTATTCAATATTAAAAATCCCGCCTTTCCTATTTTTAAAATCTAATCTTTTCTATTTTAAAAATATCGTCTTTTCGTCGATAAAGATTTTACCTTTTCTAAAATAAAGATTTCGCCTTTACTAAAATAAAGATTTCGCCTTTATAAAAAAAAAATATCATCACTTGATTTCAACGTATATAAAATAAAAATCAGATTTTTATTTCGCTACATATACAAAGATGATATTTTTATATTCTCTATCCTATAAAGATTATATTTTTAATACTTTAAAAATATAAAAATCATATTTTTAATATTTCTATATAGTAAAGATTATATTTTTAATACTTTAAAAATATAAAAATCATATTTTTATTACTTTAAAAATATAGAGATCGTATCTTTATCACTTCTACTCAATAAAAATTCCGTCTTTTCTCTTTTTAAAATTATGATCTTTTTCTTTGCAAGTTCAAATCTTTTTCTTTTAAAAGATTAAACCCTTTTCTTTCTATTTTAAACCTTAAAATAAAATCAGTTTTAAAATTCTTTTCCAATCAGTTTTTAAAATTCCTAAAAATCAGTTTTAGCTCTATATAAAAAAAAATTCAGTTTTAAAAATCTTAATAAAATTCAGTTTTAAAAATCTTTATAAAATTTCAGTTATATATTAAATAAAATTAGAAAAACTTACAGGGGGGGACGGTTGCGGCTGTCGAATGCAGAGGAGAGGGGGGAAGGAGAAGGGCGGCGCGGCGGTTAGGGTTAGGGGGGTCGCGGTGGTTGTTCGGTGGTCGTGGGAGGAGGAGCGATAGGGGAAGGAGAAAAAGCGGAGGGGGGGGGGAAGGTCTTTCGCTGCTGCGGCGAGGGGAGGGGCAGGGCTTCGGAGGTGGCGCCCTCCCTTGAGGCGTCGACGACGATCTTCGGGGGGGGGGGGGGGGGGGGGCGGCGGCGACGAGTTCCCCCCCGTCTTCCTCTTCCCTTTCTTTTTTTTTTTTTTTTATTTCTGATCGGATTGATTTTGAAGGGGGGGCCAGAAGTATTAAAGGGAGGAAGAGATTTTTTAAATTTTTTTATTTATTTATTTAATTTATTTTATTTCAAAAAGTTGACTTTCACATATGACCTCTAAACGAGGCCCACCGCCTGTCGCCTATAGCGTTTCACCCCTATTTCGAACACAATGGGATATGTTTCGTATGTTGATTCGATCGATTGAATCAGTTTCCGTTGAATTAACATATAAATCACTATATTGAATTTTAAACGTACATTTCAAATTACCGGGGTCACATACTAACTAGAAAAATTCCCGAAAAATATTTTCTAGCTTCGTATTGACGATACGGTCCTAACAAAACTAGTTTCGTCGAATTCTGAGACCGTTAGAAAAATGGCCATTTTCCAGTCGATTAAAATCAACTGAAACTGGTCAAACGCGTTTTCTTTTGCCACGCTCACATATTGATTCGAAAAATTATGAAATTTGAAATCTAGCAATAACTTAACATCACGGACCCAGCAAAACTGGTTTCGTCGAAATCCGAGGTCGTTTGCAAAACGGCTATTTTTAAGGGCTATATATTATATAAAATATATATAAATTCCACAGCGACTATTTCTAATTTTAAACTGGACATATCTTATCATTTCTAAGATGAAATCTCAGTTTGTTAACTTCGTTACAAAGATATAGTTATACAGATTCCATTATTTTTGGTTTCACTAAAATCCGGATTGTTTTGCACCCGGTACATTCAATTGAAGTTTGAAATCGAATTATCGAACTACCGCGCCATTTTCAATTCTATTTATAATTATATATAAATATTTATATTCTAACGACGACGCATATAATATATACGTTCGAATTATATTAAAAATAAATTTCTCGTCGATATTATAAAAAAAATAATTCATTTTAAATATTCAAAATTCGCTAAAATTGCCAAAATAAAAAATTTAAACTGGCCCAGATTTTCCGGGTTATTACATTTATCAAGGCCCGTACAGGCGATTTCCAACAACGGCCATCAAACTGCACTTACAGCGACCTTTTTCAAATTTGATTTGGACGTATCTCCAAATCCAACCGTTAGATTTCAAATTTCTAATATTCGTTAGAAAGCTCCTTTCGATACGAACCCAACGGTTCCGGTTTTAGGAGAATCCGACGGTCGGATCTCCCGTAATGTCTGTTTGAAATAAATGGTCGAAATTCATGAACTGCCGCGGCGCGGCGCGTTCTATTCAGGCCATTTATATTATATATATAATATATATTTCTTCGATTTCTATTTAAAACGAATTTTATAAATAGTTTTGAATTCGTTTCAAAAACATTTTCAACTTCCATTTCAATTCAAATCAAAATTGAATTATTCTTTATAAATTCGTTTTAAAATTCACTTCTATTCAATTCAAATTTCAATTTAATTTGAATTCATTTCAATTCGCTTTCAATTCAATTTGAATTCGTTTTCAATTCAATTCAAATTCGTTTTCTATTCGATTCAATTCAAATTGGTTTTCTATTCGATTCAATTCAAATTGGTTTTCTATTCGATTCAATTCAAATTGGTTTTCTATTCGATTCAATTCAAATTGGTTTTCTATTCGATTCAATTCAAATTGGTTTTCTATTCGATTCAAATTCGTTATATATTCCATTGAAATCAAATTCATTATCTATTCAAATCAAATCAAATTCGTTTTCTATTCAATTCATTTCGAAATCGTTTTCAATTCAATTCATTTCGAAATCGATAAAATCGATATAAATATCGTTCACGTCAAAATGGCGTCAATCTAATCAACACGGCTTAATGTATTTCTATTTTCAAATATTCTATTTCAAATATTTCCTATTATCAAAATATTTGTTATTATCAAAATATTTCATTCAACACATGACTAATCTCAACGGATGAGTACAGTCAACACATGAACCTTTATTTTATATTGATAAAGATGTAAGGTTTATTATTAAAATATTTCGTTCAACACATGAACCTTTATTTTATAATATTCTTTATTTTCTAAATTGGAATGAGGCCCAATCAATTACCATATAATTTTAATTATATGGATTTTCATACATCACACTTATATAATAGCATTGAAAAATAATCAATCATCAACCAAAGTGCACTACACTGTATAAGCATCAAATATAGATATCTAACGCTTATAATAGCCTGTCAATCAATCGATCGACATATTTAATCAATCAGGATGAGTGAACTTCATATTTCATCCCAACACCCGTATTTTATTCACTTCACGTTGAAAATTATATTTTTAACGATCAAATTATTTAAAATAATCTATTTTAGATATCCAAAATTCGCTAAAATTGCCAAAATAAAAAATTTAAACTGGCCCACATTTTCGGGTTATTACATGATAATACACCCTAATGGGAGCTAACCACATAGCCATGCTACCTGCCCGATTTTTGTCATTTCCCGGTTGTTGAAGCTAGAGGCTATGATTACTTTCCATTCATTGATAACACGATCACTTTGAATGCCTCATTATCACATCCGTTAATCACTAATTGGTTTGCACAAATATTCTGGTTGTTATGCTAAGGGAATAAATCCGTTGCAACCATATATATTTATACAGACCAACCCATTTGATTATTGGAAATACTTTGTCAGACATTTGTTAGTATACGTTCGTTCTGGGATTGAACGAAACCGAAGGCACTATTCAGTACATCCATCCTAGGAAATCTCTACCTAGAACTTATACAACAGCCCTTACACTTTACTCCGTCTTCAATATATTCAGCATACTTGGTTTGCAAAGCTTATGCCGATACGGAGTGGTTCTTCGGATAATAATCCAACCGGTCTCTCCATATTAACAACGTTAAAATGGTAAAAACTGCGATAGTCGGTGATTTAACTATCAAATGAAAAATGTCCGTGTACACACAACGATCTTATTTCCAAATGGAATTATTGATCATATCATCAAACATATATATATATGTATATATATTCAAATTTCCTTATTTTCTATGTTAAGGAAATATGTGTTATTAACTCTGGAAAACATTCTCATTGCATATTTACATATCACTATTCTTTCACATCTATCAGACTCTAACTATAAACTAGTAAGAAAACAACTTTCTTAAGCATAAACCCCGAAGGCCGAAACCAACATCAGACTGATACTCAAAAAGTCATTCAACTCAACTAATTTCTAGTCAGTTTTCTAATTCTGCTTAACTCTATTTCTTTAACTCCATTTGATTAACTTCTTATCAACGCGATCATTTTAAATCTGCAAATCATTTTCTTTTAAATCATCGTTCACTTTTAAACGTATATATCCCTGGATTTTATTTATAAAATTCCTTTTTGTTTATAATATTCTATTTTAAGTTCGTTTCATTTATCGAATTCTATATATATATATCGATATATCGATTTCTAGTTTATCAAATCTTCTTAAAAATATTCTAACTCCTTAAATTCCCGGAAAAAATCGCCATACCCTCCTTTGTACCAGGAGCATCGAGAAAATCCCCAAACCGCCACACAGGCCTCTCTATTCAGAAAGAAAATCAAAAAGCCAAGCGGCTAGCCAATACGGCGCATAAAATCTCATATTCAATTTAAATACATACCTTTTTGTCCGGCATTCTAATATATATCTTCATTAACTTCATTCCTATACCTGCTTAACATATCTAATCATTCTAATTCATTCCAACTTAACACACTTGTTTTAACTCAACTTGTTAATTAATTTGTTAATCAACTCTTTTTCCTATTTCGCTTAACATGTTCAAATATATTCCTAACTTGCTTGTCAACTAATTTAATTCTAGTTTCAATTCAAGTTTCATATTTGATATAAATTATAAATTTACAAATCCCATTTTCTGATCTTACTAAATTTATAAACCCTTTTACAAATTAACTTCCTTGTTTTCAAATTTTACAACGAGTTTCATTTCAAAAATCCTATTTAAAAGTCTATTTTTATATTTCGAATTTCGAAATATAAGCCACCGTTCCCTTTTCGAAATGATTTCAAAACCCTATTTTTAAATTCATATTCTTAATTCTATTTGAATTTTCTATATTCAAATTCCATTTTCACTTCTATTTGAATTCTATTTAAAAATCTAAAATATCCTTTTCATGATATTTTATCCATCAACATTTTTGAGCAAGTGACATTCGACAATTCAAAACACTGAATTTCAACCAAAGGTTTCAAACACATCATATTTAATAATATATGTGATAACAAACAAACAATAATATTTTTGAGGAATCCAGTTGGATTCCTCCAACCTGTTTTCCTGCATCCACATACGTTAGCCAACATAAATAATACCATCCTGCTTCGAGGAAGGATATCGCGGTATAGAAGGTCATCCACTAATATATATTTGTGGGGCACATAGGGAAATCATCTGCTAATGGTACCGCGGGCATCCGCTAATGAGACTGCGGGAACAATCCAATCATCAACCCAATATATATATATATATATATATATATATATATATATATATATAGTCAACCCTAAATAACTAATATATTTAAATCAACTAGAACGCATTCAAACAAGCAATAACAATTATTTTTACCGAATAAAAATAATTTTAAATAACAGGTGTGTGAGATTTACTCACCAATATTTTTGTTTGCCGAATATCCAATAATTCAAAACAACTTCTAGCTCGAAAAATTCATAGCAATGGACCAATCCGTCTTGTTTTCAAGATTTTTGGACCTTGTATAAATTAGATATACATTGTTCACATTAACGATTTTAAACGATAAAATTAGAAATCTAACTTTTCTTTAATCTCGTGCTCAAGGGTTAGTTTACCATAACTTTACTTCACTAACTAATTTTATAGTTTATACAAATTAATTTGATTAGCTATTAATTATATAACCCGATCTCTATATAAAATAAACACAATATTTTCTAAGGAATTTCATTAACTCAATTAGTGAAAACAATTAACTAAATTAATTTAACTTTCATAACATTCCTAATCTACTTTCATCATGTTTTAAATATTGAATTTATAAGTTAATATGAATATATATATATGGATATATATATAATCAATTAACTAAACCACATGTTTATTTAAGTAAATTACCTGTAAATCCATGCCAAGAACACTAAGGCCGCCTATCTCCATTCTAAATCTCCTGCTACAGAAATTTCATTTGTCGTGGTCTCCCATTTCAGCTTCTCAATTTCACGAACACCAAAATTCCCATTTTCCTATCGCCATCATTTTCTACGTATCGAACTCTCCTCAGCATTCACAATTCGTCCATCCATCTGTAAATCGAACCAGTCCAGCAACGAACTTCCTAAGCAAAGGTTCTTGCCGGATTCGAAATAGAGTCCTGTAGTGTCGGCTTGCTCCACCGTTACTCAAACATCGAGCTTCCTCTAAACCGCAGTAGTACCTACCATCCAGCGCACAACGCGATTTAGATCTGAAACTCAAAAGAAACCACGATAATCACCTTTGCCATATACTTCACTGCGTTACTCAAAAAGGACTACCCCAAACTCCATTGCCATAAAACTAGGTCGACTGCTCTCCAAACGTGGGGGTCTGATTTCGCAAAAAGATGAATTCAGTTTTTAATATTGGTTCGGATATTGTTTGAGTGATTTGGGATGTATACGGTTTTCGATTTACTGAAATTGATTTTGCAAAGTAACAATGGAGCGGTACCCTTTTTATTGAGGTTTAGATTTCAGTTTGTGGATATAAACAAAGCACGGCTTTGTTTTAGTTTGTGGTTAAGAAGGGGGCACGATTTTGTTTTGATTTGTTGTAATAAAGAAGCCACGGTTTTGTTTTGAACCGGTTTCCTTTAAATTAAAATAACCTTTTATTCTGAACTCCTTACCGAACCCAACAACTGACATTTCTAGCGTTATACCACTGCCTGAACGCATTGGGACCTATTTCAAAGTCCAGTTCGATCATATGGGGAAGATATTAATTTTAATCGATATAAATTAAATTCAGAACAATATATTCTTCGATAATAAATTAATATTATCGCTTTTATATTTCAAACAGAACTGACACTGATCATCTGAACTGTTGTGATTCAGTTTTTAACTTCGATTTAAATTATATTTTGTATTACGATAATTTAATATATTCAATATTAAATCGAAATTGATTTTTAAATCGATAACTAAATATAAAAATTCATTTATATTATCAACTCAATATTTAACCGATATTAAATATTTAAAATAAATCGTTCGAAAAATCAGGGTCATTACATTCTTCCCTCCTTAAAAGAATTTCGTCCCCGAAATTACTAAGGTAGGAAAATGTTACTAACCTATTAACCTTTCAAAAACTTACTTGTGTTGAACTCAACATTTCATACTTCAATAAATTTTATCTTACCAAATCATTTGGTTTGTATTCATATGGCTCGACATATAGGTTTACATTCATCTAGTCTGAATGGTTTACAATTAATATATTCACATTCGATTCATATTTAACTCATATGTACACAATCTTCATTCAAATTGATTTTAATCAATTTAGTCTCTTCAATTTACTTTCTTAAGTTAAATTCTAATTCCAGAATTCAAATCCCCGCGTTTCCATTTCAAATCCTTCTGAAATCACATAAATATATACACATATTTACTTCTATCTCAATTTCAAAACATTTGAATTTGTTTTAAACCAACCTGTTTACTTTAAAACATTTTTCCTTCGAAAACTTTTCTAAGGCAGCAGTCCATCACTTAGAGACTCAAAAATGAACACTGATGATGTTGCAATCATCATCAGAATTATTTTCCAGCCAGTATAGTGAGTTCAGTGCTTAATTACTTTCAAAAATCCATTCAAAATGATTTTTATTCAAATCCTTTCAAACCAAAGCTATATTATTTTAATATACTTCAGAAAAATATTATCCAACTTCCCAGGATTATAGATTCCATATTCTGGTTTGAATTAGACTATAATTCATCTCATCTGTATATTTCATTCATATACAAATTCTATTTGGTTATAAATAACCATTTTCATTTTATAATCTTATTTGATTATAATATTATCAACCAACACATCCAATAATTATAATAATTTCAGAAAATTGTTCCTTTTCTATCAAAAATATAATTCTAGGGTAAAATTATTTCATTTACCCACTTAAAACAACATCGTGTTCAATCTTCTATTCAAGTATTTACAAACCCTTATCGATGTCGTGGCGTCCCATGATTCGATCAGAATTCATATGCAACTCAACAGACTAGCCAACACAATATAAAATAGTGTTTATATCAATTAACAAATACACGCTCTCGTGTGTATATATATATATATATATATATATACACACACACACACTCAACTCATTCTAGGACACTGCTGACCCTATCTCTAATGAGCACATTCCACCAAAGCCTAGGTGTTCGCTCAACCTAAGCTCTAATACCAACTGTAACAACCCGCAAATCCGCACTTTCTTAGTTGACTACATACACCGTACATCCAACTTAAATTGCACAGAAATACGAATCATTAATAGAACGAAGTTAGAGGGTGAGAATAGATAAGATAGAAACTTAGAATAGAAGAAGAAGAAGAAGAAGAACAGAAACACAACACAGAATCTCACATCGCTGGGGAATAAAATATAATATATAATAGCTTTTGAAATACAAAATTTGAACTGTGTAACATACACTTATCAGAGTATCACTATTAGAGAACAACTTACAACACAGCGAAACAAAACTCTATATAACTAACGATGAAGCCTCCTGCTCCAAGCTCCTCCAAATATCTGTAAACATGTAATAACCCGGAAATTCTGAGCCAATTTAAAATTTTATTTTGGTAATTTTGATGAATTTTGAATATTTAAAATGAATTATTTTAAATAATAACGACGGGAAATTTATTTTGAATAGAATTAGAACGTATATATTTATATAGATCGTCGTTTGAATATAAATATTTTATTTTAATTATAAAAGGAATTGAGAATGGCACTGTAGTTTGAAAATTCGATTTCAAAGTTCAAATGAATGTACGGGATTCAAAATAAACCGGATTTCGGCAAAACCAAAAATATTAGAATCTATTTGACAATATCTTTCCAACGAATCTGAAAAATCAAAATTTCATAGCGGGAATCAAAAGATATGCCCACTATGAAATTCTGGCCCTTAAAAATGGGAATTTTGTAAACGACCTCTGTTTTCGACGAAACCACTTTTGTTAGATCCGAGATGTCAAGTTATTGCTAGGTTTCAATATTCGTAATTTTCTGATTCAATATGTGGATGTGGCAAAGGAAAATGCGTTTGACCAGTTTTAGTTGATTTTGATCGACCTGAAAATTTCCCTTTTTCAAACGGTCTCGAAATTTGACGAAATTAGTTTTGTTAGGACCGTATCATCAATACGAAGCTAGAAAATATTTTTTGGGAATTTTTAGAGTTCATACGTGGCCTCGGTAAATTGAAATGCACGTTCAAATTCAATATATAGATTTAAATTTTGATTCTGATGAAAAGTGATCGAAACGTTCGAATCAGCTTATGATGCATATCCCATTGTGTTCAGAATGGGGTTAATTAGCTAGGGGGCGACAGTCGTTGGGCCTCGTTTGGAGTTCATGTGAAAAGTCAACTTTTGAAGAGAAAAAATATAATAAATAAATAATAATATATATAGTTACCCCACTCCCTTAGTCTTCTCTCTCTCCTTTATCAGAACGATTTCAAATTAAAAGAAAGAAGAAAAAAATCTAACTACCGCCACCGTTCAACGTCGACAGCGCCGCCCACCGCGCGCCACTCGCGCCTGGCTCTGACCACCTCCTCCTCGTCGCTGACCACCCCTTCCCCATTCCTTCATCCAAACGAGACCTAACCCTCTTTCCAACCAAGAATTGACGCCGACCACCACTGCAGCGCCGCCACCAATGAAACCCCCTCTCCTCCGCGCCTCACCCCCCTCCTCGACCTCCACCTACTCCGAACCCTCTTCCTCCCTTCGCGAAGCCAGACCACCAAAAACCCTGCCATGCCCAAATCGATGAAGACCAGCGCCCTCCTCCCCTTCTTCTTCTCCGACGCAGGCCCCTCTCCCTCCTCTTTAGTCCATTGTAAGTTTTTTTTTTTATATATAGTTATTTATTTTACTTAATTACAGTAATTAGTTTTATAATAAAAATTCAGTTTTTTTAATATGTAAAGGGTGGATTTTTTTTATCGGTAAAAGGAATTGATTTTCTTAAATTAATAATAAAGATGTTATTTTTATGTTTAGTAGAAAAGGAAAGATATAATTTTTATATGTACGTAGAAAGGATAAAAATTCAAATTTTATGTATGTATGATAATTAAAATATGGTTTTTACATAGTAGAGATTATAAAAATATAATTTTTATAGGGTAGAGAATATAAAGATTCGATCTTTATATATGAAGTAGAAATATAAAAATATAATTTTTATATAGAAAGAAGCGGTGTAAAAATAGAATTTTTATCTATATAGTAGCAGTGTAAAAATGTGATTTTTATATACATAGCTGCAATATAAAAATGCGATTTTTATATATGTAGTGGCTACGGACAATGAAATTGACAAAAGGGCGAGCACGGCAAGATGTTCTACATATGAAGAGTCATGGTATTGGATTAGCTAGTCGGTGAGAACTCCTCACTTTTATTTTATTTTCTAGTTTGAAATATTTACTAGGATGCAGACGGTGCTTAGCAACACCCGACACCCGTCGTCCACAGACCATGGATGACTTGTTTGTTTGATTGCTATGTTGTGAAATTTGATTGTGTGATGTGGAATGAAATAAAATATTTTATAGTTAAAAATATAATTTTTAACTTGTATATAAAATAAATAGTAATAAACAAGTCGGAAGATTTGTTTATGTACACTGATTTGACTGATATTTATTGGGACGATAAATTTTACACATCGCCCAACTGCACAAATAAAAATCTGTGTCTGTTGATTTGAAACCCCACACGGGTATTGGGATGATATTTGACGTACACTGATCCCGATTGTTTAGTTGTATGTCAATCGATGGGTTGATAGACTGTGTAAGCGTTAATTATTTATATTTAATGCTTATGCAGTTGTGTGGTGCACTCTGGATGATGGTTGATTATTTATCGTTGCTAATATATACATGTGTTGTATGGAAATCCATATAATAAACGTTATATGGTAATTGATTGGGCCTCATTCCAATATTGAAAAACAAATTCATGTGTTTAATTGAAAATAAATTCATGTGCTGAATAGAAAATAAATTCATGTGTTGAATTGAAAATAAATTCATGTGTTGAATTGAAAATAAGTTCATGTGTTGAATAAAAAAATAAATTCATGTGTTGAATAAAAGCCGTGTTGATTAGATTGATGCCATTTTGACGGGGACGATATTTATATCGATTTTATTCATTTTTATAATGAATATAGAAAAGAAAGTGATTTCAAAATATAACGTTTTGAAAATATTATCATATGTATATCGATGATGTGGAATATTCAATTTTGATTCGAAATTGAATATGAAATTGAAATCGTTTCGAAAAAAAATTTAAAATGATTTATAAATTACGTTTTGAAAGAAAATCGACAAAATATATATAATATTTATATAATGGTATGAATTGAACGCGCCGCGCCGCGGCAGTTCGCGAATTTCGACCATTGACTTCGAATGGATAATACGGGAGATCCGACAGTCGGATTCTCCCAAAACCAGAACCGTTGGGTTCGTATCGAAAAGAGCTTTCTAATGAATATTAGAGATTTGAAATCTAACGGTTAGATTTGGAATTATGCCCAAATCAAATTTGGAAAAGGTCGCTGTAAGTGCAGTTCGATGGTCGTTGATGGAAATCAACTGTACGGGCCTTGATAAAATTATTAAAAATAGTAATAATTTGTGTAAAATCATAAGAAATGATTTGTGAATAATTGGGATGAAAAAGTCCATATTTTAAAAGATAAAAATAGATTTTTATCGAAATGAACTAGTTTTGAACTAGAATTAAAATCAATTTATTTTTGAAATAAATAAATTGGATTTGAAATGGTTTTAAAATTAACCAGAATTTCCAATAATTGAATTGGAATGGATTTGAATCGAAATTGTCTTTGGAATATTTCGATGTTGGATTTCGTGATTATAAAGATATTGTTATGGAAATTCGAAATATATATTTATATCGTTATTTCCAATACAATATTTGTAGGTCGTAGAATTTGATATCGAATATAAGCTGATATATTTTCTATTCGGAGCCTTGTATTTAATATCAAATATGATTTGGGTTTGTTGTGAATGGTGTCTTCATTAACACTGTTCTTAAACCCAGTTGAGAAAAAGATTAAATCTTTTTATTTAGATTTAATGAAGTGTACCAATTAAATGATATTTAATTGGAATTGAATTGAAATTGATTTTTGGGTTTATCGTGAACGGTGTTTTAAATAACACTTGTTCTTTAACCCAATAATTAATAGAATGTGATTTTGGGTTTATAGTGAACCATGTTTTAAAAGACATTGGTCTTTAACCCAGTTAAAGACAGGATATTGATTTTTGGGAAGATTAAAACTAAGTGGAGTTTTAATGAATCTTTAATTAGATTGAAGTGATCGAGAATGGAGTATCACCAGTTTTGCTCCAGGCGATAGTTAAATCCTTAATTAGATTTGAACGTGAAATGGTAATTAAATATACCGATAACACCGTTGTGTTAGTAATGAATATGACCAGTTTTACTTCATGGGATGAATAGGTTGGGATTGGGAAATAAATTAAATGATTACTTCGGTGTGGTTCGCTAATCCCGACTAGTTTGAATTGATATTCAAAGAAGATTAAAGAATAAATTTAAAGAATTTATCTTTAATAAAATTAATGGGAACCTTTCCCAAAGTATAAGAATATTTGAATAAAAGAATATTCTGAATTGGAATGAAGCGTATGTTGTGTTTGTGTAACACTTGTTTATTATATACGCGAGTTATTCAGAAAGACCGGGTTTATCCAATTCTGAATAACTGATTCGGCGTGGTGTCGAGGATGAAGACGTTGGTCGAAGACCGGAGGTCTTCACATCGTTTGGGTGATTACTGATGATCTTGATTGGGTTGTACACCCAAGAGGAGGGAATCAGTTGGTGATCGTCCAGACGTACTTGGAGATCGATGGATATGCGAGGTACAAGGTGCCTCCGGTTTCATTCAGACCCAGAACGGACTTGTATGGACTGTGTGTCTGACATTGGATTTTGCTCTGTGTGATTGATCTCTATTAAATATACATCTGGCTGGTGAAGGGGAATTTATTCTGTAATGACCCGCATTGGCAGAGGTATTATAATTAATTTATTTAATTATATAAATAGTGATATAGTGAATTTGATGGTCGTGGAATTTAATAATGGTGAATATTTAATTAAAATAATATATTAAATTCTGAAATAATCAGAATTGGCTGAAATGGCGATATGGTGTGAACCGGATCATCTGTGGTATTTAATTCAGCTTGGAATTGAATTTGAATAACGAATATATTCAATCGTCGACAGTTGAACGTATAGTTTATATTATAATTAAAATCAAGCTCGAAATAGCACTGCAGTTCGTAAATTGGCAATTCGAACTTCAACTCAGTGTACATGATTCGTTTTGAGCCGGATTTCTGTGAAACAAGAAAACGTGTGGAGCTGGTGGAGTATATCTTTCTAGTGGAAGAGAAAAATGGGAATTTCCTTGTGTAGATTTTGAGATATGTCCAAATAAAATTTTAAAATAGTCGTTATGGAATCGTTTATCGACCGTATCGGTTTATTCGATATAACTAGAAATCGGATTTGAATTTAGACAAGGTTCTTTTGGGAAGTAGTGATAAATTAATTTTTAGAATTTTACTGTAATTTTTAATTAATTTAATAAGCGACTTTTTATTTGAAGTATTTCGCACCCTGAAATCAACATTTTTGAAGTTTCAAAATATGAGTCCACCTACCGATATTTTTATATATCTGGAGTCGGGACACCTCACTCGTCACGATGGTGTTTTTATTTCTGTCCGTAGCAGGTACGAAATTAAATAAATGAAAAATAAAATATCCTAACATTTTGCATGGCCAATTTGAAGGCCATGCATCATTCATCCTCAACCACAAGTGCTACCTACCTCAACACAACCTATATAACCCAAATTGGACGAACACAGCCAAAGTTGGAAAAAACAAAACCAAAAATAAAGCTAAAAATCCTAACTAAATCATCAAATCAAACGCTGTGAACTCATATGTTCTTCCACTCCACATTTATATACACTAGCAAGGGTTGACATCATCAGTCTTCGCTGGAAAATGCAGAGCAGCAGCTAGGGTTTCGGTGTTCTCAAATTGGAGCATCGTTGTTGAAATCAAGGGTGTCGATGTGCTCGTGTTGAACGGGGGAGCGATTTCATGGCGGCGATGCAGTGCTCGGTGGCCTGAGTTTAAGAGCGGCGGCGGTGGAAGTAGGATAAACAGCAGGTCGGGGTTCATCGAGTTGAGCTTCAGGGGGTCGGTCAGGTAGTGCTGGTGGCGCGGAATCTAATGGTGGTGGTTGCGGTGGAGGTATGGGGACGAGGTGGATGGATACGGCGGTCAAATGGAAGGTCAACGGGGGGGATTTATTTTACCAGACGGGTCCGATTTCTGGAATTAGGGAAGAAGGGAGAACCCGTATGGGCTTTGGAGGGAGTAGTTGGGCCGGGGTTCTATTCCAATGGGCCGGGGTTTTATTTAAAAGAAGATGGGTTTTTATTTCAAAGAGGAGGGGCTTCATTTCAAAAGAAGGATGGGCTGGACTGTTGGAATGTTGGGTTTTGTGGATTTAATTCGAAAGGGGTGAGGCTCGACTTGTTTTAATTTAGTTAGTTTTAAATTAAATTAATGTTTGAAAACTTAGAAATTGAATATCTTCTACGAACGTGATCAGATTGACGAACCGTCAGTCACGTTGGGATCGTAAGGACGATGGCTACCCCATGAAGCTGACTGGGAGTGAATCCGAGCTCGTTACAATTTATAGCACAATAATTTGTCAGAATCAAATCAAGCGATGGTTATCGTTATTAACGATGATCGTCCAATGTGAGTAACTCTCACTAACTCTGAACAGCTTATAATTTCATGTTGTATTTTTAGAACTGTTAGATATTGGCTGATTGATTGTGTGTTGACTATTTGATTGAACTGCTAGTCAGTTAGTTGAATTTCTATATTTGATTCTGTTTAACAGAATATATCATATGGAACTGAAAGTGATGTTATCTATATTGTTTAACATCTGTGATGCAGGGAAACAGGTTGGAGGAATCCAACTGGACTCCTCAACATTTATTTTACTGTTTTTCATATATTGTGATATGTGATGTGTTATATAATCTATTATGGATTATGTGTGTTGGAATGATGTTGATCATTTCCATTCGATATTTAAATATCATAAAAGACCCTGGGATGTAAAAAGAATTATTTCAATGTATATTGAAATAAAGGGGTTTTATAAAATCAACAGATTTTATAAAAGGAAATATTTCGAAAATAAAGTAAAAGGGAAAAAATGTTTTTAAAACAAATAGAGTTTTATAAAAGGGGAATCATTTGTAAAGTGGAGAACTGTTACTAAAAGTAATTCTTTATAAATGAATAGTTTATTTGAATAAAAGCAAAGGAGCTAATCGATGTTAGTTTAATCGATTAGTGTTAAAGCAAAGGAGTTAATCGATGTTAGTTTAATCGATTAGTGTTAAAGCAAAGGAGTTAATCGATGTTAGTTTAATCGATTAGTGTTAATGCAAAGGAGTTAATCGATGTTAGTTTAATCGATTAGTGTTAAAGCAAAGGAGCTAATCGATGTTAGTTTAATCGATTAGTGTTAATGCAAAGGAGCTAATCGATGTTAGTTTAATCGATTAGTGTTAAAGCAAAGGAGTTAATCGATGTTAGTTTAATCGATTAGTGTTAAAGCAAAGGAGTTAATCGATGTTAGTTTAATCGATTCGTGTTAAAGCAAAGGAGTTAATCGATGTTAGTTTAATCGATTAGTGTTAAAGCAAAGGAGCTAATCGATGTTAGTTTAATCGATTAGAGTTAAAGCAAATGAGTTAATCGAATATAGTTATTCGAATAGAAAGTAAAAAGAGTTAATCGAATATAGTTATTCGAATAGAAGCAAATGAGTTAATCGAATATAGTTTATTCGAAGAAAGAAAAAGGAGTTATCGAATATATAGTTTATTCGAAATGAGTTAAGTGAAATGAGTAAATCAATAGCGTTAGTGAAATAAGTAAATCAATCGCGTTAGTCAAATAGAGTTAATCCAATAGTGTTAGTCCAATAGAGTAAATTGATAAGGGTTAATCGATTTGAGTTAAAGCAAAGGAGTTAATTGAATATAGCTATTCGAAGAGGTTTAAGTAAGGAAGTTAGTAAAAGGGATATAAAGTGAACTTTGCCTATTTCAAAGTTAGAAATGTTGTTCAGTTAAGGTATGAGAGGTAGTTCTACCCCAACTTGATTGGCTTCGTTTTTAACTAAGGAGTAGTTAAGGTTCGGCAGTAAAGGAAATGGTTTGAGTTGGCATAGCGATGTTTGGTTAAACATCTTTCTAAGTCCAATGAAGAAGCTTTGGAAATGTTCTCCAAATAAGGAACCAGAAATGTTTTCTGACATAGAAAACAAGGAATGGAAATGTTTTCCATTGTTAATAACGTATATTTTCCAAATCTAGAAAATAAGAAATATTGAATATAGGGAAACAGGAGATAAGTAAATTTATGAAATAAAGAGATGAATGTTAAATAATGTTTGATCGATATAATTTCCATTTGGAAATAATATCGTTGTTTGCGCACCTGTTTTTCTTCGATAGTTAAATCACAGACTATCAAAGTTTTTGACCATTTTAACATTGTTAATATGGAGAGACCGGTTGGATTATTATCCAAAGAACCACTCTGTATTGGCATAAGCGTTGCGAATCATATATGCCAAAGGAAATTGAAGACGGAGTTATGCAAGGGCTATCCTGTTTACGGAATAGTGCCTTCGGTTTATCCTGTTCCTGGATGACTTGTATGGACGGATGTCTGACAGAGTATTTCCAGACGATCAAGTATATTGATTTCTCCAACTGTACCAAGAGTGGAAGCGGAGAAGGAATCTTCTTTAGCTAACACATAATGTTTGGTTGAGGACATCAATCGGTGATTTGATGGATTTGACAATGTGACAATCAAAGTGAATCTGGTATGATGTTAAAGCGTAGCTTCTAGCCTCATCATCCGGTAAATGACAGAAATCGGGCAGGCAGCATGGCTAAGTCGATCGCACCAAAGTAGGGTGTAAAATCACCTGATCTAGAGTTTCATTTACTTCTAAAAATATATTGTTGATGCTGTCCCATTCGGGAAACGGTTGCTGATCCCAGCCGTTGGTGATATACATTCGATACGCTCAAGCGAAATGAGTGGTCGGTCATGTGTGGCCGGGTTGCAAGATGTTCTTGTTGAACCTAGTGTATTCCTCTCTAGAGGTACACGAGCGAAAGGGGGTTCCATATCTTGTCATAGTTGGAAATCCATTACCCAATACGTGCTTGTGGTTTTGAGTTGTATACTATGTATGTAGAACATGAGATGAAAGCGTTTCTGCTAGATGATTATCTATACTGTGGTTGATAGACATTATTATAATATCAAAAGGTTTTTGATATAAAGATATTTTGGATTCTCATAAGGGAAAAACCCGTTCCGTTATGCGGTGTGGTCTTATGAGATATCGTTTACTTGTTCGAACTGTTTTTAAACTGTTTACTCATACTGTAACACCCCACGTCCGTTAGTGTCACTCACAGAGGGAATGCACTAAGTTCTGTGGAGCATTTAAGGTAAAAGATGCAGATAAATTACAAGACAGACAGAAATTAAATAGCGGAAAATAAAACTTTGCTTTATTGATAAAATTGTTTGTACAAAGATTTCTTTACAATATCAGAGTGTCATCTGTCTTACAAAATAAAGAAGCATAAAGATACATTTATATTCCCCAATGTAGCAAGAACCAGCCATAGAATCTGAAAAGAGAATCCAAGCAAACATCGACAAATCTTCAAGCTGGGAAAGAGTGACATTCCATCTTAACCTGAGCTATACTATTCCCTCCTCTACTACCTAGGGGGGGGGGGGGACGGAAGAAAAGAAGACGAAAGAAAAATAGAGTCAGGCATAAAGCCTGAGTAAGTTCAGTAACTTCTAGCATGTGAACAAGGAAAACAAAACGACATGAATTAACTGAACACAAGATTACACCATGACGATAGGGTCAACAAGATTAGACAAGGTAGTCACAAGATATGCTAAGATAAACTGGATACGCTCTAATACTTTCGTCGCTTCGCTATTTCCTTGTTATACTGGTTTCTATATCTCTGCACCGCCTATCTTGAGTCCCATCTAGTAACGATAACGTGCTCCCAATTCCTATATTTTCTATTGCCTTCCGGCATACATTCATTATCTATTACCTAGATCAAATCTAGGGTTTTCTATCAAGTGCTTTCTAGGTTTAACTAGAGTTTTGCGCTATCTGCTGAGCGCTTCTCGAGTTCAGGGTTTATGCCACCTAGTCCAACTAGGGATTACGCTACCTGTCGAACGATGCCCCCAAGTCTAGGACACACCACCTAGAGTGGTGTATGTTCCTATACTTCCCCACGCATGTATCGCGAATCGTTATCGCTTGTCTAGATGCACATGTCCTATAATGTGCGGTCCGAGTCCTGTGACAGGGCAAATCAAGGAATACAGAACTCGGTCGGGAGCTTTCAGATATCTGCCGATGCAGATGCTAAGGTCTGTTTTTATTCCAGTGGCTATGGTCCCACTTGAACCCTCCCTCAACTAATGAAAGGAACACCTTGTAAAATGAGAACTATACGCCGGCCCCCGGTGCCCCACAATCCTATGGCCATCCGCAACCATAACTAGATAGCAAGTATATGGTCTTTTGGAGTTCTCCGCCTTTCCGCTTCACGTATCTCGATTGACTCAAGATGGATGGTAGACGACGAGTTGCTATCACAGGGCTACCGTTTGCTCGCCGAATCACGCCGGTCCATCCTTGTCTTTAGGTTGCCATGTATTGCAACCATGGCATACCCCTAGTTCTTCTACGCAGACCTTAACCTCTGTGGGCCCAGGCGGATCATCTGCAGCATCACAGAGGGATACCAAGAGTACCCTCACGTCCCCTCGAAGCCTCGGGCTTCGTAACCCAATTCGTTGGAGCCTTCTCTCTATTCAGACGGACATTCGCTCCTTCCCGTGTTATACTACGAATTACTACTTAGTTCCCTTTCCCGTCAATTTGGATTGGTTAAGTGTCATTAGTCAATTCAAGCCAACTTAACCCTCTTCATTCATCCTGTTATACTGGTTAAGTGTTATCAGTAATTCATGTTGACTTAACCCACCACAAACCAAGTTATATTGGTTAAGTATTTCTTATTACTTAACCTTACCCATTCACCCTGTATTGATTCAGTGTTCCTTTTTAACTTAACCTTGCCCGTCTGTTTCAACTAACCTGTTATTAATGGTTAAGTATTATCCCTTCATGTTTTAGACTTAACCCTATTCCTTTATCAAAATCTGATGGTTAAGTGTTCAAGTTTACTTAACCCTATGGTCTAGCCCAGCTAACATATCAAATTGGCTAAGTGTATTAAATCTTACTTAACCCCAACCTCTAGTCCAGTTAACATGTTAATTTGGATAAGTGTATTAACTTTACTTAACCCCACCTTCTAGTCTAGTTAACATGTTAATTTGGATAAGTGTTTTCTTAGTTACTTATCCCCTACAAATCTTGTCTTGTTACGATGTTAAGTTTGGTTAAGTGTCCCTATGGACTTAGCCCTCCCATTCTAGCTTAACTGTGTTAAGATGGTTAAGTGTTCCTATGGACTTAACCCTCCTATTCTAGCTTAACTGTATGAACCTAACCCCACCTACCAGTCTTGTTATCATGTTGAGTTGGTTAAGTGTCTTAGTTAACTTAACCATAGCATTCTTGTCCTAGCTTTAACTAAATAAGTTAAAGCCATGACCACTCACATTAGACAGATATTGTTGCGATTACTGGATGTGCCGGTTGGTTCCGGGCAGGTTTACATCGCAACTCAGTCTAACCTCGGGTTAGGCCTATTCGTGTTTTCTAGTTCAAAGGGTTTTGATTAATATTCAAATCAGGTTTTGAAAGTAACCATCCCGTCCATTGGATCAGTTAGGGATAGTCAGAGAGAGCAGGAAACTTGTATTTTCCAAACTCAAGCCTAGACATTATCCTCTCTGTCACCCTAGAACTTTCTGGTGTTTCATTAAAAGAGACGTCGTTAATAAATCTTTAATTTTTCTAGATCAATATTTCCTCATTTAGGGCAAATTCTATAAGTAAATTAATCCTAATTTACTTATTTCCCAATTTCTCTTTTAATGTAAATTGTCAACATTTATTCTTACGGCCCATTTTCCCCTCTATATCATGTTTATGCTTTTTGGTATGTAAACCATACCAAATGAAATGTCACTAACCATGATTCTGCTAATCCTGACAATTACCCCCTAATTATGGCCAATTTCAAGTTTATGCCAATATACTTATCGAGCCAAATTAGCTAATCCAATTCTAATTTACATTCTGATTCACGTCAAACTAGACTTATTACTCTAGTTCACTATTCATGTAAATGCTAGATTTACACGTCAATACAAGATTCAAATTACACATCTTATAATTCATGTCAAATTTATCCAATTTGCATTTCTATGAACATGCCATAATACATGTTCCCAATTTATGCCAATTTCCAAGTTAAACTACGTTTTAGTAAATTTCATATTTTGCCCCAAATCGCATTCCCGCCGTTCGTAAAATCGTGTTTCAATCTAGATTATAGATAAATCTAGATTCGTAGCAAATAGGGAATGAACCAAAGATTGCTCGGAAAAGGATAGATATAACAACTGGCATAAAATGGTTTTGAATAACGACGTAGGTTCAAGAACATGGGTAGACCTAACTTAATAGGTAAATTCCCAAGGTCTAAAACCAAGAATAGACAGAGTAGGTTCAAGAACATGGGTAGACCTAACTTAATAAGTAAATTCCCATAGTCTAAAACCAAAGAAAACTAAGGACAAGCAGAATAAATAATCGGGTTTAGCCCCAATCTCAAAATCACAGAACTTAAGCAACACTTTCCTAGTCATGAATCATGGAGGTTTAATCACAGATGTCCTTGTTATGTCATAGGCAATAGTTTATGTTAATCAAAGGCATAGGTTTTGTCAAGGAAGTAATCCTCATAGTCATAGTCACAATCATAGGCAATGTTCATAGTCATAGGCAGTGTCCATAGTCATAGGCAATGTCCATAGTCATAGGCAAATGTTCATAGTCATAGGCATATGGTTTTTAGGTCCATAGTTTCATAGTCACAGTCTTATTTGTCTTTGAATCATGATAGTTCTTAATTAGGTCCAAAGAGATAGGCACAGATTCGAATAGAAAGAAAGAGAATTGGCATATTCTTTTATCCCTTTAATTTCATGTCATGAACAAAGAAAAACGTTCAAATCTAGAAATAACTGACTTACAGAGATTTAGATTAGAAAAGAAAGATGGCGTTGCAATGATTCATAGAAAATCATTCGTTGAAGTCGTTTGAACCTCCTTTTGAATCCTAGCTTGAATCTCTTCTTCTTGAAAGTCTTTTGAGAAGCATCTCTTCGTCTTGTTTTATTTTTTATATATTATTTATTTATTTATATATTTTAGAGGAGGAGAAGAAGCCATGCTCACTCAAAATCTTTGCAGCATAAGGGTAGAGAAGAATTGTGAATAGAGGAGGAGACTATGGATGTTTATATAGTTGCTCAAGACCTTATCGTACACGCAGCGCTGAGTCAGCATTGAACCTAGTTAAGAAAATAGTCTAGGTTCGCAGATGAATCTAGCCAAATCTTATCGTACATGCAGTGCTAAGTCAGCATTGGGTCCCATAAGCTGTTTTGGCGCAGAAATTTGAATTTTGAATGTTTGAATTTCTAGAATTTATTTAACTATTTTATTCACATGAAATATTCTTATATGTATACAATTCCTTTAACGACCATTTTACGCGTATATATATATATATATATATATATATATATATATACGCACAACTTTCATTTTATTTTCAAAATTCAAACGATGTTGCACCGTTATTTAATTCTTGCCATATTTCTTTTACTATAGCCTTATCTTAAATTTTATCTTTCGTATACATATATTTCTGCATATATATATATATATATATATATATTCTCATGTATATACATATATTTTCTTTATTTCCTTATATGTACGTTCTTATCCTTTCAAATTTTGAAATTGTATATGTACATATATTTGCATGTTCAGTTGGCCCTCTTTAAAACAGAGATAAAAATTATGCTGCCACCGGGGTTCGAACCCCCGACCTCCATGTTACAAATCCAATGCCTTAACCAACTGAGCTACAAAGTCTTTTGTTAATAAGTCTTAGAAAAATGATAATTATTGTTCTTTCCTTACTTCTCTTTTTCATGTTAGTTACAATACTTAAGTTAAACCAATGCATGAATCTTTTTCTTTTAATGTTAATGCATTATGTTTGCAAATCAGTGCATGCAACATATTTACATCGCATGCGACCAATCCTTTCTTTCTTTCATATATTAATTAATTTTCATTATACATCACCATATTAATCTTATCTGTGGATATATATACATTTTTAATTACATTAAAAATACGGGGTGTTACATTCTCCCCCACTTAAAAGGACTTTGTCCCCGAAATCTTCAAGTTAGGAAAAATGTGTCCTACCATCCAATCACCCATCTGCTCAACCATTCAATCACAGGCATTCATTTTCCTTAAAAGATTTCTAATGCTTTCATGTTCATATGCATATTGTGTGTATATGTCTTTATCTACTGTAAAATCAAGCGGTCTACTGATTCAGTCGACCTCCTTAATGCGAGTCATGTCAGTGCCATGCATCCAACCATGTATGCACGCATCCCTAGTTATGTAAATACTATATGCGTGCACGACCATTCATCCATATGCAACACCCATATGATAACATATCAAGTTCAATTTACAAACAAATACATATATGTAAATGCAATATAAAAGCGTCTGAACTGATCTGGTGCCTAATACGTATGCATATGCATTCACAAGCAACCATTAGCAACCACTTGCAACCATCAACCATAACATGTTTCAAATACATGTTTACATCCATTGGCTTCTACTTAAGGATCGAAGATACGACCTAGGTGATATACTTTGGAAAGGGAGAAACAATTATGCGTAAAGCTCCTAAAACAAAGAAATCAAGGATGCACCCTCAAGGAAAAGGGTATGATGCTAGTATCTGGCCTTCTTGAGCTTTATTCCACTGTATCTTAACTAATTTAACTTCACGATTGTGAAGTTCCGGATCTCCATTTCCAAAATAAACAGATTTCAATCACGGTACCAGGTATACGTACTAAGATGATTAGAGGTTTCCCTCTTATCCGCCATGCCATAACTATAAGAGTCAAAAGATCACTACGTGCTCTTTGGAGTGCCTTCCACAACTATTCATCTCTCACGCAAACCATCCAAACCAAACTTGACATTCCTCAAGTACAAGCCCCAAAGGCCTAAACCAATATCAGACAAGCACCCAAGGAATATCTCCCCCGAATTTAGACGATCTACGTGAGATGATATAAGAAAACTCGATAGCTATTCTCAAATCCCTACTAACCAAAAATAAACTGGTCGGACCACCAATTGGATTTGAGACTCTAGTGGGATCTTTCTACTATACAGGTACTATGGTGCAGAGACCCAACTATGGAAGTGGATACGAACAAATGAGAAGCGCTAGAACCTAAGGAAATAGTACGAACAGAAAACTAGACTCTTCCAACCGGACTACCTTTCTCCTAGGTACGCTTGGTGGCGAAAGCATGTACTTGTCCTTCTGAAAATCTTGTTCCTCGTTCTTTCCCTTGTCCTTAAGTATATGCCCTATCATGCCCTAGTAAAGATACTTCCTCTTGTCTTAGGTTTTATAATTTCTTCCTCCTTCGTGTACTAAGTTTACATCCATGAATTCCTCATCCTAGGGTTATGCTCCTTAGACAAAATCCTCATCCCCTTCCTTGTGTAGTCATGTTGACAAATCTCTCGAAAACTGCCTCCATCGTCCGGAAAACCCTTTAAGCTTCGAAAGAAAACTGCCCGTAGATGAAACAACTACGGCTATGGATGGAAGCCGGGCACTACTTTGTCCTTCGATGAGGTTACCTCCCAGAAAGCCAGGAGCCCCAGAGACTCAAGAAAGAAGGAGATAAGAATTTAAACAGAGGAAGAGAAGATGGTGTGTATGGCTTTGGGGAATATGTCTTTAAAACAAATCTTTTCTCTTGAAAAATGCTTCTTTAAAAATCGTTTTGAAAATAGTTTTTCAAATCCTTTGTCTGATCTGGAAACCTTCAGCTCTGATACCACGTGTAACACCCCACGTCCGTTAGTGTCACTCACAAAGGGAATGCACTAAGTTCTATGGAGCATTTAGGGTAAAAAATGCAGATAAATTACAAGACAGACAGAAATTAAACAGCGGAAAATAAAACTTTGCTTTATTGATAAAATAGTTTGTACAAAGATTTCTTTACAATATCAGAGTGTCATCTGTCTTACAAAATAAAGAAGCATAAAAATGCATTTATATTCCCTAATGTAGCAAAAACCAGCCATAGCATCTGAAAAGAGAATCCAAGCGAACATCGACAAATCTTCAAGCTGGGAAAGAGTGACATTCCAACTTAACCTGAGCTATACGATTCCCTCCTCTACTACCTTGGGGGAGGGAACGGAAGAAAAGAAGACGAAAGAAAAATAGAGTCAGACATAAAGCCTGAGTAAGTTCAGTAACTTCTAGCATGTGAACAAGGAAAACAAAACGACATGAATTAACTGAACACAAGATTACACCATGACGATAGGGTCAACAAGATTAGACAAGGTAGTCACAAGATATGCTAAGATAAACTGGATACGGTCTAATACTTTCGCCGCTTCGCTATTTCCTTGTTATACTGGTTTCTATATCTCTGCACCTCCTATCTAGTGTCCCATCTAGTAACGATAACGTGATCCCAATTCCTGTATTTTCTATTGCCTTCCAGCATACATTCATTATTTATTACCTAGATCAAATCTAGGGTTTTCTATCAAGTGCTTTCTAGGTTTAACTAGAGTTTTGCGCTATCTGCTGAACGCTTCTCGAGTTCAGGGTTTATGCCACCGAGTCCAACTAGGGATTACGCTACCTGTCAAACAATGCCCCAAGTCTAGGACACACCACCTAGAGTGGTGTATGTTCCTCTACTTCCCCACGCATGTATCGCGAATCGTTATCGCTTGTCTAGATGCACATGTCCTGTAATGTGCGGTCCGAGTCCTGTGACAGGGAAAATCAAGGAATACAGAACTCGGTCGGGAGCTTTCAGATATCTGCCGATGCAGATGCTAAGGTCTGTTTTTATTCCAGTGGCTATGGTCCCACTTGACCCCTCCCTCAACTAATGAAAGGCACACCTTGTAAAATGAGAACTATACGCCGGCCCCCGGTGCCCCACTATCCTATGGCCATCCGCAACCATAACTAGATAGCAAGTATATGGTCTTTTGGAGTTCTCCGCCTTTCCGCTTCACGTATCTCGATTGACTCAAGATGGATGGTAGACGACGAGTTGCTATCACAGGGCTACCGTTTGCTCGCCGAATCACGCCGGTCCATCCTAGTCTTTAGGTTGCCATGTATTGCAACCAAGGCATACCCCTGGTTCTTCTATGCAGACCTTAACCTCTGTGGGCTCAGGCGGATCATCTGCAGCCTCACAGAGGGATATCAAGAGTACCCTCACGTCCCCTCGAGGCCTCGGGCTTCGTAACCCAATTCGTTGGAGCCTTCTCTCTATTCAGACGGACATTCGCTCCTTCCCGTGTTATACTAAGAATTACTACTTAGTTCCCTTTCCCGTCAATTTGGATTGGTTAAGTGTCATTAGTCAATTCAAGCCAACTTAACCCTCTTCATTCATCCTGTTATACTGGTTAAGTGTTATCAATAATTCTTGTTGACTTAACCCACCACAAACCAAGTTATATTGGTTAAGTATTTCTTATTACTTAACCTTACCCATTCACCCTGTATTGATTCAGTGTTCCTTTTTAACTTAACCTTGCCCGTTTGTTTCAACTAACCTGTTATTAACGATTAAGTATTATCCCTTCATGTTTTAGACTTAACCCTATTCCTTTATCAAAATCTGATGGTTAAGTGTTCAAGTTTACTTAACCCTATGGTCTAGCCCAGCTAACATATCAAATTGGCTAAGTGTATTAAATCTTACTTAACCCCAACCTCTAGTCCAGTAAACATGTTAATTTGGATAAGTGTATTAACTTTACTTAACCCCACCTTTTAGTCTAATTAACATGTTAATTTGGATAAGTGTTTTCTTAGTTACTTATCCCCTACAAATCTTGTCTTGTTACGATGTTAAGTTTGGTTAAGTGTCCCTATGGACTTAGCCCTTCCATTCTAGCTTAACTGTGTTAAGATGGTTAAGTGTTCCTATGGACTTAACCCTCCCATTCTAGCTTAACTGTATGAACCTAACCCCACCTACCAGTCTTGTTATCATGTTGAGTTGGTTAAGTGTCTTAGTTAACTTAACCATAGCATTCTTGTCCAAGCTTTAACTAAATAAGTTAAAGCCATGACCACTCACATTAGACAGATATTGTTGCGATTACTGGATGTGCTGGTTGGTTCCGGGCAGGTTTACATCGCAACTCAGTCTAACCTCGGGTTAGGCCTATTCGTGTTTTCTAGTTCAAAGGGTTTTGATTAATTTTCAAATCAGGTTTTGAAAGTAACCATCCCGTCCATTGGATCAGTTAGGGATAGCTAGAGAGAGCAGGAAACTTGTATTTTCCAAACTCAAGCCTAGACACTATCCTCTCTGTCTCCCTAGAACTTTCTGGTGTTTCATTAAAAGAGATGTCGTTAATAAATCTTTAATTTTTCTAGATCAATATTTCCTCATTTAGGGAAAATTCTATAAGTAAATTAATCCTAATTTACTTATTTCCCAATTTCTCTTTTAATGTAAATTGTCAACATTTATTCTTACGGCCCATTTTCCCTTCTATATCATGTTTATGCTTTTTGGTATGTAAACCATACCAAATGAAGTGTCACTAACCATGATTCTGCTAATCCTGACAATTACCCCCTAATTATGGCCAATTTCAAGTTTATGCCAATATACTTATCGAGCCAAATTAGCTAATCCAATTCTGATTTACATTCTGATTCATGTCAAACTAGACTTATTGCTCTAGTTCACTATTCATGTAAATGCTAGATTTACACGTCAATACAAGATTCAAATTACACGTCTTATAATTCATGTCAAATTTATCCAATTTGCATTTCTATGAACATGCCATAATACATGTTCCCAATTTATGCCAATTTCCAAGTTAAACTACGTTTTAGTAAATTTCATATTTTGCCCCAAATCGCATTCCCACCGTTCGTAAAATCGTGTTCCAATCTAGATTATAGATAAAACTAGATTCGTAGCAAATATGGAATGAACCAAAGATTGCTCGGAAAAGGGTAGATATAACAACTGGCATAAAATGGTTTTGAACAACGACGTAGGTTCAAGAACATGGGTAGACCTAACTTAATAGGTAAATTCCCAAGGTCTAAGACCAAGAATAGACAGAGTAGGTTCAAGAAGTTAATAGGTAAATTCCCATAGTCTAAAACCAAAGAAAACCAAGGACAAGCAGATTAAATAATCGGGTTTAGCCCCAATCTCAAAATCACAGAACTTAAGCAACACTTTCCTAGTCATGAATCATGGAGGTTTAATCACAGATGTCCTTGTTATGTCATAGGCAATAGTTTATGTTAATCAAAGGCATAGATTTTGTCAAGGAAGTAATCCTCATAGTCATAGTCACAATCATATGCAATGTTCATAGTCATAGGCAGTGTCCATAGTTATAGGCCATGTCCATAGTCATAGGCAAATGTTCATAGTCATAGGCATATGGTTTTTAGGTCCATAGTTTCATAGTCACGGTCTTATTTGTCTTTGAATCATGACAGTTCTTAATTAGGTCCAAAGAGATAGGCACAGATTCGAATAGAAAGAAAGAGAATTGGCATATTCTTTTATCCCTTTAATTTCATGTCATGAACAAAGAAAAACGTTCAAATCTAGAAATAACTGACTTACAGAGATTTAGATTAGAAAAGAAAGATGGCATTGCTATGATTCGTAGAAAATCATTCGTTGAAGTCGTTTGAACCTCCTTTTGAATCCTACCTTGAATCTCTTCTTCTTGAAAGTCTTTTGAGCTGTATCTCCTCGTCTTGTTTTATTTTATATATATTATTTATTTATTTATATATTTTAGAGGAGGAGAAGAATCCATGTTCACTCAGAATCTTTGCAGCATAAGGGTAGAGAAGAATTGTGAATAGAGGAGGAGACTATGGCTGTTTATATAGTTGCTCAAGACCTTATCGTACACGCAGCGCTGAGTCAGCATTGAACATAGTTAAGAAAATTTTCCAGGTTTGCAGATGAATCTAGCCAAATCTTATCGTACATGCAGTGCTAAGTCAGCATTGGGTCCCATAAGCTGTTTTGGCGCAGAAATTTGAATTTTGAATGTTTGAATTTCTAGAATTAATTTAACTGTTTTATTCACATGAAATATTCTTATATGTATACAATTCCTTTAACGACCATTTTACGCGTATATATATACGCATAACTTTCATTTTATTTTCAAAATTCAAACGATGTTGCACCGTTATTTAATTCTTGCCATATTTCATTTACTACAGCCTTATCTTAAATTTTATCTTTCGTATACATATATTTCTGCATATATATATATATATTCTCATGTATATACATATATTTTCTTTATTTCCTTATATGTACGTTCTTATACTTTCAAATTTTGAATTTGTATATGTACATATGTTTGCATGTTCAGTTGGCCCTCTTTAAAACAGAGATAAAAATTATGCTGCCGCCAGGGTTCGAACCCCCGACCTCCATGTTACAAATCCAATGCCTTAACCAACTGAGCTACAAAGTCTTTTGTTAATAAGTCTTAGAACAATGATAATTATTTTTCTTTCCTTACTTCTCTTTTTCATGTTAGTTACAATACTTAAATTAAACCAATGCATGAATCTTTTTCTTTTAATGTTAATGCATTATGTTTGCAAATCAGTGCATGCAACTTATTTACATCGCATGCAACCAATCCTTTCTTTCTTTCATATATTAATTAATTTTCATTATACATCACAATATTAATCTTATATATGGATATATATACATTTTTAATTACATTAAAAATACGAGGTGTTACACGTACCAGTCCCATGACCGACCCGGAGTTTATTTTGTTGTCTTCCCTAAACTCTTGGGTGCCTAAATTTGTATGGGCAGTCAAGTAGTCGGGATTTACAGATATAGTTGAAGAGCTGGAGCAGGAGGCTTCAGGATCATATAGCTATAGTTATTTCCGCTGTGTTGTAAGTGATGTACTTTGATAATGATATGTATATTCAAGTACAGATGTATATTTCAAGTTATGTTATATATATTGTATGTTATTCGTTCCGCTGTGAGATTCGTGTTACTCTGATATTGTATTCTTCTTTTTCTTCTGTTCTAAGTTTCTATCTTATCTTTCCTCACCCTCTAATTTCTTTCACTAATTACTAGGATTTTTCGGTGTTTTGGTTATCGACATCGTGTTTATGTCGATAACCAAAGTCGTTGAAAATCCGGGTCATTACAGTTGGTATCAGAGCAGAAGGTTAAAAGAATTACTTGGCTCTGTGGCGTGACTCGGTAGAGATAGGGATAGTAATACCATAGACTGAGATTGAGTGTATATATATGAGTGAACGTATTTGTATATGATATAAAAATAATTTTATATTGTGAAGATTTATTGGTTGAGTTGTTTACAAGTTCTGGTCGATCAGTTTGATCCACTGTATCGGTAGGAGTTACTAAACACTCGAATACGATGGGTTGGCACGATATGATTTGAAAGAGGGTAAATGAAAATAATTTTACCCAACGTATATTTTGATATATAATGGATATATTGGTTGTTATTATAATCGAGTAAGATTATAAATTATATGGTTATGTAAATAACCAATCACAATTCATATAATTGAAATACGTGAAATCATATGAGTTAAATCTGAAATTTATACCAGAAATTGAATTAAATTTCTGGAAAATTGGATAAGTGTTTGTAAATGGATTTGGATTAATGGTAAGAAAAATTTAAGATCCTGGGAGATTTTAAATTGCTTTACAGGCAGTGTGAATTATATTTTGAAATGAATTTCAAAGTGGAAATGTTTAGAAATGGTTTTATAGTATTGAACTCACTTCGATCGCTGGAAAATAGATTCTGATGATGACAGCTGCATCATCAGTATTCATTTTCGAGTTGTAAGTGACGAATTACTACCAAAGATACTGTTTTGAAATTGTTTTGGGAAAGACGAGTTGTGTTGAATTTCAAAATGGGATTTAAAATATAGAATTTGAACTTTTAAATAGATTTGAAATATTAACTCGTTTTAAAAGAAATAAAACGAGAAGTTCCTTTATAAACGAAGTTTATAAATGAAGTGAAAAGAATTATCATTGGATAATTCAAAAATAAAAATACAAGTGTGAATTTGAAAGGGGAACCTATTTTCCAAAGGTAGTAATATCGATTTCAAAAGAAATTGAAATCGAGACTTATGTAAAGAATGAATAAAGAAAGTTTGAAATAGAAATTGAATATAGAAATTCAAAGGGAGTTTGAATATATGAAATTCAATGAAAATGAAATTTGAATGTAGAAGATTCAAATAGAATTGAAATTGAAATTTGAATATAGAGGATTCAAATAGAATTGAAAAGGAAATTTGAATAAAGAAGATTCAAATAGAATTGAATTTGAAATTTGAATATAGAAGATTCAAATATAATTAAAATGAAATTCAAATATAGAATTTGAATAAGGAAATTGAAACGAAATTCAAATATAAAATTTGAATAAGAGATTTGAAATGAAATTCAAATATAAAATTTGAATAAGAGATTTGAAATGAAATTCAAATATAAAATTTGAATAAGAGATTTGAAATGAAATTCAAGTATAGAATTTGAATAAGAGAATTGAAATGGAATTTGAATATAGGAAATTCAAATAGAATTGAAAAGGAATTCAGTTAGTTGATAATCAAGTTAAAATATATTTGAACATGTTATACTCAAATATGAAGGTGAAATGGGAAAACCAGTAATTTGAAAATCACTTAACGAACTAAGTTAAAATGATTGGATTAAGTTGAAATGAATTAGAAATGTATAAATATACAGGAGACAGGTTTGGAATAAAGTGTTAGAAGGTATATATATAGATTGCCCGACAAAAAGGTACGTAGTTAATTCATATATGAGATTTTATGCGCCGTATCGGCTAGCCGCTTGGATTTTTCTTTTTTCTTTTGGATTGGTGAGGGCCATGGGAGGCTATTTGAAATATCCCGATGCTCCCGATACAAAGGAGGTTATGGCAAATTTTTCCGGGAATATAAGGAGTTAGAATATTTTTAGGATAATTTGATAGTTAGAAATCAACATATCGATATATATATATAGAAGTCGATAAGGAAGCGAACTTAAAAATAGAATAGTATAATCAAAAAGGAAGATAGGAATAAAATCTAGTAAGAATAGAAAGAGAAAGAGTATATGTGTTTAAAAGTGAAGAATTAGTTGTATGGTATTGATTATTCGAGTAAGTAGTCATATCTGTTTTGACGTTATAAATGTTATTCAATCAAGGTCTGAGAGGTAGTTATACCCCAACTTGATTGATTTCATTATTAACAAATAAATAGTAAGATTTCATGCTCGAAGATCAATGTTGAATAAGAGTTAGTTGAATATAGTATTTGGGGGTGTCGTAACGATGTTTTACACAACATCCGTTTTAACCCAAATAGTGTAAACTTGGAAATAGAATGATAGAATATTTCCTAAGTATAGAAATAAATGAGATTGGAAGAGAGATAAGTAATTGGAGTATTTTCCAATTATAAATAGCCTATATTTTCTAAAGTTTAGAAAATAAAGCAAGGCGATATTCGAAAATGTTTTCAAAATAACATAAAAGGCCAATATGGTTATTGAAAATATTTGGTTAACAAATATTGATAAAGAAATAGAGAAGTGATTTAACTAATGGAATATTGATTATGGGCTCAGTTGAATTTCAAAAAGGAAAATTTGATTTTTGAAAAGAGTAAACTGTTTGAAAACTCCCTGGGAAAGACTGTTTAAATTAAAAACAAATTTAACAGAAATTTGTGAAAGTAGATTTGAACTAAAGTAAAGTCAGTTAAGTGGTAACTGAACTTGAATTGAAATCGAATAAGATTGGATTTGTGAAATTAGGATCCGAAATGGTATTGGATTGAGGAGTTAAGGAATTGAAAATCAAGAATTGAACTTGAGTTGAAAGGGGACTTGGCTTGGATATAAGCAAATGGTTGTGTGTGGATAAAAGAAGATGGGGATTTGATTAGGATGACCCTTGTATCCGTTGAATTGATAGCATATGGAAGTGATAGAGTTGATATGCCCGACGAAAAGGTACAAGTTTATATTCGATATAAGCATGAGATTTATGAGCCGAATTGGCAAGCCGCTTGGCTGTTTGATTTTCTTTTGGGTTGGAGATGGCCCAGAGAGGCGAGTTGGAGTTTGACATATTGACCAGTACAAAGGAGGTGTTGGCGAAATTTTTCGAAGAGTTAAGGAGTTAGAAAATTTTGAGGATTTTTGAAAATTTTCGTTGATAAGAATTAATTAAATATTATATAAAATTAAATTGGTTCAGTTGAAACTGAAGTTAAGAAGTGAACAAATATGTTCTAACCAATCGATAGGGTCGTTCTCTAACTTAGCAATTTCGAGGACGAAATTATATTAAGTGGGGAAGATTGTAATGACCCGAATTGGCAGAGGTATTATAATTAATTTATTTAATTATATAAATAGTGATATAGTGAATTAGATGGTCGTGGGATTTAATAATGGTGAATATTTAATTAAAATAATATATTAAATTCTGAAATAATCAGAATTGGCTGAAATGGCGATATGGTGTGAACCGGTTCATCTGTGGTATTTAATTCAGCTTGGAATTGAATTTGAATAACAAAAATATTCAATCGTCGAGAGTTGAACGTATAGTTTATATCATAATTAAAATCAAGCTCGAAATAGCACTGCAGTTCGTAAATTGGCAATTCGAACTTCAACTGAATGTACAGGATTCGTTTTAAGCCGGATTTCTGTGAAACAAGAAAACGTGTGGAGCTGGTGGAGTATATCTTTCTAGGGGAAGAGAAAAATGGGAATTTCCTTGTGTAGATTTTGAGATATGTCCAAATCAAATTTTAAAATAGTCGTTATGGAATCGTTTATCGATCGTATCTGTTTATTCGATATAACTAGAAATCGGATTTGAATTTAGACAAGGTTCTTTTGGGAAGTAGTGATAAATTAATTTTTAGAATTTTACTGTAATTTTTAATTAATTTAATAAGCGACTTTTTATTCGAAGTATTTCGCACCCTGAATCAACATTTTTGAAGTTTCAAAATATGAGTCCACCTACCGATATTTTTATATATCTGGAGTCGGGACACCTCAATCGTCACGATGGTGTTTTTATTTCTGTCTGTAGCAGGTACGAAATAAAATAAATGAAAAATAAAATATCCTAACATTTTGCTTGGCCAATTTGAAGGCCACGCATCATTCATCCTCAACCACAAGTGCTACCTACCTCAACACAACCTATATAACCCAAATTGGACGAACACAGCCAAAGTTGGAAAAAGGAAAACAAAAAATAAAGCTAAAAATTCTAGCTAAATCCTCAAACCAAATGTTGTGAACTCATATGTTCTTCCACTCCACATTTATATACATTAGCAAGGGTTGACATCATCAGTCTTCGCTGGAAAATGCAGAGCAGCAGCTAGGGTTTCTGTGTTCTCAAATTGGAGCATCGTTGTTGAAATCAAGGGTGTCGATGTGCTCGTGTTGAACGGGGGAGCGATTTCATGGCGGCGATGTAGTGCTCGGTGGCCTGAGTTTAAGTGCGGCGGCGGCGGAAGTAGGATAAACAGCAGGTCGGGGTTCATCGAGTTGAGCTTCAGGGGGTCGGTCAGGTAGGGCTGGTGGCGCGGAATCTAATGGTGGTGGTTGCGGTGGAGGTATGGGGACGAGGTGGATGGATACGGCGGTCAAATGGAAGGTCAACGGGGGGATTTATTTTACCAGACGGGTACGATTTCTGGAATTAGGGAAGAAGGGAGAACCCGTATGGGCTTTGGAGGGAGTAGTTGGGCCGGGGTTTTATTCCAATGGGCCGGGGTTTTATTTAAAAGGAGATGGGTTTTTATTTCAAAGAGGAGGGGCATCATTTCAAAAGAAGGATGGGCCGGACTGTTGGAATATTGGATTTCGTGGATTTAATTCGAAAGGGGTGAGGCCCGACTTGTTTTAATTTAGTTAGTTTTAAATTAAATTAATGTTTGAAAACTTAGAAATTGAATATCTTCTACGAACGTGATCAGATTGATGAACCGTCAGTCACATTGGGATCGTAAGGACGATGGCTACCCCATGAAGCTGACTGGGAGTGAATCCGAGCTCGTTACAATTTATAGCACAATAAATTGTCAGAATCAAATCAAGCGATGGTTATCATTATTAACGATGATCGTCCAATGTGAGTAAATTTCACTAACTCTGAACAGTTTATAATTTCATGTTGTATTTTTAGAACTTTTAGATATTGGCTGATTGACTGTGTGTTGACTGTTTGATTGAACTGCTAGCCAGTTATTTGAATTTCTATATTTGATTCTGTTTAACATAATATATCATATGGAACTGAAAGTGATGTTATCTATATTGTTTTACATCTGTGATGCAGGGAAACAGGTTGGAGGAATCCAACTGGATTCCTCAACATTTATTTTACTGTTTTTCATATATTGTGATATATGATGTGTTATATAATATGTTATGGATTATGTGTGTTGGAATGATGTTGATCATTTTCATTCAATGTCTAAATATCATAAAAGATCTTGGGATGTAAAAAGAATTATTTCAATGTATATTGAAATAAAGGGATTTTATAAAATCAACAGATTTTATAAAAGGAAATATTTCGAAAATAAAGTAAAAGGGAAAAATGTTTTTAAAACAAATAGATTTTTATAAAAGGGTAATCATTTGTAAAGTGGAGAACTGTTACTAAAAGTAAATCTTTATAAATGAATAGTTTATTCGAATAGAAGCAAAGGAGCTAATCGATGTTAGTTTAATCGATTAGTGTTAAAGCAAAGGAGTTAATCGATGTTAGTTTAATCGATTAGTGTTAAAGCAAAGGAGCTAATCGATGTTAGTTTATTCGATTAGTGTTAAAGCAAAGGAGTTAATCGATGTTAGTTTAATCGATTAGTGTTAAAGCAAAGGAGCTAATCGATGTTAGTTTAATCGATTAGTGTTAAAGCAAAGGAGCTAATCGATGTTAGTTTAATCGATTAGTGTTAAAGCAAAGGAGTTAATCGATGTTAGTTTAATCGATTAGTGTTAAAGCAAAGGAGCTAATCGATGTTAGTTTAATCGATTAGAGTTAAAGCAAATGAGTTAATCGAATATAGTTATTCGAATAGAAAGTAAAAAGAGTTAATCTATTATAGTTATTCGAATAGAAGCAAATGAGTTAATCGAATAAAGTTTATTCGAAGAAAGAAAAAGGAGTTATCGAATATATAGTTTATTCGAAAGGAGTTAAGTGAAATGAGTAAATCAATAGCGTTAGTGAAATGAGTAAATCAATAGCGTTAGTCAAATAGAGTTAATCCAATAGTGTTAGTCCAATAGAGTAAATTGATAAGGGTTAATCGATTTGAGTTAAAGCAAAGGAATTAATCGAATATAGCTATTCGAAGAGGTTTAAGTAAGGAAGTTAGTAAAAGGGGTATAAAGTGAAATTTGCCTATTTCAAAGTTAGAAATGTTGTTCAGTTAAGGTATGAGAGGTAGTTCTACCCCAACTTGATTGGCTTCGTTTTTAACTAAGGAGTAGTTAAGGTTCAGCAGTAAAGGAAATGGTTTGAGTTGGCATAGCGATGTTTGTTTAAACATCTTTCTAAGTCCAATGAAGAAGCTTTGGAAATGTTTTCCAAATAAGGAACCAGAAATGTTTTCTGACATAGAAAACAAGGAATGGAAATGTTTTCCATTGTTAATAACGTATATTTTCCAAATCTAGAAAATAAGAAATATTGAATATAGGGAAACAGGAGATAAGTAAATTTATGAAATAAAGAGATGAATGTTAAATGATGTTTGATCGATATAATTTCCATTTGGAAATAATATCGTTGTTTGCACACCTGTTTTTCTTCGATAGTTAAATCAGAGACTATCAAAGTTTTTGACCATTTTAACGTTGTTAATATGGAGAGACCGGTTGGATTATTATCCAAAGAACCACTCTGTATTGGCATAAGCATTACGAATCATATATGCCAAAGGAAATTGAAGACGGAGTTATGCAAGGGATATCCTGTTTACGGAATAGTGCCTTCGGTTCATCCTGTTCCTGGATGACTTGTATGGACGGATGTCTAACAGTGTATTTCTAGACGATCAAGTATATTGATTTCTCCAACTGTACCAAGAGTGGAAGCGGAGAAGGAAACTTCTTTAGCTAACATATAATGTATGGTTGAGGACATCAATCGGTGATTTGATGGATTTGACGATGTGACATTCAAAGTGAATCTGGTATGATGTTAAAGCGTAGCTTCTAGCCTCATCATCCGGTAAATGACAGAAATCGGGCAGGCAGCATGGCTAAGTCGGTCGCACCGAAGTAGGGTGTATAATCACTTGATCTAGAGTTTCATTTACTTCTACAAATCTATTGTTGATGCTGTCCCATTCAAGAAACGGTTGCTAATCCCAGCCGTTGGTGATATACATTCGATACGCTCAAGCGAAATGAGTGGTCGGTCATGTGTTGCCAGGTTGCAAGATGTTCTTGTTGAACCTAGTGTATTCCTCTCTAGAGGTACACGAGCGAAAGGGGGTTCTATACCTTGTCATAGTTGGAAATCCATTACCCAATACGTGCTTGCGGTTTTGAGTTGTATACTATATACGTAGAACATGAGATGAAAGCGTTTCTGCTAGATGATTATCTATACTGTGGTTGATAGACATTATTATAATATCAAAAGATTTTTAAAATAAAGATATTTTGGATTCTCATAAGGGAAAAACCCGTTCCGTTATGCAGTGTGGTCTTATGAGATATCGTTTACTTATTCGAACTGTTTTTAAACTGTTTACTCATACCAGTCCTATGACTGACCCGGAGTTTATTTTGTTGTCTTCCCTAAACTCTTGGGTGCCTAAATTTGTATGGGCAGTCAAGTAGTCGGGATTTACAGATATAGTTGAAGAGCTGGAGCAGGAGGCTTCAGGATCATATAGCTATAGTTATTTCCGCTGTGTTGTAAGTGATGTCCTTTGATAATGATATGTATATTCAAGTACAGATGCATATTTCAAGTTATGTTATATATATTATATGTTATTCGTTCCGCTGTGAGATTCGTGTTACTCTGATATTGTGTTCTTCTTTTTCTTCTATTCTAAGTTTCTATCTTATCTTTCCTCACCCTCTAATTTCTTTCACTAATTACCAGGATTTTTCGGTGTTTTGGTTGTCGACATCGGGCTTACATCGACAACCAAAGTCGCTAAAAATCCGGGTCATTACATATTCCCTTACTTCACCCTTCTCTGAGACGTACGGGATCAGAGGTTGTATATCGATAGACATCAATCGCATGGAGTGAATTGCCTGTGTGGCATGCCTAAGTGGCAATTGATCAAGGCTTCTGTTGAAAAGAAAAGTCTTGTGGTGATGAACAAAGCACCGCCTGTGTGTCATAGCTTGGTGTAACGTGAATTCGCGAGCCTTACACCCCGGTTGTGAACCAAAAACGGGAGAGAACCTCAGGGAGGGCATGCGTTTCCTTCTAGCTAGGGTGGTGTCAGTGCTTAAACTGGCTGATATTTATATACTTTTCACCTGTGTGGTTGTTGCTGTTGCAAGGCGCCTCAGATATATCGGTGACTGTGTGGAGCCGATGGAGTCATTTGGCTCATTTACGCCCCAAAGGGCGGGGAAACGTAGTGTTCAGGCATAATAATCCACATCGGTGGACCGACCCTGACGATCCAAGGCTTCTCTGTGCTTGCCTGAGACTCGGGCTAGACAATCTCGAATTCGGTAGAGGACGATCCCTAGCCTCGGTTCACAGATGGAAATCCAATTTCCAAATACGTGACTTTGTGGTTTTGATTGTAAAGCCTAGTATGGCGACATAGTGGTATGGGGCACTTATGCCGTCTATGATTGATACTTATGATTTGAAATTGTTTTGACACTATACACTTATACTAATAATAAAACATGAAATTTCACGTACCAAGAATTCTTGTCTATTATAAGGTAAAAACCCTATCCTCCAGCTTGTGTTGCATTATGTGATGGGAACTGGGTCTTATAATAGCTTCATTGTTCTTTATTTAGCATTGCGCTGTTGTTTTATGCACTGGTATTCTTGGCAGGAAACCCATTCCTAGTTATACGACATGGTCCCTTGATTTACCTAACATTAAAATAAAGATTAATAATTGTTTTAGTTCTCATAACCAGTCACATAACTGACCTGGAGTTTATTGTTTTAACCTAAACTCTGGGTGCCATTATTTTTGACACGGGCAGCTAGTAGTTTTGGTTTTGCAGATTTATCTTCACAGGAACCTGGTTTACAGCTGGAATGATATCTAGAAAGCTTTGTATCCGTATATCTCCTTCAGTTGTGTATTGTATTATTTTCTGCTGCTATGTAATGTATTGTAACCTCTGATATTTTAAAATGTGTAATATTGATTTATACTCGGTACATTCTTGTATTCTGATGGAATTGTTGTAATTAACAATGAAATGTTCTTCTGTTTGCGTTCCGATGTGGCTTGTCCTCAACTCAATCCGTGATTTCCCGTAAGGGGGATTTCGGGTCGTTTCATTGTGGTATCAGAGCTTTGGTTTACAGAGCGCGGAGAACAAGACACATTAGAACCGAACGAAAGAATTCATCAGATATTGGATTAGTAATATCCAATGAGAATGACTCGTTAGAGATAGGATCAGTAGTATCCTAGAACGAGTGTGAAGAGTATATTTTTGAAATGAAAACAATTTTTGTTTTGAAAATTTAAATCAATTATTCTTATTTGATTATTTATTTTATATTGAATTTGGACAATCAAGTATATAAAGATTTTGCGTATACTTCTGATCCGCGTGTATTTGAAGTTTTAATATACTAGATAGATATAGAATCACACTCTAGTCGCACGGACATGATTCTGATGATTGACGCGTCGTCATCAGAATTTATTTTCGTGATTCGAAGGTGAGATTTCTATATATTTCCATTAGACTGGTGTGATAACCAAAATATAGTTAGAATATATTGTTGTGACTTGGCATCAAAAACGTGATTTTTGACTATATACCAAAGTTATGAATTTGAAATGATAATCAACAAATTGATTGTTGATTGTGTTGTTTGATTATTGTTTGATTAATTAAATGTTGAACCATGTAGGCCAAATTGTACCAAATAGTGAATTGTATTGAAAATTTATCGCATATGCATGCATGTACATGTACTTACATTGAACAGGTCATAGAAATGAGGCTAGAGAAGAGGAATAAAATTGTTTGCCCGACAAATAGGTACATGTTTATTGTATTTCTTGGGTTTTGGATGATTTTATGAGCCGATTGGCTAGCCGCTTGGCTTTTTCTTTTGGATTGAAGAAGGCCATGGGAGGCTATGTGAAATATCCCGAAGTCCTCGGTGTAGGGGAGGTTATGGCAAAAAAATTCGAAAATTTAGGGTGTTAGCCAAGTTTTTGAAAATTTGAAAAGTTCTTAGAAACTGAAAATTTGAAGAACTTAAGCCGTAATGAAAACATTGGAAGTTGAGTTGATTTGTAAAACAACTTTCGGCTTTGTTCCTTTTCGGGGACGAAAAGTTTTAAGTGGGGGACGAAAAGTTCTTCTGTTTGTGTTCTAATTTGTCGTGTTCTCAAAACAATCAGGGGTTTCGAAATGTCTTGATCGGTTTAGCGACTGATTCGGATCGAGCGAAATTATCGATCGTCACAAAACACCTGAACTACTTGACTTCCCGTACAAATTTAGGCGCCCAAGAGTTTAGGTAAAACAAAACAAAATAAACTCCGGGTCAGTCATGGGACTGGTATGAGTAAACCGTTTAAAACAGCTTGAACGAGTAAACGATATCTCATAAGACCACGCCTTATAACGGAACGGGTTTTTCCCTTATGAGAATCCAAAATATCTTTATATCAAAAACCTTTTGATATTATAATAATGCCTATCAACCACAATAAAATAATCATCTAGCAGAAATGCTTTCATCTCACGTTCTACATATATAGTATACAATCAAAACCGCAAGCACGTATTGGGTAATGGATTTCCAACTATGACAAGGTATGGAACCACCTTCCACTGGTGTATCTCTAGAGGAGAATACACCGAGTTCAACAACAACGTCTTGCAACTCAGCCACACATGATCGACCACTCATTTCTCTTGAGTGTATCGAATGTACATCACCAACGGTTGGGATCAGCAACCGTTTCCCGATAAGGGACAGCACTGATATAGATTAAAGAAGCAAATGAATATTCTCTAGATAGGTGATAATACACCCTAGCCACATAGCCATGTTGCCTGCCCAATTTTTGTCATTTCCCGGTTGTTGAGGCCAGAGGCTACGATTACTTTCCATTCATTGATAACACGATCACTTTGAATGCCACATTATCAGATCCGTTAATCACTAATTGGTTTGCACAAATATTCTGGATGTTATGCTAAGGGAATAAATTGGTTGCAACCATATATATTTATACAGACCAACCCATTTGATCACTGGAAATACTTTGTTAGACATTCGTCCATATACTTTCGTTGTGGGATTGAACGAAACCGAAGGCACTATTCAGTACATCCATCCTAGGCAATCTCTACCTAGGACTTATACAACAGCCCTTACACTTTACTCCATCTTCAATATATTCAACATAATTGGTTTGCAACGCTTATGCCGATACGGAGTGGTTCTCCGGATAATAATCCAACCGGTCTCTCCATATTAACAATGTTAAAATGGTAAAAACTTCGATAGTCGGTGATTTGACTATCAAATGAAAAATGTTCGTGTACACACAACGATCTTATTTCCAAATGGAATTATCGATCACATCATCAAACATATATATATATATATATATTCATATTTCCTTATTTTCTATATTAAGAAAATATGTGTTATTAACTCTGGAAAACATTCCCATTGCATATTTACATACCACTATTCTTTCACATCTATCAGACCCTAACTGTAAACTAGTAAGATAACAACTTCCTAAGTATAAACCCCGAAGCCCGAAACCAACATCAGATCGATACTCAAAAAGTCGTTCAACTCAACTAATTTCCAGTCAGTTTTCTAGTTCTGCTTAACTCTATTTCTTTAAGTCCATTTGATTAACTTCTTATCAACACGACCATTTTAAATCTGCAAATCATTTGCTTTAAAATCATCGTTCACTTTAAAACGTATATCTCCCAGGAATTTATTTATAAAATTCCTTTTCGTTTATAATATTCTATTTTAAGTTCGTTTCATTTATTGAATTCTATATATATCGATATATCGATTTCTAGTTTATCAAATCTTCACAAAAAATTTCTAACTCCTTAAATTCCCAGAAAAATTCGACATACTCTCCTTTGTACCGGGAGCATCGGGAAAATCCCCAAACCGCCACATAGGCCTCTCTATTCAAAAAGAAAATCAAAAAGCCAAGCAGCTAGCTAATACGGCGCATAAAATCTCATATTCAATTTAAATACATACCTTTTTTGTCGGGCATTCTAATATATATCTTCATAAACTTCATTCCTATGCCTGCTTAACATATCTAATCATTCTAATTCATTCCAACTTAACACACTTGTTTTAACTCAACTCGTTAATTAATTCGTTAATCAACTCTTTTGCCTATTTCGCTTATCATGTTCAAATATATTCCGAACTTGCTTGTCAACTAATTTAAATCAATTTTCATATTTGATATAAATTATAAATTTACAAATCCCATTTTCTTATCTTACTAAATTTATAAACCCTTTTACAAATTAACTTCCTTGTTTTCAAATTTTACAACGTGTTTCATTTCAAAAATCCTATTTAAAACTCTATTTTTATATTTCGAATTTCGAAATATAAGCCACCGTTCCCTTTTCGAAATGATTTCAGAACTCTATTTTTAAATTCATATTCTTAATTCTATTTGAATTTTCTATATTCAAATTCCATTTTCACTTCTATTTGAATTCTATTTAAAAATCTGAAATATCCTTTTCATGATATTTTATACATCAACATTTTTGAGCCAGTGACTTTCGACAATTCAAAACACTCAATTTCAACCATAGCTTTCAAACACATCATATTTAATAATATATGTGATAACAAACAAACAATAATATTTTTGAGGAATCCAGTTGGATTCCTCCAACCTGTTTTCCTGCATCCAAGACGTTAGCCAACATAAATAATATCATCCTTCTTCGAGGAAGGGTATCGCGGTATAGAAGGTCATCCTCTAATATATATTTGTGGGGCGCATAGGGAAATCATCCGCTAATGGTACCGTGGGCATCCGCTAATGAGACCGCGGAAACAATCCAATCATCAACCCAATATATATATATATATATATATATATATATATATATATATATAATAGTCAACCCTAAATAACTAATATATTTAAATCAACCAGGAAGCATTCAAACAAGCAACAACAATTACTTTTACCGAATAAAAACAATTCTAAATAACAGGTGAGTGAGATTTACTCACCGATATTTTCGTTTGCCGAATATCCAACAAATCAAAACCACTTCTAGCTCGAAAAATTCATATCCATGGACCAATCCGTCTTGTTTTCAAGATTTTTGGACCTTGTATAAATTAGATATACATTGTTCACATTAACGATTTTAAACGATAAAATTAGAAATCTAACTTTCCTTTAATCTCGTGCTCAAGGGTTAGTTTACCATTACTTTACTTCACTAACTAATTTTATATTTTATACAAATTAATTTGATTAGCTATTAATTATATAAACCAATCTCTTTATAAAATAAACACAATATTTTCTAAGGAACTTCATTAACTCAATTAGTGAAAATAATTAACTAAATTAATTTAACTTTCATAACATTCCTAGTCTCCTTTAATCATGTTTTAAATATTGAATTTATAAGTTAATATGAATATATATATATATATATGGATATATATAATCAATTAACTAAACCGCATGTTTATTTAAGTAAATTACCTGTAAATCCATGCCAAGAACACTAAGGCCACCTATCCCCATTCTAAATCTCCTAATACAGAAATTTCATTTGTCGTGGTCTCCCATTTCAGCTCCTCAATTTCACGAACACCAAAATTCCCATTTTCCTATCGCCATCATTTTCTACAGTATCGAACTCTCCTCAGCATTCACAATTCGTCCATCCATCTGTAAATCGCACCAGTCCAGCACCGAACTTCCTAAGAAAAGGTCCTTGCTGAATTCGAAATGGAGTCCTGTAGTGTCGGCTTGCTCCACCATTACTCAAACATCGAGCTTCCTCTAAACCACATTAGTACCTACCATCCAGCGAAAAATGTGATTTAGATCTCAAACTCAGAAGAAACCACGATAATCACCTTCGAACTCCATATACATCACTGCGTTACTCAAAAACGGGACTACCCCAAACTCCATTGCCATAAAACTAGGTCGACTGCTTTGCAGACTTGGGGGTTTGATTTTGCAAAAATATGAATTCAGTTTTTAATATTGGTTCGGATACTGTTTGAGTGATTTGGGATGTATACGTTTTTCGATTTACAGAAATTGATTTTGCAAAGTAACAATGGAGCGACACCCTTTTTATTGAGGTTTAGATTCCAGATTGTGGATATAAACAAAGCACGACTTTGTTTTAGTTTGTGGTTAAGAAGGGGGCACGGTTTTGTTTTGATTTGTGGTAATAAAGAAGCCACAGTTTTTTTTTTTTTGAACCGGTACCCTTTAAATTAAAATAACCTTTTATTCTGAACTCCTTACTGAACACAACAACTGACATTTCTAGCGTTATACCACTGCTCTGAACACACTGGGACCTGTTTCGAAGTCTAGTTCGATCATATGGGGAAGATATTAATTTTATTCGATATAAATTAAATTCAAAACAATATATTCTTCGATAATAAATTAATATTATCGCTTTTATATTTCGAACAGAACTGACACTGATCATCTGAACTGTTGTGATTCTGTTTTTAACTTCGATTTCAATTATATTTCGTATTATGATAATTTAATATATTCAATATTAAATCGAAATTGATTTTTAAATCGATAACTAAATATAAAAATTCATTTATATTATCAACTCAATATTTAAATGATATTAAATATTTAAAATAAATCGTTCGAAAAATCCGGGTCGTTACAGTATCTTTGTCAACAACTGAAGCCGAATATATCTCTGCTGCTTTGCCTTGTTCACAAGTAATACATATGCAACAAACTCTAAATGATTTTTGCTAAAATATAAATAAATCACCGATATACTATGATAAGACGAGTGCTATAAATATTTCTAAAAATCTAACTCATCATTCAAGAACTAAATATATCGATATAAGACATCATTTTCTAAGAGATAACGTAAGTAAAGAGAAAATTTCACTTGAATTTATAGAAACAGATAGACAAATAGTAAATATATTAACAAAACCATTAAACGAAGAAACATTTATTAAATTTAGAAGAGAATTAGGCATATGTTCATTAAGTGAGTTAGAATAATTAAATATACTAATATATATAAATAACATAAAAAATCAGAAAAATAAAATTTAAAAGACAAGTATGTCGACATACATTTATGTATATGTTAACAAATAACTGCCAGAATTTTAAATTTAATTCCCACCAAAAGTTAGTAATGTCAATTATTTAAACTTTCTACTTCGACTTTTCTTCTTCATGTTCATTTCTCTCTTTTGTAAAATTCTAAACTAAAATAAACAATGGCCTCCACCAATTTAAACACCCAAATCAATCCTGATTCGTCCGTTGGACCATCCGAAGGTCCTTTCAAAGATCTACGATATCTCATGTCATTAAGATTGAAGAAAAGATGGAGTATGCTCTGCAAGCGATGGCTGAAATACAAGTTCTTCAAATAAGGATGAGCCAAGAAAAAAATAGGCAAGGAAAAGTGATAAGAAGCCTCCTTAAGTTTATAACAGATAATTAGGCTATTCCGATTATCATCGAAGATGATAATGAGCCTATGGAAGAAGAGGAGGAACCATAAGAAGAGGAAGAAGAGATAATGGAGGAAGAGGAACCTGAGGAAGAGCAACAAGAAGTTTCAAACGAAGAGGAACAAGTTGTTTGTGCGGGAGAAATTCTATACGATCATAACGGAAATATAATTGAAAGGAATGGAGAATTTTGTCTTCTTTATCCAAATTTCCCTACCCACAAGTCTCCTATAGTTAAGGACAAGTAGAATATAAGCATTGATTCGATTCTTGTCATGTATTTTCGTTCCTTTTTGATGTGTGGTATGTACATATAATAGCGTTTGTAAAACAATTATTAAATATATTTCTTGTTATGTATAACATAAGTGTTTTGTTACCTTGTTATAAAGGCAAGAATTAACGGGGAGTACTTTACTTTGACTTTCGAATTACTTAGTAACTTATAGGTTTCATTAAGAAAGTTAAACTATTTAGGGGGAGTAGGTTTAGAATTTCTTTCTGGTAATGCCAAAGGGGGAGAAATTATAAAATAGAGACATAGTTTATAGGATTCATATAGACAGGAGGAGTATTTGAAGGATCATCGTCAATAGGTATATACAGGTATGATATTTTATAAACTAAGTTTGTCATCATCAAAAAGGGGGAGATTGTTATAGAATGGAGTTTTGATAACAACAACCTTATTTCAATATTAATTGATTATAAAATATATACTAACACTTTTGTCTAGGATATATATATACACACACACACACACATATGCATGATTTATATACAGGAATTATTACTGAAGACTGCACAGTTTAAAAATATTAGTGATTTAGAATTCAAAGATGATTCAAGACTCATGAGTATTCAAGATTTCAACAGTTCAAGAGTTCAAGATAAATATACAAATAGAGTCTAGATTATGTAAGACTCTTTATAGCACTCCAGGTTCAAATTCAAATATAAATTCAATTTTTTTTTCAAATTCTAATTTCAAACTCTATTTTCAAAATCTATCTTCAATCTCTATCTTCTATATTTTAATTTCTATTTTAATTTGATGTTAAACTTAAGTTTTATACGTTTATAATTTAAATGTTTTATATATTTATACATTATATTTATATAGTTTTAAACTCTATAATTTTATAAATATATTTGTATAGTTTATATCTATGTTTTCATATAATTTTCTACTTTATAATATTCATTAATAACACTATGTTTTATTTCAAGAATTTCCAGAATTATATATATATATATATACATATATATATCAAAACACTTGAAAAATATTCAAATTCCAATTTTATACATTGATATGTCGACATACATATATATACATGTCGACATGTAACTATCATTTTTTTCAAATTGAAAGGAAGTGTCTCTTCACTATTTGTGACGGTTCAGAAACGTTGCAACCTTTCAAATCTTATAAATAAAGGCTGATTTCGAATTTTTTTATTATTCTTCTTCTCCATCTTCATCTCCATTCATTACACCATTATTTTTTCTCATTTTTATGACTTCTACACTTATACTCTGCCGAATTCGATTCTGTTTTCATAAAACTTCTTCTCTTTGCACTATCTACTCATTACTCTCTGAATCAAGTGCTATTAAAAAATTATAGCGCTGGTTGTAATTGCTTGGGTTGTGTAAGTAATCAGTGGTATCCCTTGTAGCCGTAAAATCAAGGACGGGTAATCGGTGGTATCCCTTGTAGCCATGAAATCAAGGAGGTTGGAATCGGTAGTATCCCTTATAGCCGGGAAATCAATGAGGTCAGAATCGGTGATATCCCTTATAGCCGTGAAATCAAGGAGGTTGTAATTGGATATTGATATAGTAATAAAACTCTGCACAATCCAGCGTTGTGCGGGACTGGACGTAGGAGCAATCCGAAATAGTATAAAATCCGGTGTGTTCTTTCCTTTTCTACACTATATTTTTGTTTATCTTTGTGTTTGTGTTTGTGTTTGATTCTGTATTTGTGATTGTTTTTTTGGTGATTGATTCATATAGTATATCACATAAGTTTTAGATTTTGTTTAAATTCTAAAAAACACTATTCACCCTCCTCTAGTGTTTGTTTTGCCTTAACGATCCATTCTGCAATCCCTAAAAGTGGATAGGCTAGTTGGATAGGTTCCACTACCCTAAGATCGGAAAACTCAACAATCTCCGCACGGGGTGTAGACGGCACCATCAAAACATCAAAAGTACCAGCCAACCGCCTCGATCGGGAACCAATTGAACCTTTAAATGGTCTGCCGTGAAAACCAAGGAACACATCGTTCCTTACGTTCCGAATAATGGAGGTCGGGTCCATAGGGACCTCATCAAAAACTGCCTTATTCCGTGAGCACCAAATATGCCAGCAAATAAGACAAGGGATATGGCGAAGAACAATCGATCGCAAAGATTTACCTGAGATTTCGGCCTACCAGTTCCTCAGTAAATAAGAAAGCAAAGATGCACTACCTCGAACACCAGTTATGTTCCCAAAGTAATTCCAAATAGATTTAGCGGAGAAGCGAAAGAAAAATAGGTGGGCATTGGATACCGTGTCACCAGACCCACAACACCTGTACCGGGCCACAAGTGGAATACCAATCCTCTGGAGGTTCTCGTCTACCGGCAGCCCATCATGTAAGGTCCTCCACATAAACAGCGAAACCTTTGGAGGAATACGTACATCCCATATGAAGGAGACATGGTGTCAGCATCCTAGCCGAGCTCCATACCGCCTTAATCGAAAAGGGATTGTCGTCCCAATCGTATCTACCACCATGTGAATACGAGAAGGCCTTCACGGATTGCATCTGTTTCCACATCTCACTAGCATAGGACGGGGCACCGGAGAAGTTCGCGACTTGAAGTCGGTGGTACTTGGCATGGAGGAACGTTGTCCATAAGGAGTCGTTCACAACAAACCTAACCCACAACTTGCAAGCAAAGGTAGTACAAGTATCCTTGGGATTTCTGAGACCTAAGCCTCCTTTACTTTTGGGACGACAGATAATGTCCCAAGAAATATAGTGGTGACGATGAGCATTCTCTTTATTCCCCCAGAAAAAGGACGAAGCCTATGAACGGTGATATCGGAAGAAAGATGAGGTAGGTGTCATAGCAGCAAAGACGTGCGAGCCTATAGAATCAAGAACCGACTTTATGAGGACCAATCTACTTGCCTGAGAGAGAAGTGTCGCCTTGCACTTGATGATCTTCCCTATGGCTTTATCGGTCAGGGGGTCGAAGATGGAATTTAGCTTATGACCTCTGTAAAGGACAATACCGAGGTACGGAAGATGGAGGGAGGCATCCTTGAAGCTGGTGAAGGTTTCAATCCAAGAAGATTGAACCGCGGACATGTCACTGGCTGGGACAAAACAACTTTTAGTAGAATTAACGAGTTGTCAATAGCACCTCTCGTAATTCTTAATGAGGAAGACAAGACGACGGACTGAACGACGGTTACCATTCGTGAAAATGAAAATGTTGTCAACGAAGGATAAGGAAGAGATGATAGGGCAGCCTAACAGCATGCCATATTGTTGAATCTGGTTTGCTATCGTAAGTGAATGTAATCCACAAACAAAAGCCTCAGCGGCGATCACGAAAAGAGAAGGTGAAAGGGGATCTCCTTGACGAAGTCCCCTTTCCCCCTTGAAATACCAGTTGGTTGATCCATAGATGAGAACGAAAAACCAAAAGTTGGAATAAGCCTCCAGATAATGTCAATAAGGGCCTTGGGAAACCAAAATGCCCTAAGAACCTTAATGATGAAAAACCAGGACATGTGATTGTAAGCTTTAGCCATACCCAGCTCGACGACCACATTAGAGCCTCTGACTTTCTGATCAATCTGAGACACCAGCACCTGAGCTAAAAGGATGTTGTCTGTAATCAACTGTCCTTTTACAAACCTAGCTTGGGAAGAGGGAATTATATGTTGAGGAAACGGCGCAAGCCTAATGGCAAGAACCATAGACATAAATTCGTTAGAGAAGTTACACAAACTAATCGGTCGAAAATCCACATAGGATCGCGGGTTTTAGCACTTCGGGATAAGGACCAAGTTGGTGGAGGTCCAACCCTGAGGCAGATCTCCACTAGAGAAGAAGAATCGAATAGCTAGGCAGAAATATGATTGGATTATCGGCTAGACACTCCTAAAGAAAACCCCATTGAAACCATCAGGACCACCAGCACTGTCCTTACCCAGAGCAAAAACACAAGCACGAATCTCTTCCGACGAAGGAGGGATAGTAAGATCAGCACTTTCAGAAGGTAGAATCAACCTAGGGACGAAAGCTAATAAGGTCAGATCAGCAACCGAAACCGAAGGCGAGCCAAGGAAAAAATGAAAGTGAGAAAGAATGGTCTCCTTGACTTCCCCAGGAGTGGAAGCCAACGTGCGATTAGGGCGCCTTAGTTGAATAATCGTAAGAAGTCCGTTCTTCTTTCGAATGGTAGAATGAAAGAACTTGGAGTTCAAATCCCCATCGACAACCCACTTGATCCTCGCCTTTTGGTAAAGATAGTCATTCTCGACACGGAGTTCGGACGAGTAGGCTAGCAAACCGAGGGCCCACGCCTCCTTGTTAGCAGAAGAAGGAACTTCGTTGAAAGAGGCTTCTGCAAGAACCAGAATCTCTTCGGCCACTCAGACGCGGTCAAAAATATTCTTGAAAACTTGCACGTTGCAAGACTTGAGGCAAGTCTTGAGACGCTTAAGCTTACAAGAGAAAACAGCAGCAGGCGATCCAACTGTTGGGGAGTTCCAAGAGTTCTCCACAACACTGTAGAAGGAGCGATGGGATCTCCACATACTCTGAAACATAATGGAGGAAGGACCCGAAAGAGATTATGGAGAATAGTTGAGAAGCATATGAGCATGATCGAAGAAAGTCCGGTGCAGTTGAGAAACAGAGAATGCAAACGGAAGTTTGAACCAACTTTCCGACCCAAAAACCCTATCAAGCCTAGAAAGGTTCCGATTCGGCCCTTCTTGGTTATTACACCAAGTGAAAGCCAAACCGAGGAAAGAGACGTCAGGAACCCCCAAGTTGACGATGAAGGCGTTGAAATCCGCTATAGTCGCACGGCTAACGACATTCCCTCCTTTTTTTTCACCTTGGAAAGCGATGACATTGAATTCGCCTCCCAGAAGTGAAACCGAGAGCCCCAAGTCCAACCGGGTGAGTATATTGTAACAAAGAACCAATCGGTCAATCCTGTCACACTTAACGTATACAGCAGAGAACAAGAAGGAAGAGGAGAAGGAATAAATCGATCAGGCTACAGAAAGAAGCTGATCAGAGTCGAAAACAGGGCGGACAATCACATCTTTGGACCTAAGGATCCAAATCTTGTCTGAAACATTGGCTAAGGCATCACCATAGACATGGAAAAAAGGGACTTTGTGATCTCCTCCGGACCTAACATAGGTTCCAGGAGTGCCACCAAAATGATAGAATGCATCTTCACAACGCATTTGAGTCTAGCCACACACACGTCCTTGCCTATACAATGACCATTCCAAATGAGGAAATTCGCCATGAAGAGAGCTAAGAAACATCTAGAAAACCAACAAGAGGGCTAGAGCCGATAAAACAGAAGAAAGAAACCAACTACACCTCGTCCTCTCAATAAGATACATGCGACTAGATGTAACGATCTGCTCAGACGCTGCTATAGAGCGTGTGCGAATAGTGCAGGGAGTGCTAGGCGCCACTCGCCAACTACGATGCGATGTGCGAGAAGTAGAGCGAGCGGGAGCCTCAATGAACACAGAAAACTCCAAAGACCTCCCCTCATCCTAGAGAGGAGGACAAGAAGACGACCTACCAAATCTAGAAGGATGTGAATTCTTAGTAAGTCGTGATCATCGATCATTAATGATCGCTATCTCTTCCTTACTAATAAGGGGAGACGAAGAGGGAGATGAGACGGACATTGAAGCGACGGGAAGACACTGACGAACTGGGGGACACAGCGGGACAGCATAAGAGGGAAAAAAGGAAAATCTACAAAAAAAGGGAAGGAAGACCAAATCGAGGGACATGTGGAATTGCCTACAAGAAGCAATACCAGTTGATGTCAGTACAACAAAAGCACCCTATAACAACGTCAGTTTTACAACGGGCACATACTGCCCGTTATAATAAGGAGGAATAACAACGGTTCACTATCTAACCGTTGTAATAACTAGCCTACAGGAGGACCTTTTGACAATGGGTCTGTGACGCCCCTTGTAATAAACCCTATTACAAGAGTCATTAGCCACCCATTGTAATACGCTTTAGGTTTAGATCACCATTTGCATATTTTACAGCGCGCTATTCAAGCCCATTGTAATAGGCTTATTTTACGACGGGCTATTCAAGCCCATTGTAATAGATCTATGTAATCTCATTTTGACATCGGGCTGCTTTTGCCCCTTGTAATAGGTTTCAGTTTGACAAGGCCCTTGTAATAGGTGCTAATTTTACAACCTATTTTACCTAACGATAATTAGATGTCCGTTGTAACAAATGTATGTTGTCAATTTTAACAGTCAATGATTTATATTTACAATGCTTTCTTAAAATTATTATTTTTTTATTTATTAATATTTAATAATTAATCATTAATGATATTATATTAATCATATGCTACTAATTGCTAATTATAATATTTTATTACTTATTACTAATCATTAATAATATTATATTAATCATAGGTAATTAATCGCTAATTATACTACATAAACCATTGTTTAATTATGGTGTTAATTAATTTATACTTATAACTAAGTAATACTTAATAAGTAATAATCGTATATATTACAAATTTTAACAGTTTTGTTTGATATCACTGTAGTAATTTTATCTGGTAGGGTAATATTTTTATTAAAGTTTTTACCTAATTATATTTTTATTTTTTAAAAAGAAACAGTACTTAATCAATACTATACAATAGTTGAAATTTGTCCTCTTCGCCGCCACTTACAACCACATCACTCGGTGCTCAACCTAAAACTGTACAACTGAGCCTCCCTCGATGCCTTTATAGTCCTTCCCTCATCGCTATCACCACCTCTGATTGCCTCAATCCCCTTCCGTCCAACCATTGGTCAGTTTCCAAGCCACCATAAGCTTTTGTTTCGTCTTTGGACGGTAACGTACCAACATTTGATTGTATTCACCATGCATGTTCGTGTGTGACAATGTGTTCTCGGGTTCTACTTTTGTAATCTATTCTAGCAAATGCATTTTTGTATCCCTAGTATTGACATAGTGTGCTCGGGTCTTTGTTGAAAACAATCATATGCCCATTGGTTCAATTGTTGGACCAAGTCATCCGTCACCAATCATCCGCTTGAAAACAATTAATATCCCCATTCGAAAACTACCGTATCACTTTCTTTTGAATACTATACCATATCCCATTAAGAAAAAATTAATTTCCTCTCGAAAAAGAATCTTCCCACAAAATCGATCATGGTGGCTCCAGCGTTTTAATTTTTCCATAGCAATCGCATCAATTCTCCGAATCACAGCACAGTAGGAAGTCGAATCATAGCACAGTAGTGAATTACGATCAAAATCAACTTCTCTCGCTTCGAAGTTAGGGCACACAAAATCGGGATCCATATCTACTTCTCTCACTACGAATAAGTACGGTTTGTAGGAGAGTTTCATTATGGGAAGAGCAAAAAGTTAGGGTTTTGATTATGTTATTTTGGTTTTCTATCTATTGATGATGATTCTTGTGCTTTTGATATCGTTTAGCTTGATTTATTTGCATGTGAGTAAATCGAACCAAAACTATTGCATGGAACTATATTACCTTGTCAGCATTGTATTGCAATAATACGGCAAATTCGTTGCATGGAAACTAAATTACAAACATGCACTGAATAAAGTAGTTGGAAAAAAATGTATGAAACTGAGTGGCGGCTGAACCGAGAGAATAATATTGGATTACCTTGTCAGTGTTAGGGACTGCGGAATGGGTCGTTCAGGCAAAGGAAACACTAAAGGGGGTGAATAGTGTTTGTAAGAATTTAAACAAAACAAAATTCTAAAGTGAACTACAGGATGAATCAAACAACAAAAACACAATCACAGACACAAATTCAAACACGGAAGCAAAATAAACAAAAAATAAAAGTGCAGAAAAGGAAAGAACACACTGGATTTTATACTGGTTCGGATCACTCCTACGTCTAGTCCCGCACAACGCTGGATTGTGCAGAGTTTTATTACTATTTCCAATAGTCAAATACAACCTCCTTGATTTCACGGCTCAACAAGGAGACACCAACTCCTATCCCTTGATTTCACGGCTCAACAAGGGTACACCGACTCCTATTCCTTGATTTCACGGCTACAAGGATACACCGATTACTCAATGAATTACAAACAGGGTTTATTCAATGTAAGCAATTGCAAAACAGCCCTATAACTCTTCAATAGCACTTGATTCAGAGAGTAGAGAGTGTAGATAGTAGAAGTTTGATCAATTCAGAAGTGAATTCGTCAGAGTATAAGTGTAAAAACCATAAAAATAATTAAGAATAATGGAGGGATGAAAAAGGATGAAGTTTGAGAAGAAGATATGTTAAAAAATCCAGTATTAGCCTCTTTTTATAGAGTATGAATGGTTGCAACGGTTCTGAAGCGTTTCAAATAGTGAAAAGACACATCCCTTCAAAATTAGAAAAATAGCTATTATATGTCGACATACATATTTTGCTATGTCGACATACTCATGTACATTTTTGATTTTCAAAGCATTTTCAAGTGTTTTGATATAAAACTAATTCTGGAAATTCTTGAATAAAATTCTAATGTTGTAAATCAATATTGTGACGAACCCCAATCCCCGTACTGACGGTTGCAAGGGTAACCATTGGAATATAACACATAAATAGATAACGGCAGAACAGAAATAAATAAATACACCAGATAATGTACAACAGAATGTACTGGATAAATATAATCATCAGAGTTACACAGTATACAGAATCATACTTAGTACAAAATACAGTTCAGCTATACATAAATGTCCACAGCGGAAAACAAACATAATATGTACAATAGGAGCTGAACAACAAAAAAAGAAATAAATGGAAGAATCCATCTTCAGCTCCAGCTATCCAGAATCAGCCTGCTAAAACCTGAATACAAGGCTGCCCGTGTAGAAATAGGGGCACCCGAGTTTGCAAGTGAAACAAACTACAAGTCAGTCATGGGACTGGTATGAGAAATATACTTAACACATTTTATAATATAGCCAATCACAGGACCACGCCACTCTCGCGGAACGGGTTTTCTCCATTGGATTGCCAGTGCTTTACAACAAGTAAATCTTTTAAACATCGCAATGCTTTTTACAAAAATGAAGCCATTATAAGACTCAGTTCCCATCACACAATGCAACGCAAACCGGAGGATAGAGTTTTTACCTTATAATGGCCAAAATATGCTTGATACGAATAAAACAAAAGCATTTGATATTATTACTAGTGTTTATATGTTTCAAAAACAATTTCAAATCATAAGTATCAATCATAGACGACATGATCGTCCCATGCCACTATGTCGCCAAATATAGTTTTACAACCAAAACCGCACGGTGTCGTATTTGGAAATTAAATTTCCGTCATGAACCAAGGCAAAAGATAGTCCTTACCGAATTTGAGACTGTCTAGCCCGAGCCTTAGGATCAGAATGCATCAACCCTTGGATCGTCAGGTCCAGTCCACCGATGTGGATTATTATGCCTGAACACTACGTTTCCCCGCCGTTTGGGGCGTAAATGAGCCAACGAATGACTCCATCGGCTTCACATAGTCACCGATATATCCGAGGCAACTCGCAACAGCAACAACCACACAGGTTAGATTATTATATATGTCAGCCAGTTTAAGCACTGACACCATGTAATGACCCAGATTTCCATAACATCGGAGTTGACTATATACATCATACGTCCAACCCAAATATCACGAAAATACGGAGAAAAAAAAATTTAGAAGAAAGAGATAGAAGAAGAGCAGAATTAACCACACAGAATCTCACATCGCAGCGGAACAAAATATAATATATTATAACTTTTGAAATACAAAATCTCAACTGTATAACATACACTTATCAGAGTACAACACTTACCACACAACGGAACAAAATTCTATATAACTAACGGTGAAGCCTCCAGCTCCAAGCTCCTTTAGATAGATCTGTAAAATCCTGAACTACATGACTGCCCGTACAAATTTAGGCACCCAAGAGTTTAGGTAAAACAAAACGAATAAACTCCGGGTCAGTCATGGGACTGGTATGAGTAAACAGTTTAAAACAGTTTCAGAAACTAAATGATATCTCATAAGACCACGCCGTATATCACGGAACAGGTTTTTCCCTTATGAGAATCCAAACACTTGATTTAACTTTCAAAATCCCTTTTGAAAGGAATGATAACTTTATATCAAAACTCCTTTGATATTATAATAGTGTCTAAATCAAGTAAATACAATCTAGTGGAACGTTTGCATCTCACGTTCCACATAATAACATACAATCATAAACCGCAAGCACGTATTGGGTATTTGATTTCCAACTATGACAAGGTATGGAACCACCTTCCACTGGTATATCTCTAGAGGAGAATACACCGAGTTCAACAAGAACATCTTGCAACTCAGCCACACATGACTGACCACTCATTTCGCTTGAGTGTATCGAATGTATATCACCAACGGTTGGGATCAGCATATTGACAACGATGGTCAAAACTTCGATAGTCTGTGATTTAACTATCGAATAAAAACAAGTGTTTCGATAGTCGATGATTTAACTATCGAAGAAAACAAGTGTTCATCCAATTATCAAACAGTCACTGAGCCCTTAATTAATATTCCATTAATTAAATCACTTCTCTATTTCTTATCAATATTTGTTAACCAAATATTTTCAATAACCATATTGGCATTTCACGTTATTTTCTAACTTTAGAAAATATATGATATTTTATAATTGGAAAATATTCCAATTACTTATCTCTTTTTCGATCTCGTTTATTTATGAACTTAGGAAATATTCTTTATTATATTTCCAAGCTTCCACTTATTTGGGTTAAAACAGATGTTGTGTAAAACATCGTTACGACAACCCAAATACTATATTCGACTATCTCTTATCCAACATTGATCTTCGAGCCTGAAATCTTACTGTTCATTTGTTAATAATGCAATCAATCAAGTTGGGGTATAACTACCTCTCAGACCTTGACTGAATAACATTTATAACGTCAAAACAGATATGACTACTTACTTGAACAATCAATAACATACAACTACTTCTTTACCTTTAAACACGTATACACTTTTTCTTTCTATTCTTACTAGATTTTATTCTTATACTTCCTTTTTGATTTTACTATTCTATTTCTAAGTTCGTTTTCTTATCGACTTCTATATATATCGATACGTTGATTTCTAGTTATCAAACTTCTTAAAAATATTCTAACTCCTTAAATTCCCGGAAAAATTCGCCATAACCTCCTTTGTACCGGGAGCATCGGGAAAATCCCCAAACTGCCACACAGGCCTTCTCCAATCAAAAAGAAAAAGAAAAGCCAAGCGGCTAGCCGATACGGCGCATAAAATCCCATATATGAATTAAATACATACCTTTTTGTCGGGCATTCTATTTATATACCTTCTAACACTTTTTTCCATACTTGTCTCCTGTATATTTATGCCTGTCCAATATATTTTAACTATACCAATCTTTTAACTAAACTTGTTAGTTAAATTTGTTACTTAACTCTTCAGTCTATTTCAACTTCATGTTTGAACATGACATGTTCAAATATATTTTAACTTGCATATTAACAAATTCTAATTATACTCATACTCTCGTTTCCTTATCGACTTCTTATTCAAATTCCAATTCAATTCTTTTTGTATTCTTTTTATTTAAACTTCATTTGAATTCTATTTTCAAATTCTATAGTTTAAAGTACATTTGAATTCTATTTTCAAATTCTATAGTTAAACTCCATTTGAATTCTATTATTCAAATTCTATATTCAAAGTCTATTTGAATTTCTATATTCAAATTCTATAGTTAAACTCCATTTGAATTCTATTATTCAAATTCCGTATTAAAAATCCCATTTGAATTCTATGCCTTATTTATAAACAACGTTTATAACTTCACTTAAAATCCCACATTATATATTTATAAACAAAGTTTATAAATTCAATTCAAATCCCATCTTTTCTATTTATAAACAGAGTTTATAAATTCAATACTCGTTCATATATATTCAAAACAAGTTAATGTTTCTATACTTCATTTAAAAATTCAAACTCTATTTATAAAAATAGAATTCCCCCTTTAAATTTCAAATACCCTTTTCGATATTTTTATATATCAATATTCAAGCCCCAAGGATATTTTAAACAATCAAATCAACCAATTTTCAATCATTTGATTTTTAACACATCATATATGAATATATATATGAAATCAAACAAACAGCAGATAATATATATTTTTGAGGAATCCAGTTGGATTCCTCCAACCTGTTTTCCTGCATCCACAGACGTTAGTCAAAATAGTAATACCCATCCTGCTTCGAGGCAGGATATCGCGGTATAGAAGGTCATCCACTAATCATAGCTTGGGGCGTATAGGGTAATCATCCGCTATGAAACTGCGGGCATCCGCTAATGATACTGCGGGAATCCAACCAATCATCAACCCAATATATATATAATAGTCAGCCAATCCTAGATAACTAATATTTTTTTTTCAGAAATAAATAATATTTAAAGCATCCAACAATCAACACACAAATATTTTTAACGAATAAAAATATTTCTAATTAAACAGGTGAGTGAGATTTACTCACAGTGACTTTTTCCTTTGCTGAATATTCCCGTTAAAAATCCATATCGCCTCAACTGTAAATCTACTTGAGTCGTCTACTTTACACCTTTATTGCCTACAAGATCTTCCAAATTATCTGATGGTTCCTTACCAGAAATGCAATAACTAGCCATCGGCTTCAGCACCTTCCTCGATACTTCAAATAACAGTAAAGCCTAACTTAAACTTTAACGCCAATATTTCTTTAACCAAAATCTCTTCGCGTCATTCACCCATTCGAATATGAGTTCTCTACTTGATTATTCTAACCATTTTGATGCTCTCTAATTTTCGTTGCTTCATCACTCAAAGGTTTCAAAACCTGGTTTCACCAACAAATCCACTTTGCCGAACACCGGCTCAACCTGACTACCTTCAGTTTACGGTCGTACCCATACTGTTCAACAGTTCACCATCAAGACCGGCATCGCCTTCCAGAAATCGAGCACCCGCCCGTTGCAGTGAATTCTAGATCCAGAAAATGGATCGAAACTCCTCTCTGCTGCTCAGCACCAATCGCAAGCCCTGAGCATCGAACAACAGTCGTGCGCCTCATCTATGAACACCGTCTCAAACTCGAGATTGCCTCCAGGCCTTCCTCCGTCATTGCGTCGATCTTCAGAAACCGAAATCAGGCCTCGCGATAACATTCCTGACCCCATAGTTCGCTTCTAAAGACCGGAACCCCAAATCGAAATCTCGCTCAGACCATTTGCGGGGGACCCCAGTGGTACAGAACTTGCATTCGAATGAGTGGATTAGTTTTAGAAAAGGGACAATGGCCATTTAGTTTGTATTTGAGTCTTGCGGTTTTGATTTAATTCACAGAAGATGTAATAAGAAGAACAAAGGAGGAGAATGAATTAAAGTGGGGAAGTTCTCTGAGATCTTTTAAAGGAATGGCATGGTTTTAAATTGAACAACGAGGCTATACTGTGTGGAGTTTGAAGTAGGAACGTGTCTTGCTTCTCCCCCTTTGATTTGTGCGGCTATTTACCTCTCCTTGTTGTATTATTTATGTCCACAAAGAAAAGAATTTACTTAATGATTTTTTTTATTATATTTTAAATTAAACTGAGATCCTTAAATAAAAATATACCCTGACTTTGAACTCCTCTCTGAACCCAACAACTGCCAATTTTAGGATAATACCCCTATCCCAGACACACTGGGATAAGTCACGAAGTCCAATTCGATCATATGAATAAGATATTAATTTAAGTTGATATAATTTAAATTCAAGACAATTTATTTCTTCGATAATAAATTAATATTATTATCGTTATAAATCCAAATAAAATTTCCCATAAATTATTTGAACTGTATTTAATTCAAATTAAAATTTGAATTCATCTAAATCCATTTTCGTATTCTGTTATTTTAATATATTCGATATTAAATCGAAATTGATTATTAAATTAATAACTCAAATATAAAATTCCACTTATATTATCCACCTAATATTTAAATTAAACATTAAATATTCAAAAATTAACCCATAAGTATCCGGGTCATTACAATCTTCCCCACTTAAAATAATTTCGTCCTCGAAATTGCTAAGGTAGGAAAAGTGCTACAAACCCATTTATTATTTTTCTTCAAAACTTATTTATGTTGATACTCAACATTTTAAACTTCCTTACGTACTCTCTTTCGAATAAATCCCTATCTGATAACTCCTCCCTTCGAATAACTATATTCGATAAATCTCTATTTCGAATAACTAGATTCTAAAACCCTTCTTCGAATAAACTATATTCGATTTAATCTATTCCATTTACTCTTATCAATTTACTCTATTTGATTAGCTCCTTTCACTTAACTCCTTCCGAATAAGCTATATTCGATAACTCCTTTAACTCTATTCGAATAAACTATATTCAATTAACTCTTTTCGCTTGACTCTAGATCGCAACGATCACAATGGTTACGCATGATTCCCTCAGGAAACATCCAACCACCCTAGGCTATCTGCAGCCCTGCGAATTACGCTAGCAGTCGTACGAAATGGCAACTTATCCTGAGTAACTATGTTTTAATAACTCTGTCTCAATAACTATATTCGATCAACTTTAATTGAATAACTAACATTCAATTAAATCCTAATTCGATTAATTATGTTCAATTAACTCTATCTGGTTAATTCTAAATCTGAATAACAAATATTCGATAAATTCTAATTGAATAACTAATATTCAATTAACTCTACGGATTAATCCTAACTGATCAACTCTAACTGGTTAATTCTTTCTCTAATCGATTTATTCTAACTCTAATCGATTATTTCTAACTCTAGTCGATTATTTCTAATTGTACTTGACTTCTCCTATTCGAATAACTCCTATTGGATAGCGTTTATTCATTTATAAAGATTTACTTTTAGTAACGGTTCTTTACTTTATAAATGTTCTCTTTAATAACGTTACTTCACTTATACAAGTGTTGCATACCCCTTCTATTTAAAACTATCGGTGTTAAAAACCAATATGTCCTCTCTATATAAGTTCAGACTTATATATTCCATCTATCCAATGATAAGTATTTAATTTAATTTATGTTAGATCAAAATTTGGACCTAACACCCAAATTGTTCTGAATGTTATAGAGTTTCAAATGAAGAACGAGGAAAAAGAAAATAACACACAGAATTTATAGTGGTTCGGCGTTAACGAGCCTACGTCCACTTTATATATTATTGATTATGTTTTGAAAGCTAATACAACAAGGATTTCTCTCTATACTCTCCTGCTTTGACAATAATGGCGAATTCTGTACTCAATATTGCCAAAAGATCCCAAAAAATGCCAAGCTACGGGCTATTTATAGCTGATTTTGTCAGGCAGGTCGTGGTAACACGTGGCACGAATCTCGAGAACATCGGATCGCATCGCCACCGTTGAGGAAATAGTCAAATTAGCCGTTGTGGACAGGTGTCGTGATCTGCTTGAAAATCGGATCGTGCAGATGGGGAGAATCGGTCCAAATGACGGTTAGGGACACGTGTCGCTAGATCCGTGCGATTCGGATCGCTGAAGACTAGCTCGCGCTTGAACGGGTCAGAGGGTTCGCCATGCACCAGGGGATCGGATCGGTTCGCTCTGGGCAACAATATAAGTTCGGATCGAGTCGCATAGCGGATTCGTTCCGCTGGTGGAATGGGCGAGTCGATATTATGCGATCCGACGGTGGGCGAGACGATGGTGCGCGATCCGATATCGGGCGAGACGATGGTGCGATCCATTCCTCCATGTCCTTAGAGAACGTGGTTTCATGCTTTCTTCTTATGAATGATCCTGGGTGGCTTGGTCAAAAAGCTAGCCAACATTTTGCCCCCTCGAAGCATGTTTTATCGATGATGGAACATGCTTCAAAACTATAGAATCCCCTTTTCATAGCGAGTCGCGAATCAGAGAACGATTCTCTTTCTGTGATTTTTCTGAATTTATCGACTCGTTTCGCAGGCTCGAGTCGCGGTCCGTTAGAGGGATATTCGTTCCGCTCTTGGGTGTGTACTTGGGCCTCGGAACGAAACGGGCTCCCCCTCGAGTCGTGGTGGGCTTTTGGTTCGCGGCCCATCGGTCTTTCGTGGATCGAATAGGACAAAGAAAGGGAGACAAACAGTCGCCCTCTTTGCCTATATAAGCCGACCCTCCCCTCTTCACTTTCCTTCTTCTTTCCTTTTGCCGTATCGTTTCGCCTGCTCCGTCGTGGAACGAACCCCAGTATTTCGAACCTTCAAATATCCGATCACTTTCCCAATTTTTAGAAAGGTAATTCCACGAAAAACATCCTTATTCGTAAACACAGCTGTTTCACGAACTTTTTCGAATAATTTGTGGGAAAAACGATGGAAATTTGCGATTTTTGGGGAATCCATCGAGACACCATGGCTGATGGGCGTAGAGCTCGGAGTTCGAGGGTGAGAAGAAGAGATGGAAAACGAAGGAGGAAGAAGAAGAGAGGAGGCCGATTCGGATCGTGGGCAAGGAGAGGAGAAGATGAAGGCGACTGGCGAGACGGAAGATCGTGGTGGCAGCAAAGGCGCGTATCGTGGGGGTTGCAACGATTCGTGAAGGAGCGATCCCTTTGGCCTGCGATCCGATGGGGGCGATCCCTCTGCCTTGCGATCCAAAAAGGGGTGATCCCTCTGCCTTGCGATCTAAAAAGGGGCGATGCAAAGAAATCTCAAACTTTAATCAACGCCTTGTCACCATAAAATTTTGAACAGTTAGGATAGAGCCTTGACGTTGGACTTTCTGGACTAAATGACCACACAATTTGACTACATATGACGACTAATATTTTGATGATCTTGATTGCTTTCACGTTTTATTTTTAATGCGCACACACAAGCACACACACCGGCACTTGCACACACGGGGGACGGGTAGTGTTAATCTTATTGTTCATATTTTCTCGTCCTAGCAGCAATGTCGAATGATCACTCTTCTTCAAGATCCGCAGCAGAAGCGGAATCCGAGATTCCTGAGCAATACAACCCGGAAATTCCTCCCACTAATCCTGGAGGTGAAGATACTGGATCTGAGTACGAGGCCACGGAATCAGATCCGTCCGAAAGTACTTCATCTAGCGAAGAGTCCGAGATAGACGAACGAGCTCCCGACGAGATTCCCGGCGCGCTCGGAATAGATAAATTCTCTGATTCTTTAGCATCTAAGCTCGACGATATAAAGCTTAAGAGAATCTGCTTGAGACACGGAATTCCTTGGGATGATGTCTTGACACCCGAAAGCGAGGATAGACCCCACCTAGCTCCAGAAGGATATATGGCAATTAGCCGAACCATGTGCTTGGTAGGAGCTATTCCTCCGTTCCCTCCAATTGCCATTGAAACTTTAAGAAGACTGGGTATTGCTCCGATGAAACTTCATCCGAATGCCTACGCATCTTTATACACCCTATACGTTGCATATGCGAAGATCCTACATGCTGAACTTAAATTCAGAGATTTGACATTCTTCTTTCTTTTCAAGCACCGTTCTTCGGCAACTCCAAATTTCTCTTTCTTTGAATCAGTGGCGAATAGGTAGGTTCTGTACGATGGGTATAGCAATATAGGGGACCCTAAATCTGATTGGTTTTATATAAGGAGACAGACCGGATGCTCACGAAGATGGCTCAAATCAAGTAAACTTTAAGCTTCTAATCAAATATCTTGTTCAAGAAGTCTAGGCGTTAACATTCTTCCCCCTTTTTTTATAACAGATCATGTCTTCCCGAAAACAGAGGGTCCACTATACAACAACCGGTTGTCCATTCTTTTACAAAGCAGATCCGACTTTCTAAGGATCAAAAAATGCATTACGGACGACAATCTTCATAATCATCGTCTTCTGGATAGAAGATTTGGACTTGGTACCGGCGGTAGACCTTATAAGTATGTGCCCCCAACGGAGGGAGAGGGAACTTTGCAAGTAATAGAAACAACTAAATTCCGTAAGAGTCCTTCTCCAATAGTCATCCAAGATGATGAGGACATGAACATATACAGAGGGGATGAGGCCCGCGGTGACATGTCCAAGGAAATTCCTGCATCTGCTCCAATTGAAACCGTTGCTCTTGGTGATTTGACAGAAGAACAGCTATTTGACGAGCTGAATAAAATCCCTCTACCCGATGATGTATATACGGAGAAGGACTTCGGAGAGGGGCCTTTCTTCCCTGCTTCTGAAGAGGCGATCGCTCCAACTAGAGGACGAGAAACTGTTTAGATAAGCCTGTCTCCAGGCCCGGATCTGTTAGGGGGAATTATATGGGATGCACACATCACACACACTATCTGACCCTGCACTCCTATATCGTGGGCATTCAAAATTTTAATATGCTCTTCTATTTTTTGTAGGAATGATGTCCCACAGGAAATCTTACTCTTATCGTTCTCTTCGTGAGGGCACACCCAGTCTTCGTCCGGATACTGAGCGCTCTCGTGGTCCTTCTCATAGGCCGACTTCCTCGCAACCTCGATCTCCACTAAAATCAACCTCTACCAGGCCTTCAAGTCATCCGACAATTCCGACAGGGGGAAAGAAACTTCCAAAAGAGTTAACTCCTCCAAAGAGTGCACCTTCCCACAGCCGGTCGTCCAAAAGGCATCACGAATCTAAAGATAGGGACAAAGATTCATCCAAAGAGACTGAGAAGGAGAGAAGTGACATTGTCCCCACCAGCCAACCAGAGTTAGCTGCCCCCGGATCACGGGATTACGTCCATGGTCCCGAGATCCAAGGTAGGCTGGAAAAGCTGCGGGAACAATTTCCAGGCATATTCTTTGACAGGATGGTGTTTGTTCCTGCCTTGGAACCGGTCCCTAAAAATTGGGATAATGAAGTTATCGGGCACATCCAGCACACAGCCAGGCAATATGAGATGATGAAAAAACACGCAGTTAACCTTTCGGAAGTCATCTGAACACTCGAAATAGAAGCACGCAGATCTAAAGCGAAACTTGAAAATAACGAAAGGGCTAGGACAAAATTGGAGAAGGACCTGGAAGATGCTCAGTCCCAGCTTGCTTTAGCAAGGAGGGACGCTGAAAATTATAAGACTGAATTAGAGAATACCAAGCAGCGCTTTCATTCAGAACTGGACTCCAATAGCCAAGAGAAAATGGCCTTAAAGAAGGAGGTTGAAGATCTCAAAATGGCCAACATCGAGTTGAAAACAGCACAAGGCCATTTTGAAGCTGAGAAGGCTGCTTGGGAAGCAGAAAAAGCGAGTTTAAAAGAAAGTTTGGCTCTGGCTAAAGCAGAAAAGGTGATTTTGAATGACCAGGTCTCTGATGCGGAGAGAAGGGCAGCCCTTGCCGAAAAGAACGTTGAAAGTGCCATTGAATTGGCCACTGCTTCTAACAACAAGCTCCTCGAAAGAGAGAAAGAGATCGAGGGGTTTGAAGAGATGATTTTCGATTTCCTTGGCCAGGTTCTCAAGACTCGCAACATCTCGTGGATCCCGGATTACCATGTTACTTTGGCCAATTTATGGGATGCCATTGTGGAGGGTGAAAAACATAGATTGGGGGTCGATGAAATCGATGAGGATGAATTGATGAAGAGCATCCTAAGAGACAATGAGCCTGAGGACCTGGTAGAGGGTCGTCGCCTGATTCTAGCGGAGATGGAAAAGGAGAGAGCCCTGGCTAAGGGTAAAGGCAAAGCTGATGAGGGCTCGAGTTCGGCTGTGGAGCCCAAGACCTCCGGGGTTGAGGAATACCATCCCGATGATCCATTAATCCCCTTGGGTCGAACTCCCTTGGTCATCGGAGCCTCTGCAACTACTCAAGATGGAGCATCTGCTAAAGGTATCTCTCTCTTTTCCGCACAATTTGTCAAAGCAATTGTGAATTATCATCGTCTGGTAGAACAACCAATTGAATTAGTAATGTGTGTTCCTCCTGATACAGGTGGCGAGCCCGTGGACAGGGGTGTTGATAAAGAAAAAGAAGCGGAGAAGGATGCTGTCTCACAAGGTGCCGGTGCTGATATATCAAGACAGGCTGAGGTAACAACAGCAGAGCAAAGTGTCCCGACACCTAGCACTGACGTTCCCAAAGATGCTGATACCATCGAAGCCTTGAGAGACATGGATGGGCGCCATGTAGATGACGAAGAGGACGTTATCAGCGCCAAAAAGGTCGACGATGATGACGAGGAAACCTTGGCCAGCCGAAAATCCAGGCATGAGAAAGAGTTGTCTTCGAAGAAGGTGGGAGATGAGGCTTTGGACGTAGTCCCTCTTGCAGAATTCGATCCCAAAACTGGGATGATTGCGAAGATTCAGCCCAAATCTATTAGCCGACAGCTTCATTTTGCAAACCCCGATGACTTCCCGGCTTCCCTTTCTGATAGAAGGAAGAGAAAAGAGGTGGAAGAGGAATCTTCAGAGGAGTCGGATGTTCCCCTCATAGACAAAAGGAAGAGGAAGAAAGGGGATCCATCTGATGCTGACAAGGCGAAGCTGGAGAGGCAGAAGCAAGAGAAGAGGCCAAAGCGTAAATAGGATGTTTGTTGATATTTTGCCTTTAGGTTTTCCACTGGCCAGGAAGTGTAATTGTGAGACTGGTCCTCACTTTTGTTTCTAGGTTGTTTTTCACTTTGTTGATTCACAGTATATAAATAAAAGTTTATCTCTCCTTGCATCATTGTGTACCTATATTCAGATAAACTTTCCATGTTTAGTCATTAGCTAACTAATAATAATTACAAATCAGTCAAACAACAGAAAGAAGAATTTTCATGCTATGTTGCACTGCTGTATCAAAGTTCAGTGTATGTATACGAGTGCATGTGCCCCCCAATCAGTTGTTACTGTAGCATCTGACTGGGGTTTACTAAGGATTGATTAGTACTATCGGCAAGTTGCCCCCTATTTCTGAATATGGGGACATAGGAGATTTCATGGGATAACAGTAGTTCAGTCGGCCCTTGTTCCTTTAGCAGGGAATAAGTTCTTTCTCAGCGCTCAATCGGAGATGCTTTTATACTCTCTCTCTCTCTGGAGAGTTAGAGTTTGCGCTCTGCGATTCATTCGCTCCCCGATCCTTCAGCGGGGAAGGAGCTATTTCTCAGCGCTCAATCGGAGACGCTTTTATACTCTCTCTCTCTCTGGAGAGTTAGAGTTCGTGCTCAGCGACTCATTCGCTCCCCGATCCTTCAGCGGGGAAGGAGCTATTTCTCAGCGCTCAATCGGAGACGCTTTTATACTCTCTCTCTCTCTCTCTGGAGAGTTAGAGTTCGTGCTCAGCGACTCATTCGCTCCCCGATCCTTCAGCGGGGAAGGAGCTATTTCTCAGCGCTCAATCAGAGACACTTTTATACTCTCTCTCTCTGGAGAGTTAGAGTTGGGACTCAGCCGTTCCATCGCTCCCCGATCCTTCAGCGGGGTAAGAGTCCTTTCTCAGCGCCAAGTCATGGATGCTTTTATATTCCCCTGGCGGTCGCCAAGGTTAGACTTTTGCTCAGGCGGCTCCGATCATGGTACACCGCCCTACCTTGTAGACGTCATCTTCGCGTCCTTTATACTCTCTCTCAGCTCTGGAGAGTTAGAGTCACGGATCAAGCGGTCTGCAATCATGCACGCTCATCAAACTCGTTCTAGGTTTACATTTTAACCTAAGCTCCGAGGATTAATACCAATCGGACAAGCAGTTGGAGCATTTGCCAAGGCTTTGAGTTCTTCCGAACAGTCTACGGGAGGAATGGTTGGCAACAGACTTCGGGTGCCTGCATCATTCTATTGATTTTCACAAAAATAAATAGGCAGATAAGTAAAGATGCAATAAAGGTAAACGACACACAATATTTTATAGTGGTTCGGTCGAATCATGACCTACGTCCACTTTATAATCTCTTGCTTTAAGGAATCAGACTATTTTAGGCAAGTCATGCCCTGTACATAGTTTTTTAACAAAGCAAAAGAATAAATTTGAAACTCTCATGTTAAATATGGCCGTAAATGTTGGGCATTCCACACTCTGGGGATTTCCTTTCCATCTACGGTTGCCAGCTTGAAGGTTCCATTATCAAGCTTGCTCAGAATAGAGTACGGTCCTTCCCACTTCGCTCCCATATGAGTTGGGGGTGGAAAGACACGTTTCAGAACCAAGTCTCCGGGTTCCCAAGTTCGGGCTCGGACCTTTTTGTTGTAATATCGGGCGACCTGTTGTTTGCATCTCAGGGCACGCAGGTCTGCTTCATCCCTCTTTTCTTCGATCATATCCAGGGACTCAAGGAGCAATTCATTATTGGTTATTGGATCATAATAAGTCACCCGATGAGAAGGTACCTTTATCTCAACCGGGATGACTGCTTCCGTTCCAAAAGCAAGGGAGAACGGGGTATGTCCTGTTGCCGATTTATATGTTGTCCTGTAGGCCCATAGTGCCAAGGGCAATTCATCAGCCCACATGGCTCTGGCCCGCTTCATTCTTCTTTTCAGAATGGACTTAATTACCTTATTTGCCGCTTCGACTTGTCCGTTCGATTGCGGGTGCGCCACAGAGGTGTACCGATTCTCAATGTGGTATTTTTGGCAGAAGTTTTCTGAATTCAGCGCTATCGAACTGAGTTCCGTTATCCGTTATTACAATCTTTGGAATCCCAAATCGACAGATGATGTTTCTTACGATAAATTTGATCACTCATTTGGTTGTGATTGTAGTTAGTGGTTCAGCCTCGACCCACTTAGTGAAATAGTCTACGGCCACAATAGCGAACTTTGCTCTACCCCTTGCTATGGGGAGACTTCCAATGATATCAATTCCCCACATAGCGAAAGGCCATGGACTCATCATCGTCTTTAACTGATTTGGAGGTGCTCTAGGTATCTTTGAAAATCTCTGACACGCATCACACCGTCGTGCGTATCTTGCTGCATCCTTGTTTATGGTTGGCCAGAAATAACCATGCCGCAACACCTTTTTTGCCAAAGTTTGCCCTCCGGTGTTGTCGCCACATTCGCCTTCGTGGACTTCTTGCAGCACACGTTTGATGTCATCATGGGCTACACACCGAAGGAGGGGCATTGAAAACCCTTGTCTGTAAAGAACTCCGCCTTGCATAACGTATCGGGCGGCTTTACGAATTACTTTACGCCTCTCGCTTTTCTTGGTCGGAAGCGTTCCATCTATCAGGAAATTCTTTAGAGGGGTCATCCAGGACTCCCTTTCTGGTTCCATCTCTAGTACCAGGTCGATTTCCATTTGATCTATGCTAGGGGACCGAAGTATTTCAACGGGGGCTAGTCCAGTCACTTCAGGATCGTCGGAACTAGCCATCTTTGCCAATTTGTCTGCCTGCTGATTCTCTGACCGCGGAATATGAGATATGGTGTAGTGATCAAAATCGTTAAGCAATTCTTTCACTTTCTTTAAGTATAAAATCAATCTTGCACTTTTAGCTTGGAATTTTCCAGTGACTTGGTTCACAACTAATTTGGAATCGCAGAAGATGTTCAGCTTTGTGACTTCTAGTTCCTTTGCAATATTTAATCCAGCTATCAGAGCTTCATATTCAGAATCATTGTTAGTGGCATGAAACTCCATTCAGATTGCATAGGTTATCAATCGTTTCTCAGGGGGTTTCAAGCACTATTCCAACGCCGGATCTTTCGTCGTTCCTAGCGCCATCAGTATACAATCTCCAGGCATTGGGATCGAAAAGTAACTTTGAAGGATCAACTTCCTCGTTTGCTATATCTTCCTCAGGGACAGTGAACTCTGCTATGAAGTCGGCTATCCCTTGCCCCCGAATTGACCGTTTGGGCTGAAAGTTCAAATCAAAATGACTTAACTCAATATTCCATTTGAGTAACCTTCCCGATGCCTCCGGTCTCTGTAGAACTTGCTTGAGTGGATGATCGGTGTATATAGTGATAGGATGTGCCTGAAAATAATGCCGAAGTTTTCTAGAGGCGATCAGTAAACTATATGCCAACTTTTCTATCCGTGGATAATTACGGTCTGCTGCTGTCAATTTTTTGCTCACATAATACACAGGTCTTTGGACCTTATCCTCTTCCCTTACCAATGCTGAGCTGATCGCATGGGATGACACTGCCAAATACATGAATAAATCCTCGTGATCTATTGGCTTAGATAAAATTGGAGGTTTCTCCAAGTGCCTGAGCAAATTCTGAAACGCTTCTACGCAGTCAGGTGTCCATTTGAAGTGGCGTTTTCCTCGCTTTATTAATTCGAAGAATGGGATGCACTTATCCGTAGCCCTGGAGATAAATCTGCTTAGTGCGGCCACTTTTCCGGCAAGGCTTTGCACATCCCTAATTTGCCTAGGTTCCTGAATGTCTCTGATTGCCGCGATCTTGTCTGGATTAATCTCAATACCACGGGAACAGACGATGAATCCCAAGAATTTTCCAGAGGCAACACCGAACGAACATTTGGTTGGATTGAGTTTCATTCCGTACTTTCGAAGAATGCCGAACATCTCTGCCAAGTCAGTAGTGTGTTGAGAAGATTGCTTAGACTTAACCAACATATCGTCGACGTATACTTCCATTGTTCTCCCGATCTGGTTATAAAACATTTTGTTGACTAAGCGTTGATATGTAGCGCCCGCATTCTTCAAGCCAAAGGGCATCACCACATAACAATATAATCCCAGATCAGTGATAAAACTAGTGTGCTCTTGATCTGGAACATGCATCGGAATCTGGTTATATCCTGAATAAGCATCCATAAATGAGAGAAGCTCATGACCTGCCGTTGAGTCTACCAGCTGGTCAATCCGGGGCAACGGGAAACTATCCTTTGGACAGGCTTTGTTCAAATCTGAGAAGTCGATACACGTTCGCCACTTCCCGTTGGCCTTCTTTACCAGGACTGGATTCGAAATCCAGTCTGGGTAGGTTGAGTCTTTGATAAATCCATTACTCTTTAGCTTTCCAACTTCTTCTTTCAAGGCAGCGGACCTCTCTGGGCCCAGCATTCGCCTTTTTTGCTTTACTGGAGGATGTTTAGGGTCAATGCTCAAGGAATGGCTCATGATTGATGGGGATATCCCAAACATGTCCGCGTGGGTCCAAGCAAATACATCCAAATTGTTTTTTAAGAAATCCGTCAATTCTTTAGCAAGATTCGGACTTAACTGGGATCCAATCTTAAGGACCTTCTCCGGGTCACTGTCATCGATCGGTACATCCACAGTTGTCTCGTTGGGAGTCGCCATTCTGCCCCCGGGTTCTTAATCCTCTCTGGGATCTATATCCTCGGGCATCTCTCTGGGCGACACTCCGACGACTATCCTCTTTGGTTGCTATAAGGTCTCCGCCCCCGAAGGGGGTGAGGTGCCTTTAGTTTCGATATCCCCTCCATTACGAAGTAACTTTAGTTCGGCAACATAACACGCTCTCGCAGCAACTTGATCCCCTCTGACGATACCAATGCCAGCTTCTGTGGGGAATTTCAATAATAATCACCAGGGGGCTATACAGGCTCTGAACTTTGCGAGGGCCGGTCGGCCCAAGAAGGCATTGTAGGGCGATTCAACATCCAAAACCACAAAGGGAAGGATTCTCACTCTCTGGCGTTCTCCTTCCCCAAGTGTAACTGGTAACTCTACATAACCCGTTGGAGCGGTGGAAGCTCCGTTGAATCCACGGATCCACCCTTGGCAGGGCTTCAAGTCTTTTATTTCGAGATTCATCTGGTCAAAGGTCTTTTTGAAAAGAATATTGACGGAACTCCCGTTGTCCACTAGAACCTTATGAACAGTGGCTGGTCCAATGGGTACTGTAATTACAAGTGGATCTTCAGTTGGAGCATGGACTCCAATGCTTTCTCGTTCTCGGAAGACGACATCATCGGTCGTCATCTTTTGCTGCTTCACCGGGATACTGTCCTCAGGGTTGCTACACTCCCCTACCTCGAGGTGTTGTTTGGCTGCATTGACATATTGATCCAATGCTTTGGAACTGTGCCCAGCGAGATAAAGTCCTCCGATCACGGTATTGATAACAATATTCTTTCATTTTTGCTGAGCAGTCGGCCTAGCAGCAAGTTGATTTTGGTTCTGATTCGGGGCCTGCACTGCTTGCCCCCTGTCCCTGGGCGTTACTCTGTATTCATCTAACTTTCCTTCTCGAAGCAGCCTTTCAACTACATCCCTTAGGTGACGACATTCATTCGTCGAATGGCCGTGAATCTGATGAAAGAGACAAAACTTCCCTGTTTCACGCTCTTTCTCTGTCGACTCTCTGGGAGGTGGCCTCTTATTCTGGAGGACTTCGTACGCATCCATGAAGATATTTTCTAGAGTATCACTTATTGGTGTATAACTTTCAAAGGCCCTGGGATGAGTCCTTCTCTGGGAGTCGTTCCCTCGGTTCCTCTTCCGGTTGTTGTCGTTACCATTATTATTGTTGTTACCTAGCTAACGACCACCTTGATTCTGATTTCCGACGTTAACTTTAACTTTCCCCGAGCTGTCTCCCGTCTGTTTGATGGCAACATTGCTCTGAATTTCCTCCTTATCAGTTGTTTTAGCCTTTCGGTTAGCATATACCTCTTCCCGGCGTAAATGTACGTTGGCTTTCTCGTAGAATAACTCTCTAGTGTGGGGCGGTTTGCCTGCCAGGTACCTCCCAAATTCAGTGTCCTTATCTACTCCGTCAATCAGTGCTGCGAAAACGGTCGGTTCATTGCGATCTTTACCCTCAGTAGCGGCCAAATTGAAATGATCCATGTACACCTTTAAACTCTCGCCTGGTCGGTGCTTGACAAGGAACAAATCGATCACACTTTTTGTCTTCTGTGCGTAGATACAGAATTGTTCTACGAACTTCTCACTCAGCTCCCTGAAGCTAGAAATCGATCTCGCCGGCAAGCGAGTAAACCATAATAGAGCCACGTCCTCCAGGAATATGGGAAACGCTTTACACTTAACAGCGTCAGAGGCTGCGGCAGCGGTCATTGACCAAGAATATCTCATCAGATGCTGGACAGGATCAGACCTACCCGCATATCGATTCATTTGTGGCATATTGAAATGCCTTGGAAAAATTGCATCCAAAATATCATCAGTGAAAGGGGTGTGACTGCGGTCGATCCCCCAATCTTCATTCCGCTGTCCACGGCTATCTGCCAGAATCTGGTGGACCATGGCTGCAACATTTGCACTGGTCAAAGGAGGTTCAGGGTCAGTGCCTCTGGCTCGGCAGGGTTCTCTGATTTCTCTTCCGGGAGCAGTCACGAAATCCGGGGCTCGTATAGGGCTCTGTTGCCCCCTATTACCATGAGTATGTGTGCGGCGACGGGGCTGAGGTGGTCTGTTATGCACAGGACTGTTCACATCTCGAGTCCTGAGAGCTGTGTCTTGATCGTTCACATTACGATTTAAGGGCCCCGCCCCTAGCGCTTCTTCTTCCTGTGATGGCAGGGTTCTGAACCGAAGTTGCTCTATGTTCTCGGCTCTCTCATACGGTCGTCGCGGAGGTCTTGGCGATTCCTCAGACGAAGAAGAATATCCCAGAGTGGGTGAACGAACCGGCGACGTTCTTTGCCTTGCGAGTTCGTCAAGCCTTATATCCATAGCCGTCAAATTTTGCCGCAGGATGGAACTTTCCTGCCTTTGGGCAGCCAACTCATCAAACAATCTATCCCACATTTCGGCGAAGCAAGAGAGATCCCCCTCAGTGACAGGAGCAGCAGGATCATATTGGTCATCATCACTCTCTCTTATGCGCAAAGAGCTCGAGCCGGGTCGAGCAGAGGGGCCAAGACGATAGGAGCAGGTCATAGGTTCCTTTCCAGGTCGAGTTGTAGTCTGATCATCAATTCGAATAGCTGCGGTTTGTGGATGGCGACTCGCTGCGCCCCCCTGAGGTCGACTCGTGGTCGTGGTACGAGGAGGCTGCGAGGCGTTACCTCGGGATCGAGTAACAACCCCTTCAGCGGCCCGGATCGTCTCGTTCTCATCGACTCGGAGCGTGGTGTCTTCATCGGATCGGTTCGCCCCCTGCGCTCCGCGATCCAGAGTTTCTTCATTGCCCAGCTCGTGCACACTCTCTTCAATCGTTTCGTTGGTCTGTGAAGCTCGCACTTCCTTAGATCTATTTCCAGCCATGATATCTGAATCGCTGGAATCTTCAAAGAACTGAATAGTGTAACTTTAGGACTAAGCTCTCAATGAAAGCACCAAAAATGTTAGATCAAAATTTGGACCTAACACCCAAATTGTTCTGAATGTTATAGAGTTTCAAATGAAGAACGAGGAAAAAGAAAATAACACACAGAATTTATAGTGGTTCGGCGTTAACGAGCCTACGTCCACTTTATATATTATTGATTATGTTTTGAAAGCTAATACAACAAGGATTTCTCTCTATACTCTCCTGCTTTGACAATAATGGCGAATTATGTACTCAATATTGCCAAAAGATCCCAAAAAATGCCAAGCTCCGGGCTATTTATAGCTGATTTTGTCAGGCGGGTCGTGGTAACACGTGGCACGAATCTCGAGAACATCGGATCGCATCGCCACCGTTAAACAAATAGTCAAATTAGCCGTTGTGGACAGGTGTCGTGATCTGCTTGAAAATCGGATCGTGCAGATGGGGAGAATCGGTCCAAATGACGGTTAGGGACACGTGTCGCTAGATCCGTGCGATTCGGATCACTGAAGACTAGCTCGCGCTTGAACGGGTCAGAGGGTTCGTCATGCACCAGGGGATCGGATCGGTTCGCTCTGGGCAACAATATAAGTTCGGATCGAGTCGCATAGCGGATTCGTTCCGCTGATGGAATGGGCGAGTCGATATTATGCGATCCGACGGTGGGCGAGACGATGGTGCGCGATCCGATATCGGGCGAGATGATGGTGCGATCCATTCCTCCATGTCCTTAGAGAACGTGGTTTCATGCTTTCTTCTTATGAATGATCCTGGGTGGCTTGGTCAAAAAGCTAGCCAACAATTTATAAACTGTTATTTATAAATTAATCTTTTCTACTTACCTGTTAAAACAGATTTCCATTTTCTATTCATCTTCTAAATATTCTTTTGATTAATTCTATTTATTTAACAAATAAATATCTCATTTATAACATTCTATTTATTTTCTATAAATAAATATTTCCATTTAATCTATTTGTAAATGTTTTACAAATATTTCCTTTTAAATTCTATTTGTTTCACATAACTTCCCTTGTATTTGTTTTACAAATATATCTTTATTCATATCCAATTCATATTTCATTCACATTGATTTTACTCAATTTATTCATTTCGATCCATTTAGCTTACTTAAGTTAATTTTAATTTCAATCATTCAAATTCCCATTAACTAGTGCTAATTAACCGTTTTGCCTATTTCACCCTTTTTGTTTGAATATAACTTATTCAAATATATGTCCACTTAATTATAAACTAATCTAATTATATTTTTCAACTCGAGTTATATATTCGATTTCGAATATAAATTCTCAATCTCTTTCACTTATCCAAAAACCTAATTTCGATTCAAATTTCCTTTAACTAATTATTTTCCAATTTAGTTAATTCTATTTAACCATTTAAAATATGATTTTTGTCTTAAAAATCATCTCACTTACTTTATTGGAGTTCATATTTATTTTATATCCCCAGTCTGGATTTTTCTAATGCCAATTCAGATTTTATTTCCTAAAAATCCTTTTATTTATTTAATTAAACCGTTATGGTTTTATAATGGTTCTGGCGCTGCTTTTCTAAAAATTTGATTTTGACATAACTCAAAATCTATACGACGAAATCCAGATTTTTCTCTTTCATTAGAAAAGTATTGTTCAACCGGTCCCGATGATTCTTGTTTCAAAGAATTCCGACTTCAGTTGAGTTTTGTATACTAAATTGAAGTTCGAATCGCCAATTTACGAACTGCGGCGCTACGGCGAGCTCGTTTTAATTATATTTATAAATATAAACATTTTAACTTTGTTTATAAATTCAACTCCATTCTGATATATTTTCAATATATATCAAATCCATTTTTCCATTTCAACATAATATTCCCGATCTATTTCACTACTATTTGAAATTCTATATATTTACAATATTCAAATTCCATTTGAATTTCTTTATTCCAACTCATTTGAATTTCCTTCTATTCAATTTCTATTTGAATTTTATTCTATTCAAATTCTATTTCAATTCCTTACCTTCAAATTCTATTTGAATTTCTTATCTTCGATTTCTATTTGAATTCCTTTATTCAAAACCCATTTCAAATCCCTTATTCAAATTCCATTTGAAATCCTTTATTCAAATTTCTATTTAAATCCTTTGAATTTAAATTTTATTTTAACTCCTTTGAATTCAAATTCTATTTCAAACTTTATATTTTCTTTGAATTCTATTTAACCAAATTCCATTTGAATTATAATATTCAAATCTCTATTTGACTTTTCTTTATTCAAATCCATTTCAATTTTTCTTATTTAATTTCTATTTGAATTCTCTTTATTCAAACTCATTTGAATTCCTTTGAATTCAAATTCTATTTCACTTCTATTTGAATTATATACATATTCAAATTCCTTTATTTTACTTCTATTTAAAATCTATATTCCAATTCTCATTTCAAAATTCCTTTGAAGTTATATAAATATATACATATATTTATATCTATCTCAAATTCAAACCATTTGAATTTTCAAACAATTTGTTTCTTTTCAAACAAATTTCCATCAAAACTTTTCTACGGCAGCAATTCATCACTTAGATACTCGAAAATGAACACTGATGATGTTCATCCATCATCAAAATTATTTCCCAGCTACTGAATGAGTTCAGTGCTTTATTTATTTTTTCAAAATCCATTTAGAAAAATATTTTCCAAACTCCCAGGATTTTAATATCTGAATTCTGGTTGGAATTCAATTTCAGTTTATCACATTTGTATATTTGATTTCAAATACAAATTCCATTGGTTATATATATAACTATTTCTGTTTTATATTCTAATTCTATTATAATCCTAACAATCAACTTAACCATTTAAAACAATATCGTGTCCAATCTTCTGTTCAAGGGTTTATAAACTCCTATCGACATCGTGGCGTCCCACGATTCGACCAAAATTTATAATCCACTCAACAGACTAGTCAACACAATATAAAACGGTTTTTATATCAAATAACAAATACGCTCTCTCGTATATATATACACTCAACTCATTCTAGGATACTACTGATCCTATCTCTAATGAGCACATTCCATTAAGCCTAGGTATTCGCTCAACCTAAGCTTTGATACCAACTGTAATGACCCAGATTTCTATAACATCGGAGTTGACTATATACATCATACATCCAACCCAAATATCAAGAATATACAGAACATTTTTTTTTAGAAGAAAGAGATAGAAGAACAGCAGAAATAACCACACAGAATCTCACATCGTAGCGGAATAAAATATAATATATTATAACTTTTGAAATACAAAATCTCAACTGTATAACATACACTTATCAGAGTACAACACTTGCCACACAACGGAACAAAATTCTATATAACAAACGCTGAAGCCTCCTGCTCCAAGCTCCTTTAGATAGATCTGTAAAATCCTGAACTACTAGACTACCCGTACAAATTTAGGCACCCAAGAGTTTAGGTAAAACAAAACAAATAAACTCCGGGTCAGTCATGAGACTGGTATGAGTAAACAGTTTAACACAATTTCAGAAACTAAATGATATCTCGTAAGACCACGCCGTATATCACGAAACGGGTTTTTCCCTTATGAGAATCCAAACACTTGATTTAACTTTCAAAATCCCTTTTTGAAAGGAATGATAACTTTATATCAAAACTCCTTTGATATTATAATAGTGTCTAAATCAAGTAAATACAATCTAGTGGAACGTTTGCATCTCACGTTCCACATAATAACATACAATCATAAACCGCAAGCACGTATTGGGTATTTGATTTCCAACTATGACAAGGTATGGAGCCACCTTCCGCTGGTATATCTCTAGAGGAGAATACACCGAGTTCAACAAGAACATCTTGCAACTCAGCCACACATGACTGACCACTCATTTCGCTTGAGTGTATCGAATGTATATCACCAACGGTTGGGATCAGCAACCGTTTCCCGAATGGGACAGCATCGACAATAGATTTTTAGAAGTAAATGAAATTCTAGATCAGGTGATTATACACCCTAATAGGTGCGACCTACATAGCCATGCTGCCTGCCCGATTTCTGTCATTTACCGGTTGATGAGGCTAGAAGCTACGCTTTATCATCACACCAGATTCACTTCGAATGCCACCTCGTCAAATCCATCAAATCACCGATTGACGTCCTCAACAGTACATTACGTGTTAGCTAAAAGAATTTTCCTTCTCTGCTTCCACTCTTGGTACGGCTGAAGAAATCAATGTACGTGACCTTTCTGGACATACTCTGTCAGACATTCATCCATACACGTCACCCAGGAACAGGATGAATCGAAGGCACAATTTCTATTAATAGAAAAAGTCCTTGCACTTTACTCCATCTTCAATTATCTTTATATAATCTGATTCGCACGCTACTGCCAATATGGAGTGGTTCTTCGGATAATAATCAAACCGGTCTCTCCACATTGACAACGATGGTCAAAACTTCGATGGTCTATGATTTAACTATCGAATAAAAACAAGTGTTTCGATAGTCGATGATTTAACTATCGAAGAAAACAAGTGTTCATCCAATTATCAAACAATCACTGAGCCCTTAATTAATATTCCATTAATTAAATCACTTCTCTATTTCTTATCAATATTTGTTAACCAAATATTTTCAATAACCATATTGGCATTTCACGTTATTTTCTAACTTTAGAAAATATATGATATTTTATAATTGGAAAATATTCCAATTACTTATCTCTTTTCCGATCTCGTTTATTTCTGCACTTAGGAAATATTCTTTATTATACTTCCAAGCTTCCACTTATTTGGGTTAAAACAGATGTTGTGTAAAACATCGTTACGACAACCCAAATACTATATTCGACTATCTCTTATCCAACATTGATCTTCGAGCCTGAAATCTTACTGTTCATTTGTTAATAATGCAATCAATCAAGTTGGGGTATAACTACCTCTCAGACCTTGACTGAATAACATTTATAACGTCAAAACAGATATGACTACTTACTTGAACAATCAGTAACATACAACTACTTCTTTACCTTTAAACACGTATACACTTTTTCTTTCTATTCTTACTAGATTTTATTCTTATACTTCCTTTTTGATTTTACTATTCTATTTCTAAGTTCGTTTTCTTATCGACTTCTATATATATCGATACGTTGATTTCTAGTTATCAAACTTCTTAAAAATATTCTAACTCCTTAAATTCCCAGAAAAATTCGCCATAACCTCCTTTGTACCGGGAGCATCGGGAAAATCCCCAAACTTCCACACAGGCCTTCTCCAATCAAAAAGAAAAAGAAAAGCCAAGCGGCTAGCCGATACGGCGCATAAAATCCCATATATGAATTAAATACGTACCTTTTTGTTCGACGTTCTATCTATATACCTTCTAACACTTTTTTCCATACCTGTCTCCTGTATATTTATGCCTGTCCAATCTATTTTAACCATACCAATCTTTTAACTAAACTTGTTAGTTAAATTTGTTACTTAACTCTTCAGTCTATTTCAACTTCATATTTGAACATGACATGTTCAAATATATTTTAACTTGCATATTAACAAATTCTAATTATACTCATACTCTCGTTTCCTTATCGACTTCTTATTCAAATTCCAATTCAATTCTATTTGAATTCTTTTAATTTAAACTTCATTTGAATTCAATTTTCAAATTCTATAGTTTAAAGTACATTTGAATTCTATATTCAAATTCTATAGTTAAACCCCATTTGAATTCTATTATTCAAATTCCGTATTAAAAATCCCATTTGAATTCTATGTCTTATTTATAAACAACGTTTATAACTTCACTTAAAATCCCACATTATATATTTATAAACAAAGTTTATAAATTCAATTCAAATCCCCTCTTTTCTATTTATAAACAGAGTTTATAAATTCAATACTCATTCATATATATTCAAAACAAGTTAATGTTTCTATACTTCATTTAATAATTCAAATTCTATTTATAAAAATAGAATTCCCCCTTTAAATTTCAAATACCCTTTTCGATATTTTTATATATCAATATTCGAGCCCCAGGTATATTTTAAACAATCAAATCAACCAATTTTCAATCATTTGATTTTTAACCCATCATATATGAATATATATATGAAATCAAACAAACAGCAGATAATATATATTTTTGAGGAATCCAGTTGGATTCCTCCAACCTGTTTTCCTGCATCCACAGACGTTAGTCAACATAGTAATACCCATCCTGCTTCGAGGCAGGATATCGCGGTATAGAAGGTCATCCACTAATCATAGCGTGGGGCGTATAGGGTAATCATCCGCTATGAAACTGCGGGCATCCGCTAATGATACTGCGGGAATCCAACCAATCATCAACCCAATATATATATAATAGTCAGCCAATCCTAGATAACTAATATATTTTTTTCAGAAATAAATAATATTTAAAGCATCCAACAATCAACACACAAATATTTTTAACGAATAAAAATATTTCTAATTAAACAGGTGAGTGAGATTTACTCACAGTGACTTTTTCCTTTGCTGAATATTCCCGTTACAACTGTAAATCTACTTGAGTCGTCTACCTTACACCTTTATTGCCTACAAGATCTTCCAAATTATCTGATGGTTCCTTACCAGAAATGCAATAACTAGCCATCAGCTTCAGCACCTTCCTCGATACTTCAAATAACAGTAAAGCCTAACTTAAACTTTAACGCCAATATTTCTTTAACCAAAATCTCTTCGCGTCATTCACCCATTCGAATATGAGTTCTCTACTTAGTTATTCTAATCATTTTGATGCTCTCTAATTTTCGTTGCTTCATCACTCAAAGGTTTCAAAACCTGATTTCACCAACAAATCCACTTTGCCGAACACCGGCTCAACCTGACTACCTTCAGTTTACGGTCGTACCCACACTGCTCAACAGTTCACCATCAAGACTGGCATCGCCTTCCAGAAATCGAGCACCCGCCCATTGCAGTGAATTCCAGATCCAGAAAACGGGTCGCAACTCCTCTCTGCTGCTCAGCACCAATCGCAAGCCCTGAGCATCGAGCAACAGTCGTGCGCCTCATCTATGAACACCGTCTCAAACTCGAGATGACCTCCAGGCCTTCCTCCGTCATTGCGTCGATCTACAGAAACCGAAATCAGGCCTCGCGATACCATTCTTGACCCCATAGTTCGCTTCTAAAGACCGGAACCCCAAATCGAAATCTCGCTCAGACCATTTGCGGGGGACCCTAGTGGTACAGAACTTGCATTCGAATGAGTGGATTAGTTTTAGAAAAGGGACAGTGGCCATTTAGTTTGTATTTGAGTCTTGCGGTTTTGATTTAATTCACAGAAGATGTAATGAGAAGAACAAAGGAGGAGAATGAATTAAAGGGGGGAAGTTCTCTGATATCTTATAAAGGAATGTCGTGGTTTTTAATTGAACAACGAGGCTATACTGTGTGGAGTTTGAAGCAGGAACGTGTCTTGCTTCTCCCCCTTTGATTTGTTCGACTATTTACCTCTCCTTGTTGTATTATTTATGTCCACAAAGAAAAGAATTTACTTAATGATTTTTTTATTATATTTTAAATTAAACTGAGATCCTTAAATAAAAATATACCTTGACTTTGAACTCCTCTCTGAACCCAACAACTGCCAATTTTAGGGTAATACCCCTATTCCGGACACACTTGGATAAGTCACGAAGTCCAATTCGTTCATCTGAATAAGATATTAATTTAAGTTGATATAATTTAAATTCAAGACAATTTATTTCTTCGATAATAAATTAATATTATTATCGTTATAAATCCAATTAAAATTTCCCATAAATTATTTGAACTATATTTAATTCAAATTAAAATTTGAATTCATCTAAATCCATTTTCGTATTCTGTTATTTTAATATATTCGATATTAAATTGAAATTGATTATTAAATTGATAACTCAAATATAGAATTCCACTTATATTATCCACCCAATATTTAAATTAAACATTAAATATTCAAAAATTAACCCATAAGGATCCGGGTCATTATACACAACCTCTAGCTAGAAGGAAACGCATGCCCTCCCTGATGTCCTCTCCCGTTTCTGGTTCATACCGGGGTGTGAGGCTCGCGAATTCACGTTATACACAAAGCTATGCCACACAGGCCATGCTTTGATCATCCACCACAAGACTTTGCTTTTCAACAGAAGCCTTGATCACTGCATCTTAGCATGCCACACAGGCAATTCACACCATGCAACTGATGGATATCAATCCCACAGAATGAATTCCAATGTCAGACACACAGTCCATTTGCAAGTCCGTTCTGGGTCTAAACGAAACCAGAGGCACTATATACCTCGCATACCCATCGATCTCCACGTACGTCTAGACGATCACCACTCATTATCCATATTTCGGGATGCCTCCAAATCAGGACATCAGTTATCATCCAACCGAGGTGAAGGTCTCTGGTCTTCAATCACCGTCTTCATCATCGATTCAGTTATTTAGAATGGGATAAACCCGGTCTTTCTGAGCAACTCGCGTATATAATAAACAAGTGCTGCACAAACAAAACATACGCCTTATTCCAATTCATTAGTCACTAACCATAAATTAGTAAGAGAACGATTTCCCAAATATTAACCGCGAAAGCCGAAACCAACATCAGATCAAAACCCAGGAAACCATTCGACTTAGCTAACCTTCAGTTAGTTTCTAAATTTCACATTCCATATCATTTATAATATTTTATTACGATTTCTCGCTATTTTTATTTATTTAAAAATAGACAATTTATTTAAACAACGCTTCGGGCCATAACGCGGCTGTGGCGCTGTATTTCTTCATATTTGATTTACACATACCTGAAAATCTAACCGTTGGATCTTCACAAATTTTATATCATTAGAAATATCTTTTCAAAACGAATCCAACGGTTTTAGTTTTGGGAAAATCCGACGGTCGGATCTCCCGGTACACTCGTTTGAAGTTTCGATTTCAAAATACGAACTGCAGCGTCGTTATTCGATTTAATTTATTTATATATATATATATTTAAATATAATTCATTCATTGATTTCAAAACCATATTCACTTCATATATTTGATAAAAATTATATTTTTATCTAATAGATATTTATTTCAACACATCACCATTTTTAGCACTTCATATTTACAATAAAAATGTAGATTTTATTGTTTAATCCATATATTCAACACATGAATGTTTTCGACTTCACACACTCGATAAAAATATAATTTTTATCGTTCTACTTCTTTATTCAACACAGGAGTATTCTCTATAGTTCATATATATAATAAAAATGTGATTTTTATTGTAAAACAATTTATTTCAAAATGCGATTATTTTATATAGTTTATATATAAGGTAAAATTGCTATTTTTAAATGTAAAACAATTTATTTCAAAACACGATTATTTTATATAGTTTATATATAAGGTAAAAATTCTATTTTTAAATGTAAAATAATTTATTTCAAAACACGATTATTTTATATAGTTTATAAAGATGATAAAAATATGATTTTTATTATAAAACAATTTATTTAAACACGAATACCATTCAACACATGAATTTCTATTCAACGAATGAATTTCTATTTAACACATGAATGTTTTCTATAGTTTGTGTATATACAATAAAAAGGTGATTTTTATATTTAAAACAATTATCTAAAACACGAATACCATTCAACACATGAATTTTTATTCAACGAATGAATTTCTATCCATCTCACGAATATAGTTTCAACACATGAAAATAATTCTAACACATGAATATTATTCAAAATTTCGGCAGCATAATGGCAGGGTAGTTAAAACCGGGGTCGTCCCTAGTACGGCTCCTCGCTCTACCTTAGAGCTTCGCAGCTTTTGACAATGGGGATTTCATGCATCTAGTTCGCACGCAGGCGGCATGTATATTTTTTCTTTCTTTTCCACAAACTAATCCTATGTGGTTTCAACCAAATAATTCTCAACCACAAACGGGTATTTTTCAACCACAAACAATTCTAATCAATCATTCGCTATCAACCAATTTTCACATCAATCACAACCAATAAATACCGTCCATGGTTTGTGGACGAGGGGCGTATATATATATATATATATATATATATATATATATATATATATATATATAATTTCACTTCTATTTCAACACATATATAATTTTTACAACGCATATATAACTTATACATCGAACGTACAACTTATACGATGCTTATACATGAGGTGTACAACGCTTATATAACTCATACATCGACTATATAATTTATACATCATCGTTTTCCATATCGTTTATAATTTATAAATCTCGCATTGGGTTCCACTCCATCATAAATAGCAGAAGGCTCAGAAAAATATGCGGTCTCTTCTAGAATGTAGAAGACATCCACACGAGTCCATTGTCTCTTGTTTCACTGAATCTCGTCAAAAACGAAAAAGATATGATTTTTTCAGTGAAATCAAAAACCATAGCGCTTTAAAGTTCTATAATATAGTTTATTTTAAAATCAGCCGTACCTCAGCTGAAAGGTTCGAAACTAGGTTTCGATTTTTTTTCGAATCCGTGTAGCTATTCGTCGATCGGCCTTTGCAGTGTCGGAGGGGGAGGAGCGGCGCACCTGCGCCTGGGGGAGTTGGACAGTTCGACGACCGGAGGTGGGTGCGGCGGCGGGTTGAATGTCCGAACTTCCCGAGCTCGATTCTCCTTGAATGCTGGACGAAAAAATACAAACTATATATGGATTTGAATCTCGTCTCGAGCTCTTCAAAATCTTCACCTAGAGGAGGGGCTGATTTTGCTTGTAGGAGGCGCAATCGAGGGTGGAAGGAAAGAGGGTGTTTCCGCCGTGCGTCGAGTTCGATTACGGGGGGAGTGAAATGAACGTTGACCAATGATATTTTTTATATTTATAAATTTTTAAAAATACAAAAATACCCCTTATCTCATACGAACTCCAATCCAAACCCAACGACTATCATCCCTAGCTAAATACCCCCATTCCGAACACAATGGGATATGTTTCGTAGGCCCATTCGACTGTTTCATTCAGTTTTTCTTCAAATTAAAATATAAAACATTCAATATTTGATTTGAACGTACATTTTAATTTGCCGGGGCCACATACGGATTCTAAGAATTCCCGAAAAATAAATCTAGCTATATTTTTACGATACGGTCCCAACAAAACTAGTTTCATCGAATTCTGAGGTCGTTTGCAAAATGGCCCTTTTCTGGTCGATCCAATTTAATAGAAATTGACCAAACACGTTTTCCTCTGCCATGCTCACATACTAGCTTCAAAAATTATGAAATTTGAAACCTAGCAATAATTTGACATCCCAGATCCAACAAAAGTGGTTTCGTCGAATTCTGAGGTCGTTTGCAAAATGGCCATTTTCACGGGCTATATAAACTCTATAGCGACCTTTCTGAAAATTCATTTAGCCATAACTTTTGCTTCCCGCTATGATACTTCGATTTTTCAGACTCGTTAGAAAGGTACTCACTAACAGATTTAAATATTTTTGGTTTCACTTAAATTCGTTTTAATTTGCACCCGGTACAGTCAGTCAAAATTTGAATTCAATTTTTGAAACTGCCGCGCTATTTCCAGCCATGTTTATAATTAAAGTTAATTATATTTATTTTCAAACGTCGATTCAAACTCACTTTTCGTCCTTATTATTTAAAATATCTTTTTAAATATATTTAATTCCCTAAAATAGCCAAATTAAATATTTTAAATTGGTTCAGATTTTACGGGTTGTTACAATCTCCCCCACTTAAAACTTTTCATCCCCGAAAATGGACAAAGTCGAAAGTGGTTTGATTAATCAACTCTACTTTCCATCTGGCTTCCATTCTTCAACTTTTCAGTTTCTAAGAATTTTCAAATTCTTCAAAAATTTGGCTAACACCCTAAATTTTCGAAAAATTTCGCCATAACCTCCTTTGTACGGGGAGGGGTTTGGAAATTTATTGGGCCGTATTAGGTACCCAATAAATCCTAATAAGCATACACATATTTATAGTGATATATTCTAGTGTCCACGAGGGAGTGTGTATAGATAATAACTCCAGAAAATAAATTTTCGTCACCCCATAAATAGATTTTGTGCCTTATCAACTAGAGAGACATGTTTATTATCATCTCTAGACCCGTGTGGGGTTTTTATTAATCTGGCAATTTATCGTTACAATTTTACGTGGTCCTTATCAGTCATCAGTTCAACCTGTAATAAATAGTCATCGCCATACAAGCCTCTCGCTCATATGGTAAATCTTCAACCTCGTCACATAAGCTCCAAATGCTTATGTGGTACATGATGAAGTATGCCTATCTTCAAGAAGTATGCCATGTAGTGTAGTTCAAAATTAATTGTTACTATCCTATGGCGACATTTATTATTACACACAGAATAACCAGCACTCCGCATCCAATGGCATTCGCAGTAGTTGATATAATAATAAAATTTTGCATCCAACACATTAAGGTTTACCTATTTGTCGGGCATGCAAATAAATTATTTACTCAACCGCTATACATTTACCTGTTCAAACATATATAATGCACATGTATATATTGCTATCTATTTTTAAATCAGTTCAATACTTGATTTAATTAACTATCTGTAACGACCCTCAATCCGGCCCGGCCTAAACCGAACTAGAATGAAGATTGTTTTGAGAACAGAACCCATCAGAACACAAACAAGAGAACATTTCCATTGCTTATTACAACAATTACATCAGAGTACAAGAATATGAGTACATGAATAAATACTTTACAACTTGAAAATATAAAATCCGAGTTATTACATAATACATTGCAGCGGAAAGATAATAATACAAAATAATACAGCGGGAGACTAATATGCTCTGGACACAGCTTTAAGCTTCAACCCAGAATCCTGTTATAAATGAAAATCTGCAAAAACCAAAACTCCAACTGCCCGTGTGGAAAATAAGGGCACCCAGAGTTTAGGTTAAAACAATAAACTCTAGGTCAGTCATGGGACTGGTATGAGAACTCAAAACCGTTATTAATATTTTATTTTAAAGTCGGGTAAATCTAGGGACCACGCCGCTAATGCGGAACGGGTTTCCTCCCAAGAATACCAGTGCAGAAAACATCGCAATGCTTTTAGAAAAATGAAGCTATTATAAGACTCAGGTCCCATCACACAATGCAAGCGCAAACCGGAGGATAGAGTTTTACCTTATAATAGCCAAACATGCTTGGTACGCTAAAGTTCTCTTTTATACTATATAAGTGCATAGTGTAGAAATCAATTTCGAAAATAAATGTATAAATCATAGACGGCATAGTACCCCATCCTACTATGTCGCCATACTAGGCTATACAACTAAAATCGTAAAAGCTCGTATTGGAAAGTTGGATTTCCATCATGATGGCTCCTGATTCGAAAGATCTATCACGTAGTGCAATACTTCACGGCTTACCGTGATACACATACGCACCTTTGGGATATCAAGTAACCCGCGGCTTACGTCCCAGCGAGAGAAAACACCGCTTACTCTATCCCTCTGGGAATCGAGGGTATATACCCACTTCCCAGCTCATCCCGGTCGACCGAATCCATCCTAATATCGAAAGTATACTAACCTAACCATCAGTTCACCATCATACCGGGGTGTGAGGCTCGCGAAGTCACGTCATACCACAAGGCTCTGCTTTTCAACAAAAGCCTTGATCATTTTTATCTTAGCATGCCACATTGTCCATCATTGTCATATCGTTGATCAATCTACCAATATATATACCCTCTAAGCTCGTATGTCTCAGAGAAGGGTGTTGTGCAAGAGAATAAATTCTCTGCCACCAAACATATATATATATTTAGTAGAGTTCAACAAACACAACAAAAGGAATACAACGTCAGACATACAATCCATTTAAAACTTATGCTCTGGGTCTGAGCGAAAGTCAAATCCGGTAATCTATCCAAGTTCGTTTAGATGATTACAAATTATTCCATCGTCTTGGGTGTACAGCCCAATCAAGATATCAATAATCATCCGCACGACTCAAATATTTCACGGTCTTCAACCGTAGTCTTCGTCTTCTATCTTTAATCGTCGTATGGATTAATCGGAATGGGTTAAACCGGTCTTTCCGAATAATTCGCGCAATTTAATAACATGTGTTATAGGGAACACACAAAAAAAACGCCTCATTCCAAATCAAGAATATTCTTTTGATTAAATGATCTTTTCTCTAGGAAATTTTCCCCTTAATTTTATCAAAGATAAAATTCCTTTAAAACATATAGTTAAATAATCCTTTGGATATCGTTTCAAAAGATTTAATCTTTTCTCAACTACATTAAGCCCTATCCATCTAGTCGGAATTTACGTCTTACCGAATAAATCATTTATTTCATTAGCCCAGTCCCAACCTATTTAACCCATGGAGTAAAACTGGTGGTACTCCATATCTAGACCCAATATGTTACGGTAAATTTAATTACTGTTTATCATTTAAATCTAATTAAAGATTTAACTAACGCATGGAGCAAAACTGGTGGTACTCCATTCTCGATCACTTATTGAATTTAGTAAATTCAATTTCTTTATTCCTCTTTAATTTTGATTAAAGGTTCGTTAAAACTCTATTTGGTATTAACCTTCCATAAATTATTATTTAATGATTTTTCAACTTTAAGAAATTAATCTTATCTTAATTGGGTTAAAGAACAAATGTTGCTTAAAACATTGTTCACGACAAACCCCAAAATCCAATTTCTTTAAATTTCAATTTAATGTATTAAATTGGAAACTTCGCTCTAGAAAATTTCATTAAATCTTTAATTAAAAGATTAATGAATGAAAAATCATAATTTCACTATTGATTTGGGTTTCAAGAACTAATGTCATTTAAAACATTATTCACAATCAACCCACCATCAATTTCCAAATAAATTTTCAATTTTGTTTAATATTTGAAAAATTTCTTCTTTAAATCTTTATTAAAAGATTTATTCTTTCTTAAGTAGGATTCAAGAACAGTGTTATTTAAGACACCATTCACGACAAACCCAGCATCTTATTTAATATTAAATATAAAACTTTGAATAAAATATATCGACCTATATTCAATATTAAATTCTAAACCAACATATTTTAGCGTTCCTAACTTTAATAAAAGAATAACTTTTATTAACAAAACATTATATAGCGTTTCTAATCTTTAATAAAAGAATAACTTTCATTAACAAACAATATTTAGCGTTTCTAATCTTTAATAAAAGAATAACTTTTATTAACAAACAATATTTAGTGTTTCTAATCTTTCATAAAAGAATAACTTTTATTAACAAACATTATTTAGCGTTCTAATTTTTAATAAAAGGATAACTTTTATTAACAAACATTATTTAGCGTTCTAATCTTTAATAAAAGAATAACTTTTATTAACAAACATTATTTAGCGTTCTAATCTTTAATAAAAGAATAACTTTTATTAACACACATTATTTAGCGTTCTAATCTTTAATAAAAGGATAACTTTTATTAACACACATTATTTAGCGTTCTAATCTTTAATAAAAGAATAACTTTTATTAACAAACATTATTTAGCGTTCTAATCTTTAATAAAAGAATAACTTTTATTAACAAACATTATTTAGCGTTCTAATCTTTAATAAAAGAATAACTTTTATTAACAAACATTATTTAGCGTTCTAATCTTTAATAAAAGAATAACTTTTATTAACAAACATTATTTAGCGTTCTAATCTTTAATAAAAGAATAACTCTTATTAACAAACATTATTTAGCGTTCTAATCTTTAATAAAAGAATAACTTTTCAAAATGCAAGCTTTCAAAATAAATTAATCATTTATTGTTTCATTTATTCTTTTAATGTTCAATTTAATATTACAATAAAATGTCATTTTTGAAATTTTAAACTTTATGTATTAATTTAATCATTAATACAACATTTATTATTACAATATTATATTTTCAAAATGTATAACTTTTGAATTTCAATTTATATATGTTAATTAAGTATTGATTATTGCATTAACCTCTCACATTAGATATATATTGTTGCGGTTGCTGGATGTGCCGGGCGGGTCCGGGCAGTCTTATACCACAACTCAATCTAACCTCGGGTTAAGCAATACTCATTTTATTATAATAATTATTAAAAATTCCAAACGTTACATTTCAAATTTCAAATCTTAAATCTTCATTCCTTTATTGTATAATAAATATAATTCATGGAAATATCCATTCACGTATAAAAAGCGCAATTTAACTAATCGGTTTAGTGTACATCAAATTATATTAAAACGCATTAAAATTACATTTAATTCTTTAATTGTAAATTCTTTTGAAAACTTTTGAAATTCCCACCTTGGAATGAGACTCACATCAAATACCATTAAATAATGGATTTTAAATCATACATGTAATCAACAATAACATTCATCACATAATAACATTCATATAATGTCCACATCACATTTAAACAACATTTAAGGAATAATTTATTAACTGTGCACTTGGGCGATGTGTGAAAATATCAGCCCAATCAACACATATGAGACAGGTAACTCATATATGGCAGTGTAGCAAATTCCAATTATCATAATGAATTATCATAAATTAGTTAATTACAGAATTTCAATTCAACATTGAATCAATACACAAAAATCAGGCATTCCATAGCAACAATTTACAACCAAACATGCATATCACAGAATTAATTCCCAGACATTCATCATAGACATTTAAAATATTTTTATTTCAGAAAATAAATAATTACTGAAAATAAAAATTGAGTGAGAAAAGAGTTCTCACCGAGATTTGACTTTATCGGGTCCAATTGGGTGGTTTTGGACCCAAATTTGGCCCAAAATTCAACATCCTCAGAATTTAGCGAAATTGGTGTCTATGCATTGCTAAAAATATACCGATCATGGCAAACCCTGTTTTGAGTCATTTCGAGTTCATTACAAAAAGTTATGATTTACTGAAGTTTGGATAATTTTAAATAATTATTTATATTCATGAAAATACCTAAAAATTTGACTGTCTCCAAATTGGACGAAATTAGTGTCCACGCGAAGCTCTCGTCACCACGATCGCGGCAAACCTGAAATCGTCGAATTTCGACTTAGTATGCAAAAGTTATGCGCGTTTGAACATTGGATATTAGATTAATTAATTAATCAAATAATCAACCTTTTCTCTCTCTTCATTTTCTGGTCAAACCAGTGCTTTTAGAACTTTGACCGGACTTTCCCGCCAAACCGTTGACCTGCACCGCCGCCGCCACCCACCATTGGAACCGCCTCGACGAGGCGAAGCTTCGCCGGAAGTGGCCCCCCCCAGGCCGCCGCCGACGGCCGGAAATCGCCGATTTCCGTTCGTCAGGTTGCGGGCCCCACAGGCCACATCCTTGCTCTGTTCTACCTGAAATTTTTACAGCACCTTCCTCTCGCGCATACGAACAACTTTCGTGTTGGTGACTTCGTCCAGTTCTTCTCTGATTTGCGGGAAAAAATTCATTTGTGTTTGCTGCTCCGTTTTATCAGTTTTGCCATTGATCTGAGATTCCGGCGAATCCGTGCGACATTAGACGCTGAATTTTTCGTGGAAGGTAGATAATAAGATGATGATCAATACCCAGAAGGGGTTTGATTTATTTTGCTTTGGTTTGGGAGAAATAAAATTTTCAGTTTGAGGGTTCTTTTTGCAAAGAAGATTTTAGGTGGAGAAGCCATTGAAATTGAAATGAGGAAGAAGGTGGTTATGGTTTGTTTCTCTAGGTTATGGCTGAAATAAGATAATATATAGGCTGGTGTAATTGGGTTTTAAAACCCTTGTTTATTTTCACTTATTGGATAATAGGCACATGTTCATTTTTTAATTCAATTTCTTGCATTTTTGACCGTTTAAAAAATTACTACGCTCACATACTAATTTCGAAATTAATGAAAATTTAAACATAAATAATATTTGACATTACAAACCCAACAAAACTGGTTTCGTTAAATTTCGAGTCCATATGAATATTTGGTGAATTTTTTTGTTTATTAAAATTGACCGTTTCTAGAAAAAAAATCAATAACTGCCACAAAATGACTCCAAAAATTATGGAATTTGGAATTTAACTATATTTAAATATTCCTGATCCATGGAAACTGGTTTCGCCGGATTCGGAGGCTGTTTGCAAAATTTCCATTTTTGGCGCATATATTTTAATATTAAAAATACATAAAATAATGAAAATTTTCCGAAACTCAAAATATCTCGATGCTTATACTTTTTCTTTATGTAAACGTCATTCTGGACTCAATGGAAGTAGTTTCGAGTCCAAATTCGGTCATATGCAAAAAGTAACGTTTTGGGCCTTTAAATAATATTATATTATTAAATTCTATAGCGTTTTTCTAAAACTTGAATTTTTCATAACTTACAAAATAAAAACTGGAATTTTAATTTCTAAAATTCTTTGGATAAATATTTTCAATACGGTCCCAATGTGTCCAGTTTTATCCAATTCCAATTTAATATTGATTTTATATGATTTTCCAAAGTTCAAAGTTGAAAACTGAAATTACCGCGCTATTTAAAGTTCAGTATAGAATTATTATAATTTATAATTTGCAACGTCGTATTAAATAGATTTTAATCATTATTATTTAAAATATATCATTTTAAATATCAAAATCCATTAAAATAACCCAAAACAATATATTCTTTTTGTTCCAAAAATCCGGGTTGTTACAATCTCCCCCACTTAAAATCTTTTCGTCCTCGAAAAGGAATAGAGTTAAAAATTATTTTATAAATCAACTCAACTTCCAATAATTTTAATATGGCTTAAGTTCATCAAATTTTCAACTTATAATAATTTATTAATTTTCCTAAAATTTGGCTAACACCCTAAATTCTAGAAAAATTTCGCCAGAGTCTCCTTTGTACGGAGAGTATTGGAAAAACGCAAACTGCCTCATAGGGCTCTCATCATCCCAAAAAGAAAAAGAAAACAGAAGGGGGGAAGAAGAAAGAGAATGCCAATCGGCTCATAAAATCAAAACCCACAAAAATAAAGTAAATATGTACCTATTTGTCGGGCATACAATTTTATTCCTCTGCTCTAGCCTTGCCATGACCTGTTCAACGCATATGTATATATTTGCATGCAATTTCAATATTTTATTGGTTCAATCGACAAGCAATCAGCACAGCCAGCAATCAATTAGTGGATTAATTTTTCAAATGCGTAACTTTCATATATATATATATATATTCAAAAATCATGTTTTTGATGCCATGTCACACAATAGCTATGTTTTGGTTCTCATACCAGTCAATGTGGAAATATATAGAAATCCCACTTTCGAAACACGAACATGAACTAATGATGCTGACATGTCAATCACTAGTGTCATCAGGGTCATCTCCGGGCTACTAGAGTGTGATTCTATATCTACCCAGTATATTGAGATTTCAAATACACGTTGATCAGACGCATATGAAAAACCTACTAATACCTGATAGTCCAAAATATAATAATCAATTACGTATAGTAAGTTATAGATTTTCAAAACTAATTTTGGTTTTAAGAAAATGGCACTCTTTAGACTCATCCTAGGATACTGCTGATCCCATCTCTAACGAGTCATTCTTATAGGATATTACTAATCCTATCTCTGATGAATTCTTTTGTTCGGTTCTAATATGTTTTGTTCTCGAGCTTTGTAAAACCAAAGCTCTGATACCAACTGTAACGACCCTCAGTCCGGCCCGGCCTAAACCGAACTAGAATGAAGATTGTTTTGAGAACAGAACACATCAGAACACAAACAAGAGAACATTTCCATTGCTTATTACAACAATTACATCAGAGTACAAGAATATGAGTACATGAATAAATACTTTACAACTTGAAAATATAAAATCCGAGTTATTACATAATACATTGCAGCGGAAAGATAATAATACAAAATAATACAGCGGGAGACTAATATGCTCTGGACACAGCTTTAAGCTTCAACCCAGAATCCTGTTATAAATGAAAATCTGCAAAAACCAAAACTCCAACTGCCCGTGTGGAAAATAAGGGCACCCAGAGTTTAGGTTAAAACAATAAACTCTAGGTCAGTCATGGGACTGGTATGAGAACTCAAAACCGTTATTAATATTTTATTTTAAAGTCGGGTAAATCTAGGGACCACGCCGCTAATGCGGAACGGGTTTCCTCCCAAGAATACCAGTGCATAAAACATCGCAATGCTTTTAGAAAAATGAAGCTATTATAAGACTCAGGTCCCATCACACAATGCAAGCGCAAACCGGAGGATAGAGTTTTACCTTATAATAGCCAAACATGCTTGGTACGCTAAAGTTCTCTTTTATACTATATAAGTGCATAGTGTAGAAATCAATTTCGAAAATAAATGTATAAATCATAGACGGCATAGTACCCCATCCTACTATGTCGCCATACTAGGCTATACAACTAAAATCGTAAAAGCTCGTATTGGAAAGTTGGATTTCCATCATGATGGTTCCTGATTCGAAAGATCTATCACGTAGTGCAATACTTCACGGCTTACCGTGATACACATACGCACCTTTGGGATATCAAGTAACCCGCGGCTTACGTCCCAGCGAGAGAAAACACCGCTTACTCTATCCCTCTGGGAATCGAGGGTATATACCCACTTCCCAGCTCATCCCGGTCGACCGAATCCATCCTAATATCGAAAGTATACTAACCTAACCATCAGTTCACCATCATACCGGGGTGTGAGGCTCGCGAAGTCACGTCATACCACAAGGCTCTGCTTTTCAACAAAAGCCTTGATCATTTTTATCTTAGCATGCCACATTGTCCATCATTGTCATATCGTTGATCAATTTACCAATATATATACCCTCTAAGCTCGTATGTCTCAGAGAAGGGTGTTGTGCAAGAGAATAAATTCTCTGCCACCAAACAGATATATATATTTAGTAGAGTTCAACAAACACAACAAAAGGAATACAACGTCAGACATACAATCCATTTAAAACTTATGCTCTGGGTCTGAGCGAAAGTCAAATCCGGTAATCTATCCAAGTTCGTTTAGATGATTACAAATTATTCCATCGTCTTGGGTGTACAGCCCAATCAAGATATCAATAATCATCCGCACGACTCAAATATTTCACGGTCTTCAACCGTAGTCTTCGTCTTCTATCTTTAATCGTCGTATGGATTAATCGGAATGGGTTAAACCGGTCTTTCCGAATAATTCGCGCAATTTAATAACATGTGTTATAGGGAACACACAAAAAAAAACGCCTCATTCCAAATCAAGAATATTCTTTTGATTAAATGATCTTTTCTCTAGGAAATTTTCCCCTTAATTTTATCAAAGATAGAATTCCTTTAAAACATATAGTTAAATAATCCTTTGGATATCGTTTCAAAAGATTTAATCTTTTCTCAACTACATTAAGCCCTATCCATCTAGTCGGAATTTACGTCTTACCGAATAAATCATTTATTTCATTAGCCCAGTCCCAACCTATTTAACCCATGGAGTAAAACTGGTGGTACTCCATATCTAGACCCAATATGTTACGGTAAATTTAATTACTGTTTATCATTTAAATCTAATTAAAGATTTAACTAACGCATGGAGCAAAACTGGTGGTACTCCATTCTCGGTCACTTATTGAATTTAGTAAATTCAATTTCTTTATTCCTCTTTAATTTTGATTAAAGGTTCGTTAAAACTCTATTTGGTATTAACCTTCCATAAATTATTATTTAATGATTTTTCAACTTTAAGAAATTAATCTTATCTTAATTGGGTTAAAGAACAAATGTTGCTTAAAACATTGTTCACGACAAACCCCAAAATCCAATTTCTTTAAATTTCAATTTAATGTATTAAATTGGAAACTTCGCTCTAGAAAATTTCATTAAATCTTTAATTAAAAGATTAATGAATGAAAAATCATAATTTCACTATTGATTTGGGTTTTAAGAACTAATGTCATTTAAAACATTATTCACAATCAACCCACCATCAATTTCCAAATAAATTTTCAATTTTGTTTAATATTTGAAAAATCTCTTCTTTAAATCTTTATTAAAAGATTTATTCTTTCTTAAGTAGGATTCAAGAACAGTGTTATTTAAGACACCATTCACGACAAACCCAGCATCTTATTTAATATTAAATATAAAACTTTGAATAAAATATATCGACCTATATTCAATATTAAATTCTAAACCAACATATTTTAGCGTTCCTAACTTTAATAAAAGAATAACTTTTATTAACAAAACATTATATAGCGTTTCTAATCTTTAATAAAAGAATAACTTTCATTAACAAACAATATTTAGCGTTTCTAATCTTTAATAAAAGAATAACTTTTATTAACAAACAATATTTAGTGTTTCTAATCTTTCATAAAAGAATAACTTTTATTAACAAACATTATTTAGCGTTCTAATTTTTAATAAAAGGACAACTTTTATTAACAAACATTATTTAGCGTTCTAATCTTTAATAAAAGAATAACTTTTATTAACAAACATTATTTAGCGTTCTAATCTTTAATAAAAGGATAACTTTTATTAACACACATTATTTAGCGTTATAATCTTTAATAAAAGAATAACTTTTATTAACAAACATTATTTAGCGTTCTAATCTTTAATAAAAGAATAACTTTTATTAACAAACATTATTTAGCGTTCTAATCTTTAATAAAAGAATAACTTTTATTAACAAACATTATTTAGCGTTCTAATCTTTAATAAAAGAATAACTTTTATTAACAAACATTATTTAGCGTTCTAATCTTTAATAAAAGAATAACTCTTATTAACAAACATTATTTAGCGTTCTAATCTTTAATAAAAGAATAACTTTTCAAAATGCAAGCTTTCAAAATAAATTAATCATTTATTGTTTCATTTATTCTTTTAATGTTCAATTTAATATTACAATAAAATGTCATTTTTGAAATTTTAAACTTTATGTATTAATTTAATCATTAATACAACATTTATTATTACAATATTATATTTTCAAAATGTATAACTTTTGAATTTCAATTTATATATGTTAATTAAGTATTGATTATTGCATTAACCTCTCACATTAGATATATATTGTTGCGGTTGCTGGATGTGCCGGGCGGGTCCGGGCAGTCTTATACCACAACTCAATCTAACCTCGGGTTAAGCAATACTCATTTTATTATAATAATTATTAAAAATTCCAAACGTTACATTTCAAATTTCAAATCTTAAATCTTCATTCCTTTATTGTATAATAAATATAATTCATGGAAATATCCATTCACGTATAAAAAGCGCAATTTAACTAATCGGTTTAGTGTACATCAAATTATATTAAAACGCATTAAAATTACATTTAATTCTTTAATTGTAAATTCTTTTGAAAACTTTTGAAATTCCCACCTTGGAATGAGACTCACATCAAATACCATTAAATAATGGATTTTAAATCATACATGTAATCAACAATAACATTCATCACATAATAACATTCATATAATGTCCACATCACATTTAAACAACATTTAAGGAATAATTTATTAACTGTGCACTTGGGCGATGTGTGAAAATATCAGCCCAATCAACACATATGAGACAGGTAACTCATATATGGCAGTGTAGCAAATTCCAATTATCATAATGAATTATCATAAATTAGTTAATTACAGAATTTCAATTCAACATTGAATCAATACACAAAAATCAGGCATTCCATAGCAACAATTTACAACCAAACATGCATATCACAGAATTAATTCCCAGACATTCATCATAGACATTTAAAATATTTTTATTTCAGAAAATAAATAATTACTGAAAATAAAAATTGAGTGAGAAAAGAGTTCTCACCGAGATTTGACTTTATCGGGTCCAATTGGGTGGTTTTGGACCCAAATTTGGCCCAAAATTCAACATCCTCAGAATTTAGCGAAATTGGTGTCTATGCATTGCTAAAAATATACCGATCATGGCAAACCCTGTTTTGAGTCATTTCGAGTTCGTTACAAAAAGTTATGATTTACTGAAGTTTGGATAATTTTAAATAATTATTTATATTCATGAAAATACCTAAAAATTTGACTGTCTCCAAATTGGACGAAATTAGTGTCCACGCGAAGCTCTCGTCACCACGATCGCGGCAAACCTGAAATCGTCGAATTTCGACTTAGTATGCAAAAGTTATGCGCGTTTGAACATTGGATATTAGATTAATTAATTAATCAAATAATCAACCTTTTCTCTCTCTTCATTTTCTGGTCAAACCAGTACTTTTAGAACTTTGACCGGACTTTCCCGCCAAACCGTTGACCTGCACCGCCGCCGCCACCCACCATTGGAACCGCCTCGACGAGGCGAAGCTTCGCCGGAAGTGCCCCCCCCCCCCCCAGGCCGCCGCCGACGGCCGGAAATCGCCGATTTCCGTTCGTCAGGTTGCGGGCCCCACAGGCCACATCCTTGCTCTGTTCTACCTGAAATTTTTACAGCACCTTCCTCTCGCGCATACGAACAACTTTCGTGTTGGTGACTTCGTCCAGTTCTTCTCTGATTTGCGGGAAAAAATTCATTTGTGTTTGCTGCTCCGTTTTATCAGTTTTGCCGTTGATCTGAGATTCCGGCGAATCCGTGCGACATTAGACGCTGAATTTTTCGTGGAAGGTAGATAATAAGATGATGATCAATATCCAGAAGGGGTTTGATTTATTTTGCTTTGGTTTGGGAGAAATAAAATTTTCAGTTTGAGGGTTCTTTTTGCAAAGAAGATTTTAGGTGGAGAAGCCATTGAAATTGAAATGAGGAAGAAGGTGGTTATGGTTTGTTTCTCTAGGTTATGGCTGAAATAAGATAATATATAGGCTGGTGTAATTGGGTTTTAAAACCCTTGTTTATTTTCACTTATTGGATAATAGGCCCATGTTCATTTTTTAATTCAATTTCTTGCATTTTTGACCGTTTAAAAAATTACTACGCTCACATACTAATTTCGAAATTAATGAAAATTTAAACATAAATAATATTTGACATTACAAACCCAACAAAACTGGTTTCGTTAAATTTCGAGTCCATATGAATATTTGGTGAATTTTTTTGTTTATTAAAATTGACCGTTTCTAGAAAAAAAATCAATAACTGCCACAAAATGACTCCAAAAATTATGGAATTTGGAATTTAACTATATTTAAATATTCCTGATCCATGGAAACTGGTTTCGCCGGATTCGGAGGCTGTTTGCAAAATTTCCATTTTTGGCGCATATATTTTAATATTAAAAATACATAAAATAATGAAAATTTTCCGAAACTCAAAATATCTCGATGCTTATACTTTTTCTTTATGTAAACGTCATTCTGGACTCAATGGAAGTAGTTTCGAGTCCAAATTCGGTCATATGCAAAAAGTAACGTTTTGGGCCTTTAAATAATATTATATTATTAAATTCTATAGCGTTTTTCTAAAACTTGAATTTTTCATAACTTACAAAATAAAAACTGGAATTTTAATTTCTAAAATTCTTTGGATAAATATTTTCAATACGGTCCCAATGTGTCCAGTTTTATCCAATTCCAATTTAATATTGATTTTATATGATTTTCCAAAGTTCAAAGTTGAAAACTGAAATTACCGCGCTATTTAAAGTTCAGTATAGAATTATTATAATTTATAATTTGCAACGTCGTATTAAATAGATTTTAATCGTTATTATTTAAAATATATCATTTTAAATATCAAAATCCATTAAAATAACCAAAAACAATATATTCTTTTTGTTCCAAAAATCCGGGTTGTTACACTATCATTCTAATAATTTAATTAATCAAATGCACTATCACACAATGCAAACAACAACCAATTTGTTTTTAACTTTTCAAAAATATACTAATCAATTCCTATACTCCTTTAAAATCATTCAGACTATAGAATTAAAAGTTTACATCCATGAAAAGAAAATAACAACAAAGTAGAGAACATAATGGAAATTCCAAAATATGGTAAATGTACCTTGCACCAGAGTTAATCAGAGATATCCACCCTGCACTTAGGATAGGCTTTCTTAATGCTTTCCTCTGTTTCCCAAGTACAATCTCGCGGATCTCCAATCCATTGCACTTTGACTAAGTGAACCTTTTTTGTTCCTCAGCTCTTTGGTTTCCTTGCCAATGATCTTTAGCGGCTCTCTTCTCACAGCCAATTCTGGAGTAATTTCAATATCCTGTTGTGCGGCCTCTTCCACAACCAAGTCTGGGTCATGAACATGCTTTCGAAGTTGAGAAACGTGAAATACATCATGCACTCCAAGCAGCCAATCAGGCAATTGAACCCTATATGCGAGAGTTCCAACCCGTTCAAGGATAGGAAACGGACCAATGAATTTGGGCGCCAATTTTCCTGTTTTACCGAACCGGATAACTCCTCTCATCGGTGATACTTTCAAATATACATAGTCGCCAACAGAAAATGATATATCTCTTCTCTTATCGGCATAGCTCTTCTGTCGGCTTTGAGCGGTGAGTAATCTTTTCTTAACGAAATCGACTTTTTCCGCAGCATCACGGTTCATATCAGTTCCCAATACAAGTCTATTACCAAGTTCAACCCAACAAGCAGGAGATCGGCACGGTCTACCATACAATGCTTCGAATGGTGACATTGTCAGGCTTGCTTAGTAGCTATTGTTGTATGAGAACTCAGCTAAATGTAAATGGTCTACCCATGATCCACCAAAATCAAGAACACAAGCCCGCAATAAATCTTATAGTATACGATTCACCCTCTCAGTTTGACCATCTGTCTGAGGATGATAAGCGGTGCTCAAGTTCAGCTTCGTTCCCAATTCTACTTGAAATGCCTCCCAAAATTTGCTAGTAAATATTGGATCTCTATCACTAATTATACTGATCGGCACTCCATGTAGCCTAACAATTTCCTTGAAGTATATCTGTGGCAGACTCTGAGCAGTTCTGTTTGATCTGACAGGTATGAAATGGGCGGTCTTCGTGAAGCGTCTACGATCACCCAAATACTGTCATTTCCTTTCCTGGTTCTGGGCAAACCATCTATGAAGTCCATGGAAATATGTTCCCACTTCCAACCTGGAATGGCCAGCGGTTGCAACAATCCAGCCAGTTTCTGTTGGTCGCTTTTGACTAGTTGGCAAGTAGGGCACCTTCTAACATATATAGAGATGTCTCTTTTCAACGATTTCCACCAGAATGTTCGCTTGATATCGTTATACATTTTACTCACACCCGGATGGATACTGAGATTAGATTTGTGGCATTCATCAAGCACATCTCTTCTGAGTTCAGGAACTTTTGGAACACAAATTCGTCCTTGTAAGCTCAGAATCCCTTCGCTATCGAGCTGGAAATCTGAAGCATTGCCTTCAGGAATCCGCTGGCTCATTGCTTTAATAAATTTGTCGTCTTTTTGGAGAGCAGATATCTTGTCAATCAAAGAAGTCGCAATATAAAACTGGCGATCATTACATTCTTTCTACTTAACGCATCGGTCACGACATTGGCTTTCCCTGGAGTGTACAGAATCTCAAAATCGTATGCTGCAAGAAACTCTAGCTAACATTGCTGCCTCAGATTCAAGTCTTTCTGGGTGAACAGATACTTTAGCAACTGGTGATCTGTAAACAGTTCGAATCTCTCACCCAGAAGATAGTGTCTCTAGATTTTTAAAGAAAATACGATAGACAACAACTCAAGATCTTGAGTAACGTAATTTTTTTCATGTGGCTTCAGCTAGCGGCTAGCATAAGAAACAACTTGACCTCTTTGCATTAATACTGCACCAAGGCCTTCTCTAAAGGCATTTGTCAAGACTTTTAAGTCTTGATTGCCATCGATTATCGTTTACACTGGATCCGTTGTTAATCTTAACTTTAGCTTCTCAAAAGCCTCCTCACATTCTGGAGTCCACTTGAATTTTGTGTGCTTCTTTATAAGCTTTGTTAAGTGACTAGATATCTTCAAAAAATCTTTAACGAACTTCCAGTAATAACTAGCCAATCCAAGAAAACTTCGGACTTCTGTGGGAGTACTAGGTTGTTTCCAATTTTGAATAGCTGTGATTTTACTTGGATCCACAGCAATTCCCTCTTTTGATATGACGTGGCCAAGAAACTTCACTTCATCGTGCCAGAATATACATTTGGAAAGTTTGGCTTTTAAAACGTTCCTTCTTAGAATTTCTAGAACTTGCTCCAAATGTTTTTCATGTTCGGCCTTTGACTTAGAGAAGATTAGAATATCATCAATAAAAACCAGAAAAAACTTATTCAAGGCTCCTCTGAACACTCGATTCATCAAATCGACGAACTAAGCTTGAGCGTTACATAAGCCGAACGACATTACTAACCACTCGTATAATAAGTCTGGACCTCTTAATGCTATCATAGGAACACACTCTTCGGCAATACGAAGTTGATGGAATCATGTAGCTAGGTCCATCCTTGAAAATACTTGTGCTCCATTCAGATGATCCAATAAATCATCGATTCACGGCAATGGATATTTATTCTTTATCGTCTGCTTATTTAAGTCACGATAATCCACAAATAGTCGAAGAGTACCGTCTGACTTTGGGACAAACACCACTGCTGCTCCCCAATCCAAGAAACTAGGCCTGATCAGACCCTTCCATACCAGCTGTCGAGTTTGATTATCTAATTCTTCTTTCTCCTTTAGAGTCATTCTCCGAATAGTGTGCACTACTGTCCTTGCATTTGGAATTAAAGCGATCTTGAAATCAATTTCTCTCCGCAGAGGTAAGCTGACAACTTCTTCGAACACATCTGCATAATTCTTTACGACAGGAGTATCTTTGATGAGGTCCGGAATATTCTCTGTGACTACAGGGATATTTTCTATTTGAGCAGGGGAAACATCTAGCGCTGACCAAAAGTCTTTTCTATTTGAATCTGGGCCCTCACATGGTATGGTGATATAATTCCCTGATTTAATCTTCGCCCTAACAACTCTCTCGGCGCATCTCACCTCTGCTTCATATTTGGTTAACCAATCCAATCCCAAAATAAGATCGAATCCAGTAAAATTCATGACGATAGAGATGGTAGGGAACTTATAACAGGAAAAAGAGATAGGCATCGCACAAATCCAGCTAAGATCGAGAGAACCCCCAACCGAATTATGGACATTGATGGGTGCTTTGAGCTTTCTCAATTTCAAATCCAACTTCTTAACTGCATTCTTGGCAATAAAGCTTCGTGACGCGCCTGTATCAAACAGTACTTTAACTGGATTGTTTTTGACAGTAAGCATGCCTTCCAAAACATCAGACCTTCCCTGACTAGCTGAGGGTGCTGAAGTTTCTGCCACTTCATTCACTTGTACCATTTCAGGCTTCTTTAAGAGCCAACAATCCTTTGCAAGATGACCAGTCCGATGGCATTTACTGCAATCTCTTTTCTCTTGAAAATTCTTCTTGGATTCAGATCCACTCTTCTTCTGCATTTTCAAATACTTGCATTTCCTGGACAGATGACCCTTTTGATTGCAGTTAAGGCATATGGCATTCATTATCGGTTCTTTTTCAGATTGAATCTTTTCCCGATTGAATCTAGGCTTCTTTCTGAACTCAGACTTCGTACTGGCCCCAGTTTGTGCACTTGCCTCTGGGCTATCAATTCCGAATTTCCTTTTGCTGGTAGAACTGACTTCCACTTCATCTCGCAACATACCTTTCCTGTCGAGATCCTCATACTGGTAAGCCATGTATATCATTTCAGAAAAAGGAAGCTTCACATGCCCCATTACACTATTCTGGTATTTTCTTTGCAAGTCATGAATAAACCTCAGATTCTTCCTCTTTGGATCTTGAATTAGATGCTAGGCAAAATGAGAAAGTTCATTGAATTTCTTATGATATTCTGAAATCGTCATATCTCCTTGTATCAGATAAGAGAATTTATCACTCAACCGCTCAGTTGCTTCAGGAGGAGTAAATCTTTCCAGGAAAATCACTTTGAATCTATCCCAGGTGATATCACCTTCTAGGTTATCCTTAATAATCGAATCCCACCAGAACTAGGCTTCGTCTTTGAGTGCCCAAGATGCCATTAATCTTTTCTGGTCATCTCTCAGCTTTAAACCGTCAAAGATTTTCTCAGTAGAACGAATCCAAGCTTGTGTTTTCATAATAGATTCTTCGCCCAAGAATGGTATTCCACCCAGATTTCTATATTTCATAAATAGAGCTTCTATATCCGGGCCAGTATTACTTCTTCTATTTCTGGCACTCATTTTCTAGTACGTCTGCAAATGGCAGACAAAGTGTCAGGTCAACAGAAAGGATATTTCAAACATAGAGACGTATACTTTATATGTAAATGTATCTACCAAGGTGTTATTTCATTATGCTATACTCATACTAGGATATTACTGATCCTATCTGTAATGAGTTATTCGTCCTAGATCACTACTGGTTCTATTTCTGACGAGTTCGTTAATATGTTATATTCCAGCACTAAGCTTGTAACACCCCGAAAATTCTATAACTGTGAAATTAACAAATTAAAGTATAATTAATCTGAAATCAAAGAACTAAGGGAAACGGGATAAGCCATTGCGTTCGTCTCGGAAAAATACGCGAAATAGAGTCCGAGTTTTCGAAAAACGGAGTCCGTATGAAGAAGATATGGCCTTCGGAAGTTTTTGAATTAAATTTAAAATTCAAACAGAATAAAATAAGCTCAGAAAACAAAAATGGGGCCCAATGTGCCAGGGCGGAAAAAGTCCTGCCTGACGCACCCAGGTCGACTGGGTTGTCGACCTGGTCTAACCAGGTCGATAGGCCTGTCGACAGGGCTGTCGACAGGGGTGTCGACCTGGTCCAGACCCAGGTCGAGCCCAGTCTAAACCGGCTGGCCTATTCTCTGTTGGTCGATTTTCTGTGGTCTGCTTTGTCATTAGGGCTAGGTGGCAAGTTTTAATTGGTCTCTCTATCGAATGAATGGCTACGATCAATCCAAGCAACATCAATGGTCCTAATCAGTTCCTAACCTCTATATAAACAACCCTAGACTAAACCCTAATCTATTCATTTAAAAATAAGATCATAGCCGCCATGTTGCTGAGGAACGACAAAGAGTAGCCGCCAACTAGAGAGAGGATTAGGAGGAAAATTCTAAAGCTTAAAGAGACCTAAATCAAATCAATTCAACAAAGGAATTTGCGTCTTCAATCCCTAAATTAGAGAATTCATCACACCATAGTAAGTAGAGTATTACTTTGGTATGAATAAACAATTGTGTTGGTTTGTATGCTTGAATTGTGGCAATAAAGTAATTCATATTTGTGCGTTCTTATCAATTTGAAATATTATATACGTTTGGATATTTATGAATTATGTTATTCATTATAAAGAACTACATGCGGTAGTTCTATGCAAGTATACGTTTGGAATATTTCGCAAATTATGTAATCCATGTTGAAGCTACATGTATGTAGTTGATTTAAATTCATGCAAGTTTGGGGTTTGCTTCTATGCCACCATGATGTATATTTTTGTTCATAAATCATTTTGTAAGTAATTGGAACAAGTTTGGTTATTATCCATATGAAATTATGTTGAGAATTTGGCATCATGTATTAAGCCATGCTTTTGTACTAGAAAACCTATTTGCAAATTTATGAATATGGCTAGGCTATGAATGATATTTGGCATAATTGAAAACCATGATTAGGTCTACCTTGTTTACAAGAATTATATGATGACATATGTGGTACATGGCTAGGTTAGGTTCAAAAAGTCCCTTTTTGTAAGTTTACATGACCAAAGTAAGAATCATGATTTCATGTTAGAAATATTTATGCCATGGTTATGTGAACAAATTTAACTATACTTATGCCATGTTTATGTTTGATATTATGCCATGCTTATGTTTGACATTATGCCATGCTTATGCTAGAAATATTTATGCCATGCTTATGTTTGACATTATGCCTAAATAAGAATATAGGTTCATGTTGTAGTTAAACCAATGCAAGTTTACATGCCTTGATTCATGTCACCTATGCTTTATGACCAAAGTATATGTTACCACTATGCAAGTACACCCGTTTCTAGTTTATATTTCCAACGTCATTTTGCAAGTTCATACGCTCACCTTCCCCTCTTTGTGTATGTAATCACGCTTTAAGCCTCCCCTTGTCGCATGGCTAAGTTGGGCTTTAAAAGGCTAAGCCCAACATATATATAATAAACGGACGTGTAAAACGGGGGAAAATAACGTTGGGTTAAAAATTACTAATGAATGAGAATATAAAATAGAAGGGCCCAAATTCAAGTATGGGTTGGGCCCATGATTGGTGTAACCTTTACACCATTAACTTAATAATGGGCCGCAAATATTTACATATAAGAAATAAAGAAGAATGACAAAATATGTAAATGTAGAACATACGATGTGTTTAACCCGAGGTTGGATTGAGTTGTGATGTAAACCTGCCCGGAACCGCCCGGCTGTCCAGTAGTCACAACAATACCTATCCAATGTGGGAGGTTAAACATGGAGCCCAGCAAGGACCCGAGGTTAGACTGAGTTGTGGCGTAAGACTGCCCGGAACCAACCGGCAACAGGCAGCCACAACAATACCTGTCTAATGTGAGAGGTCAGGGCCTTAATAAGACAATTAAGGCTGAGTCAGGATTGATAGGATTAAGTGAACTAAAGACTTAATCAAAATGGAACATGCTAAACAAAATGGACTGGTGGGGGTTAGGTTAGGAAACACTTAACCAACTTAGCATGTTGGCTAGAGATAGAAAACCTAGTAACGGGGGACCCTTTTCAGCAGTAACCCTTGAAGGTGTATCAGGATACCCTGAAACTAGGCAGGGTGGGGCACGATTACTGGGCTGATTGTAAGAGGTCAAAGCGACGGCGGTGGTGTAGCAGTGTAGGTTCTAACGGAGTGCGGGCGTGCACACACTCCGGCGCAGAAAAATAAGGCACTGGACACCAGTAGCATACCTGTGCACTCTAAGGTTGTGTCAGGTTGCCACTATGGGACTTGATACACCCCATGGTGGGACCAGCATAGGTAACTACAACATCGGGGGCCGTAAGACACATGTAACTATGCGAGTAGGAGCCGATCATCATAGAATGGATCACATCACCCTGATTATGGGGTGCCAGTTGGAAACTAGTTTATATGGGTTCAGAGATCAACATGGGGTACGATAGTATATTCGACCCTAGACAACTTAACCAAGTTTATAGTGCATGCCCACTTCTTGTTTATACTTATCATACCCAGTTCTTTATTCATAGACAAAATAGTACTAGACTTACTCAGGCTTTATGTCTGACTCTACTTTTCTTTCGTCTTCTTTCTTCCGTTCCCCCCCCCAGGTCCTCAGGGAGGGAACACAGCAGCTTGACCAACCTTAACATCCAGCTTGCAGAAGAGAAATGTATTGCTTGGACTTTCCTGTTTTGAACTATGGCTTTGGACAAATCACTATGGGGGCTTTTGCAGTTTATCTATGTTTTATTTATGCTTCTTTAAATAATGTACTCAAGACAGATTATGAAAGTGTTATGTTATGTTTTTGGAAAGGATGTTGTTGTAACACGTATTTGACTTTATGAAATAAAGTTTGTTGTTCTTCCGCTGTTTACAAATATGTGTTCTTATATCTGTCTTGTATATCTGTGACTTGTACTTATAAACCTCCACCAAAATTAGGGCATTCCCTTTGAGAGTGACCCTAACGGAGGTGGGGTGTTTCACTTGGTATCAGAGCATAGGTTTACCAGATAAGATAAAAAGTTTTGAAAAATTATTTTCAAAAAGGAAATTTAAAGAAGCATTTTTAAAAGAAAAATATTATTTTATTTTAAAAAGGCAAAGTCCACCCCCCAAAGCCATAGGAACTATCTCTTATCCTTCGTTTTGAATCTATCCTTTTTGTTTCAGCATGTCCCAAGAACTTAACTTGCCGGAAGGGGTGACAATACCTGGTTGGTTTAGACGTTTCTTAGAAGCGAGAGCCACTCAGCCAGGTCCTACCATTCCTCCTCTCCCAGCGGAAGGAAATCATTCAGCTGCAGCAGCACCTTTTCCTCCACCTCCTCCTCGGGGAAACACGTTTGCTAAAATATGTAAAGATTTTAAAGCTATGGGAGGAAGGGATTTCCATGGAACTGAGTCCTTCGTAGCAGCTAGAAATTGGCTAAAAGAAACTGAGGACCTATTCATCATCTTTGAGGTAGAAGATAGACAAAAAGTACAGTTGGCAGTGTGGCTATTGAAGGGCGAGGCTTCCTATTGGTGGGAAGTCACTAATGCTGAAAGACCAGTGGAGACATGGGAGGACTTTAGGGCAAGGTTTGAGACTAAATTTCTCTCAGATGCGGAAAGAAGTTTGCAGTTGGAAAAATTCTTATTTCTTAAGCAAGGGGACAAGACGGTCAGAGAGTATGTGAATCAGTTCGATGAGCTGGCTAGGTTTGGGCTTGACCTAGTCAACACCCCGCACAAGAAGGCTCTCCGTTTCGTCAAAGGGTTAAATGAGCCATTACACAGTTTGGCCATGACCCATATACCCATGGGAGCCACGTATGAAAGATTGGTGCAAATGGCATTGCTGAATGAAGAGGATAAGGACAAGAAGAAAGAGGGTTTGCAGCCTAAGAAGACTGACTTTAAGAAAGGCGGGAAAGGCAACAAAGAGAAGAGGAAGTGCAATTTATGTGGCAAAGTGGGGCACTTAGTAAAGGACTGCCGGAAAAAGAAGGCCAAGGAGAATGGTGGGTGCTTTTCTTGCGGTGAGACAGGCCATAGGGCTAAGGACTGCCCAAAGAAACGAGGACAGGGGCAGAGGGCTGGATCCACCCCAGGGGCACAGGTTCATGTGCTAGAAGCGCCACCTTTGCAACAGCGAGGTATAAATACTTCTGTAGAAAGTGTAGTTTATCTTTATGACCACCCCGTTCGCACTTTATTTGATTCTGGCGCATCACACTCCTTTATCTCATCTGCTTTAGTAGAATCTCTGCACCTAAAAACTAGTATGGTAGAGGACCCCTTAATTGTTTCAAACCCAATTGGGGGCCCAGCTCATTTGTCTATGATCTGTGTGGGATTGAAAATTTCTATTCTAAGCGTAGAATTTCAATGTAGTGCCTTTGTTTTGGGCTTTTCGGGGTATGGTTTGATTTTGGGTATGGATTGGCTATCCAGTAATGGGGCCATCCTTGATTGTGAGAAAAGGGTTGTTAGGCTCCTAACCCAGCTCGGTAATACTTTGGAAATTTCTTGTAATCCCTCGTATGCGGTTATGCTTAGTTATCTTGAATCACTAGATGCCTCTGTTGAAAAGTTGCAATCAGTTAAAGTGGTCCGGGAATATCCGGATGTCTTCGAAGAGGTGAAGGGCTTGCCTCCAAAGCGGGAAATAGACTTCCGCATATATCTTGTAGATAATGCAAAGCCCGTTGCGTTGCCCGTTAGACATATGGCTCCACGAGAAAGGAAAGAGCTCAGTAAACAGATTAAAGAGCTTCTAGAAAAGGGGTTCATTAGGAGGAGCATTTCAGAATGGGGCGCTCCGGTGGTGTTCGCTACAAAGACGGATGGTTCACTCCGTCTATGTGTTGACTATAGGGAGCTCAACAAGTTAACGAAAAAGAATAGGCACCCTCTCTCTAGAATTGACGATTTGTTTGACCAGCTTGTAGGAGCGTCTGTTTTCTCCCAACTCGATTTAGCAACCGGTTTTCATCAGCTAAGGGTGGCTGAAGATAGCATCGATAAAACGGCATTCAGAACCCCAGACGGCTTCTTTGAATGGCTTGTCATGCCTTTCGGCTTGACAAATGCACCTGCGTACTTCGTGGACCTGATGAGTAGGGTATTTAGAGATTTCCTCAACAAATTCGTAGTGGTCTTCGTAGATGATATCCTTATCTTCTCAAAGAGTGAAGAGGAACATGCTCAACACTTAAGGGCAATCATGGAAACTTTGCGAGTCCATCAACTAAAAGCCAAATTCTCCAAATGCCACTTTTGGAGAGAAGAAGTGAGGTTCCTTGGGCACATAGTATCCAAACAAGGGTTAGCAGTGGACCCTGCGAAGGTAGTGGCGGTACAAGATTGGAAGACACCAAGGAATGCAACTGAGGTCCGAAGCTTCCTAGGACTAGCGGGTTTCTATCGAAAGTTTATAAGGGATTTTGCGAAAATCTCAGCTCCGCTCACGAAATTAACCAAGAAGAATCTAGTGTTCAATTGGGACTTGGATTGCGAGTTTGCTTTCCAATGACTGAAGAGGGCTCTTACAACAGCCCCAGTTTTGACGCTGCCAGATGGGAGCAAGATGTTCACTGTTTATACGGATGCATGTGGGATAGGGCTAGGCGCCGTCTTGATGCAAGAAGGAAGGGTAGTAGCTTATGGCGGGAGGCAGTTGAAGGTGCATGAAAAGAACTACCCAACCCACGATCTTGAGTTAGCCGCCATCGTCTTAGCACTCAAGTCTTGGCGACACTATCTCCTAGGTGAGAAGTTCGAACTTTACACTGACCATAAATCGTTGAAATATCTTTTCTCGCAGAAGGATCTTAACTTGAGGCAACAAAGATGGATGGAGTTTCTTGCCTCGTACGATTTCGAAATCTCCTACACTCCGGGCAAAGGCAACGTGGTGGCAGACGCGTTGAGCCGAAAGAAATTGACCCTAAGCCCGTTGTTTGTTGAAAGACAGAGCCTAGAGTTTATAGCCAGCTTCGATTTTAGGCCTTCCTCCGATTTCGTACCGGGCTTGCTAGCATCTCTCGAAGTGCGCCCAACTTTAGTGGATTCAGTAGGGGCAGCACAACGCGAAGACCCTCAGCTTGTGGAAATAATTGATAAGATAATTAGGGGTGAGACTTCAAGTCACCTCAACAGATACTCCATCGACGATAAGGGTTTGCTAAGGCGAGACGGAAGACTATGCGTCCCACAGACAAAAGATTTAGTAAAGAAGGTTCTAGAGGAAGCACATCACTCCAAGATGACGATACACCCAGGCGGAGATAAAATGTACAAAGATATAAAAAGGACTTTCTTCTGGAACGGCATGAAAAAGGACGTGGCAGAATTCGTTTCTAAGTGTATGGTGTGCCAACAGGTTAAGGCGGAACAGAAAAAGCCTGGCGGACTGCTACATCCTCTGGAGGTCCCGCAGTGGAAGTGGGATAGCATCTCAATGGACTTCATCGATGGGCTGCCTAGGTCTAGGAGAGGCAACACTAGCATTTGGGTAATAGTGGATAGGCTTACTAAAAGCGCCCACTTTTTACCTGTCAAAAGTAAGAGAACTGCCTCATCCCTAGCATCACTTTACCTCAAGGAAATCGTTCGACTCCATGGAATACCATCTAGCATTGTTAGTGACCGAGACCCCATCTTCACCAGTGAGTTTTGGCGGAGTCTGCAAGAAGCAGTAGGAACGCAGTTATGCTTGAGCACAGCCTATCATCCCCAAACCGACGGCCAAACAGAGAGAGTGAACAGAGTTTTGGAAGACCTCTTAAGGCTATGCGTCCTTGACTTCGGAGGGACATGGGAAGACCACCTTCCTTTGGTGGAATTTGCCTACAACAACAGCTATCAAGCAACCATCGGAATGGCGCCCTTCAAAGCTTTATATGGAAGACCGTGCCGATCGCCCACTTGTTGGTGGGAGTCCACGGATAAGCTCATACTTGGACCAGATATGATCCGAGAGACCTCAGAGAAAGTAGACTTAATACGAAGAAGGATGAAGACGGCCCAAGACAGACAAAAGTCCTACGCCGACAAGAGGAGGACCGACCTTGAATTTGAAGTTGGAGACAGAGTTTTTCTCAAGGTATCACCGCTAAGGAACGTTGTTCGTTTTGGAACCACAGGAAAACTGGCACCAAGGTTCGTAGGGCCATTCCCTATTATCGAGAAAATTGGGAAAATGGCCTATAGATTAGAGCTACCCGAGAAGTTGGCTGGAGTCCACAACGTTTTTCACGTTTCACATCTCCGAAAATGTCTACATGAGTCAGCTGAAGTGGTAGAGCCAAATATCCTCGAAGAGGCCGAAGTGGAACGCGAAGCAACCATAAGAAGAGTTCCAACCCGCATCTTAGGAACGGAAGTGAAGAAGCTACGCAACCGTGAAGTCAAGCTCGTTAAAGTTCAGTTGAGCGACGCCGAGGGAGACGCGACTTGGGAAACTGAAGCTAGAATACGCACTGCCTACCCTTTTCTATTCGAGGGTACATCCTTGATCTTTCTTTCTCCTTAAGTTGCGCTTTTATCTATCTTTTTAGGTATATTTCCTCGACCGTATCTTTTAGGTAGAAACCTTTTGGATGGAAACATGTAGTTGAAACATGTTATGGATGATGGTTGCAAGTGGTTGCAAGTGATTGCTAGTGGTTGCTCGTGGTTGCATATACACACACAATCTAGGTTTTAGATCGGCTCAGTCACTTCATATTGCATATGCATATATGTTTGCATTCGTATATGGTTGAACTTTAATGTGTTGTCATATGGATGTTGCATTTGTAATGAATGATTGTGCACTCATGTAAAATCAAAAATAGGAAAATTTGCATACATAATGGATTCATGGCACTTACATAATTCGCATTAAGGAGGTCAACTGAATCAGTAGACCGCCTGATTTTGCATTAGATAAGTACATGTACACACACACTTCGCATATGATCATGAAACATTAGAAGTCTTTTAAGGACAATGGATGCTCGTGTTTGATGGATGAATAGATGGATGATTGGATGTTAGGATATACATTCCTCCTAACTTGAAGATTTCGGGGACAAAATCCTTTTAAGTGGGGGAGAATGTAACACCCCGAAAATTCTATAACTGTGAAATTAACCAATTAAAGTATAATTAATCTGAAATCAAAGAACTAAGGGAAACGGGATACGCCATTGCGTTCGTCTCGGAAAAATACGCGAAATAGAGTCCGAGTTTTCGAAAAACGGAGTCCATATGAAGAAGATATGGCCTTCGGAAGTTTTTGAATTAAATTTAAAATTCAAACAGAATAAAATAAGCTCAGAAAACAAAAATGGGGCCCAATGGGCCAGGGCGGAAAAAGTCCCGCCTGACGCACCCAGGTCGACTGGGCTGTCGACCTGGTCTAACCAGGTCGACAGGCCTGTCGACAGGGCTGTCGACAGGGGTGTCGACCTGGTCCAGACCCAGGTCGAGCCCAGTCTAAACCGGCTGGCCTATTCTCTGTTGGTCGATTTTCTGTGGTCTGCTTTGTCATTAGGGCTAGGTGGCAAGTTTTAATTGGTCTCTCTATCGAATGAATGGCTAGATCAATCCAAGCAACATCAATGGTCCTAATCAGTTCCTAACCTCTATATAAACAACCCTAGACTAAACCCTAATCTATTCATTTAAAAATAAGATCATAGCCGCCATGTTGCTGAGGAACGACAAAGAGTAGCCACCAACTAGAGAGAGGATTAGGAGGAAAATTCTAAATCTTAAAGAGACCTAAATCAAATCAATTCAACAAAGGAATTTGCGTCTTCAATCCCTAAATTAGAGAATTCATCACACCATAGTAAGTAGAGTATTACTTTGGTATGAATAAACAATTGTGTTGGTTTGTATGCTTGAATTGTGGCAATAAAGTAATTCATATTTGTGCGTTCTTATCAATTTGAAATATTATATACGTTTGGATATTTATGAATTATGTTATTCATTATAAAGAACTACATGCGGTAGTTCTATGCAAGTATACGTTTGGAATATTTCGCAAATTATGTAATCCATGTTGAAGCTACATGTATGTAGTTGATTTAAATTCATGCAAGTTTGGGGTTTGCTTCTATGCCACCATGATGTATATTTTTGTGCATAAATCATTTTGTAAGTAATTGGAACAAGTTTGGTTATTATCCATATGAAATTATGTTGAGAATTTGGCATCATGTATTAAGCCATGCTTTTGTACTAGAAAACCTATTTGCAAATTTATGAATATGGCTTGGCTATGAATGATATTTGGCATAATTGAAAACCATGATTAGGTCTACCTTGTTTACAAGAATTATATGATGACATATGTGGTACATGGCTAGGTTAGGTTCAAAAAGTCCCTTTTTGTAAGTTTACATGACTAAAGTAAGAATCATGATTTCATGTTAGAAATATTTATGCCATGGTTATGTGAACAAATTTAACTATACTTATGCCATGCTTATGTTTGATATTATGCCATGCTTATGTTTGACATTATGCCATGCTTATGCTAGAAATATTTATGCCATGCTTATGTTTGACATTATGCCTAAATAAGAATATAGGTTCATGTTGTAGTTAAACCAATGCAAGTTTACATGCCTTGATTCATGTCACCTATGCTTTATGACCAAAGTATATGTTACCACTATGCAAGTACACCCGTTTCTAGTTTGTATTTCCAACGTCATTTTGCAAGTTCATACGCTCACCTTCCCCTCTTTGTGTATGTAATCACGCTTTAAGCCTCCCCTTGTCGCATGGCTAAGTTGGGCTTTAAAAGGCTAAGCCCAACATATATATAATAAACGGACGTGTAAAACGGGGGAAAATAACGTTGGGTTAAAAATTACTAATGAATGAGAATATAAAATAGAAGGGCCCAAATTCAAGTATGGGTTGGGCCCATGATTGGTGTAACCTTTACACCATTAACTTAATAATGGGCCGCAAATATTTACATATAAGAAATAAAGAAGAATGACAAAATATGTAAATGTAGAACATACGATGTGTTTAACCCGTGGTTGGATTGAGTTGTGATGTAAACCTGCCCGGAACCGCCCGGCTATCCAGTAGTCACAACAATACCTATCCAATGTGGGAGGTTAAACATGGAGCCCAGCAAGGACCCGAGGTTAGACTGAGTTGTGGCGTAAGACTGCCCGGAACCAACCGGCAACAGGCAGCCACAACAATACCTGTCTAATGTGAGAGGTCAGGGCCTTAATAAGACAATTAAGGCTGAGTCAGGATTGATAGGATTAAGTGAACTAAAGACTTAATCAAAATGGAACATGCTAAACAAAACGGACTGGTGGGGGTTAGGTTAGGAAACACTTAACCAACTTAGCATGTTGGCTAGAGATAGAAAACCTAGTAACGGGGGACCCTTTTCAGCAGTAACCCTAGAAGGTGTATCAGGATACCCTGAAACTAGGCAGGGTGGGGCACGATTACTGGGCTGATTGTAAGAGGTCAAAGCGACGACGGTGGTGTAGCAGTGTAGGTTCTAACGGAGTGCGGTCGTGCACACACTCCGGCGCAGAAAAATAAGGCACTGGACACCAGTAGCATACCTGTGCACTCTAAGGTTGTGTCGGGTTGCCACTATGGGACTTGATACACCCCATGGTGGGACCAGCATAGGTAACTACAACATCGGGGGCCGTAAGACACATGTAACTATGCGAGTAGGAGCCGATCATCATAGAATGGATCACATCACCCTGATCATGGGGTGCCAGTTGGAAACTAGTTTATATGGGTTCAGAGATCAACATGGGGTACGATAGTATATTCGACCCTAGACAACTTAACCAAGTTTATAGTGCATGCCCACTTCTTGTTTATACTTATCATACCCAGTTCTTTATTCATAGACAAAATAGTACTAGACTTACTCAGGCTTTATGTCTGACTCTACTTTTCTTTCGTCTTCTTTCTTCCGTTCCCCCCCCCCCCCAGGTCCTCAGGGAGGGAACACAGCAGCTTGACCAACCTTAACATCCAGCTTGCAGAAGAGAAATGTATTGCTTGGACTTTCCTGTTTTGAACTATGGCTTTGGACAAATCACTATGGGGGCTTTTGCAGTTTATCTATGTTTTATTTATGCTTCTTTAAATAATGTACTCAAGACAGATTATGAAAGTGTTATGTTATGTTTTTGGAAAGGATGTTGTTGTAACACGTATTTGACTTTATGAAATAAAGTTTGTTGTTCTTCCGCTGTTTACAAATATGTGTTCTTATATCTGTCTTGTATATCTGTGACTTGTACTTATAAACCTCCACCAAAATTAGGGCATTCCCTTTGAGAGTGACCCTAACGGAGGTGGGGTGTTTCAAAGCTTAACAAAGCTCAGATACCACGTGTGATGACCCCCAATCCCCGTACTGACGGTTGCAAGGGTAATCTTTGGAATATAACACATAAATAGATAACCGCAGAACAGTAATAAATAAATACACCAGATAATGTACAACAGAATGTACTGGATAAATATAATCATCAGAGTGACACAGTATACAGGATCATACTTAGTATAAAATGCGGTTCATTTATACATAAATGTCCACAGCGGAAAACAAACATAATATGTACAATAGGAGTTGAACAGCATAAAAAGATATAAATGGAAGAATCCATCTTCAGCTCTAACAATCCAGAATCAGCCTACTAAAACCAGAATACAAGGCTACCCGTGTAGAAATAGGGGCACCCGAGTTTGCAAGTGAAACAAACTACGAGTCAGTCACGGGACTGATATGAGAAATCTACTTAACACATTTTATAATATGGCCAATCACAGGACCACGCCACTTTCGCCGAATGGGTTTTCTCCATTGGATTGCCATTGCTTTACAACAAGTAAATATTTTAAACATCGCAATGCTTTTTACAAAAATGAAGCCATTATAAGACTCAGTTCCCATCACACAATGCAACGCAAACCGGAGGATAGAGTTTTTACCTTATAATGGCCAAAATATGCTTGATACGAATAAAACAAAAGCATTTGATATTATTACTAGTGTTTATATGTTTCAGAAACAATTTCAAATCATAAGTATCAATCATAGACGACATGAGCGTCCCATGCCACTATGTCGCCAAATATAGGTTTATAATCAAAACCGCACGGTGTCATATTTGGAAATTGGATTTTCGTCATGAACCAAGGCAAAAGATAGTCCTTACCGAATTCGAGACTATCTAGCCCGAGCCTCAGGATCAGAACGCATCAACCCTTGGATCGTCAGGGCCGGTCCACCGATGTGGATTATTATGCCTAAACACTGCGTTTCCCCGCCCTTTGGGGCGTAAATGTGCCAACGAATGACTCCATCGGCTTCACATAGTCACCGACATATCTGAGGCGCCTCGCAACAGCAACAACCACACAGGTGAAAATAATATATATGTCACCCAGTTTAAGCACTGACACCACCTCTAGCTAGAAGGAAACGCATGCCCTCCCTGATGTCCTCTCCCGTTTCTGTTTTATACCGGGGTGTGAGGCTCGCGAATTCACGTTATACACAAAGCTATGCCACACAGGCCGTGCTTTGATTATCCACCGCAAAACTTTGCTTTTCAACAGAAGCCTTGATCACTGCATCATAGCATGCCACACAGGCAATTCACACCATGCAACTGATGGCTACCAATCCCACAGAATGAATTCCAATGTCAGACACACAGTCCATTTACAAGTCCGTTCTGGGTATGAATGAAACCGGAGGCACTATATACCTCGCATACCCATCGATCTCCACGTATGTCTGGACGATCACCACTCATTATCCATATTTCGGGATGCCTCCCAATCAGGACATTAGTTATCATCCAACCGAGGTGAAGGTCTCCGGTCTTCAATCACAGTCTTCATCATCGATTTCTCATCGTCGATTCAGTTATTCAGAATGGGATAAACCCGGTCTTTCTAAGCAACTCGCGTATATAGTAAACAAGTGCTACACAAACACAAAATACGCCTTATTCCAATTCATTAGTTACTAACCGTAAATTAGTAAGAGAATGATTTCCCAAATATTAACCCCGAAGGCCGAAACCAACAACAGATCAAAACTTAGGAAACCATTCGACTTAGCTAACTTTCAGTTAGTTTCCAAATTTCACATTCCATATCGTTTATAATATTTTATAACAATTTCTTGCTATTTTTATTTATTTAAAAATAGCCAATTTATTCAAACGACGCTTCGGGCCATAACGCGATCGTGGCGCTGTTTTTCTTCAGATTTGATTTATACATATCTGAAAATCTAACCGTTGGATCTTCACAAATTTTATATCATTAGAAAGATCTTTTCAAAACGAATCCAACGGTTTCAATTTTGGGAAAATCCGACAGTCGGATCTACCGGTACACTCGTTTGAAGTTTCGATTTCAAAATACGAACTACAGCGTCGTTATTCGATTTAATTTATATATATATATATATATATATATATATATATTTAAATATAATTCATTCGTCGATTTCAAAACCATATTCACTTCATATATTTGATAAAAATGATATTTTTATCTAATAGATATTTATTTCAACACATCACCATTTTTAGCACTTCATATTTACAATGAAAATGTAGATTTTATTGTTCAATCCATATATTCAACACATGAATGTTTTCGACTTCACACACTCGATAAAAATATAATTTTTATCGTTCTACTCCTTTATTCAACACAGGAGTATTCTTATAGTTCATATATATAATAAAAATGTGATTTTTATTGTAAAACAATTTGTTTCAAAATACGATTATTTTATATAGTTTATATATAAGGTAAAAATGCTATTTTTAAATGTAAAAAATAATAATTAAAAACACGATTATTTTATGTAGTTTATATATAAGGTAAAAATGCTATTTTTAAATGTAAAACAATTTATTTCTAAACACGATTATTTTATATAGTTTATAAAGATGATAAAAATATTATTTTTATTATAAAACAATTTATTTAAAACACGAATACCATTCAACACTTGAATTTCTATTCAACGAATGAATTTCAATTCAACACATGAATGTTTCCTATAGTTCGTATATATACAATAAAAAGGTGATTTTTATATTTAAAACAATTATTTAAAACACAAATACCATTCAACACATGAATTTCTATTCAGTGAATGAATTTTTAATCAACACACGAATATAGTTTTAACACATGAAAATAATTCTAACACATGAATATTATTCAAAATTTCGGCAGCATAACGGCAGGGTAGTTAAAATCGGGGCCGTCCCTAGTACGGCTCCTCGCTCTACCTTAAAGCCTCGCAGCTTTTGACAATGGGGATTTCATGCATCTAGTTCACACGCAGGCGGCATGTATATTTTTTTTCTTTCTTTTCCACAAACTAATCCTATGCGGTTTCAACGAAATAATTCTCAACCATAAATGGGTATTTTTCAACCACAATCAATCAATTTCAACCACAAACAATTCTAATCAACCATTCGCTATCAACCAATTTTCACATCAATCACAACCAATAAATATCGTCCATGGTTTGTGGACGAGGGGCGTATATATATATATATAAGTAATTTCACTTCTATTTCAACACATATATAATTTTTACAGTGCATGTATAACTTATACATCGAACGTACAACTTATACAACGCATATACATGAGGTGTACAATGCTTATATAACTCATACATCGACTATATAATTTATACATCGTCTTTTTCGATATCGTTTATAATTTAGAAATCTCACATTGGGTTCCACTCCCCCAAAAATAGCAGAAGGCACAAAAAAATATGCGGCCTCTTCTAGAATGTAGAAGACGTCCACATGAGTCCAATGTCTCTTGTTTCACTGAATTTCATCAGGAAACGAAAAAGATATGATTTTTTTCAGTGAAATAAAAAACCTTAGCGCTTTAAAGTGCTATAATATAGTTTATTTGAAAATCAGCCGTACCTCAGCTAAAAGGTTCGAAACTAGGTTTCGATTTTTCTTCGAATCCGTGTAGCTATTGGTCGATTGGCCTTTGCAGTGTCGGAGGGGGAGGAGCGGCGCACCTGCGCTTGGGGGAGTTGGTCAGTTCGACGGCCGGAGGTGGGTGCGGCGGCGGGTTGAATGTCCGAACTTCCCGAGCTCGATTCTCCTTGAATGCTGAACGAAAAAATACAAACTATATATGGATTTTAAGCTCGTCTCGAGCTCTTCAAAATCTTCAACTGGAGGAGGGGCTAATTTTGCTTGTAGGAGGCGCAATCGAGGGAGGAAGGAAAGAGGGTGTTTCCGCCGTGCGTCGAGTTCGATTACGGGGAGAGAGAAATCAACGTTGACCAATGCTATTTTTTTATATTTGTAAATTTTTAAAAATCCAAAAACACCCCTTTTCTCATACGAACTCCAATCCAAACCCAACGACTGTCGTCCCTAGCTAAATACCCCCATTCCGAACACAATGGGATATGTTTTGTAGGCCCATTCGACTGTTTCAATCGGTTTTTCTTCAAATTAAAATATAAAACATTCAATATTTGATTTAAACGTACATTTCAATTTGTCGGGGCCACATACTGATTCTAAAAATTCCCAAAACATAAATCTAGCTATGTTTTGATGATACGGTCCCAACAAAACTAATTTCGTCGAATTCTGAGGTCGTTTGCAAAATGGCCCTTTTCTGGTCGATCCAATTTAATAGAAATCGACCAAACACATTTTCCTTTGCCATGCTCACATACTAGCTTCAAAAATTATGAAATTTGAAACCTAGAAATAATTTGACATCCCGAATCCAACAAAAGTTGTTTCGTCGAATTCTGAGGTCGTTTGCAAAATGGCCATTTTCACGGGCTATATAACTTTTGCTTCCCACTATGAAACTTCGATTTTTCATATTCGTTAGAAAGGTATTCACTAACAGATTTAAATATTTTTGGTTTTACTTAAATCCGTTTTAACTTGCACCCGGTACGGTCAGTCAAAGTTTGAATTCAATTTTTGAAACTGCCGCGCTATTTCCAGCCATGTTTACATTTAAAGTTAATTATATTTATTTTCAAACGTCGATTCAAACTCACTTTTCGTCGTTATTATTTAAAATATTTATTTTAAATATTTTAAATTCCTTAAAATAGCCAAGTTAAAAATTTTAAATTGGTTCAAATTTTACGGGTTGTTACAAATATCCTATGATAGAAAATCATATGAAAACATACTTATAAACTATATAAATATATTTATAAAATTATATGGTTTTAAACTATATAAAGTATAAATATAAAATATAAAAAATTAAGTTTGAAAAACAAAGAAGAATAAAAATAGAAACACATAGAAAAACATAATAGAGAGGACTGAGAAAAAAAATTGAAAACCGAAATATTGAGGATTGAGGATAGAATTGAAAATCAAATTTTGAATTTGAATTTGAAACTGAAGTGCTATTTAGAGTCTTACAAAATCTAGACTCTATAATTATATTAATCTTGAATTCTTGAACTCTTGAAATCTTGATTACTTATGAGTTTTGAAATTTCTCTGATCTTTGAATCCCAATCATCTTTATAACTGTACAGTCTTCAGTAATATTTCCTGCATATTCATATATATACATAAATATATATATATATATATGATAATTGAAATAAGGTTGTTGTCATCAAAGATCCATTCCCCAACAATCTCCCCCTTTTTGATGATGACAACCTTAATTTATAAAATATCATACCTGTATATAACTATTTACCTGTATATACCCGTTTGATGATGATGCTCTTATACTCCCCCTATCTGTAAGAATTCTATAAGCTACGCCTATATTTTATAATTTCTCCCCCTTATGCATTATCAAAAAGAAAGATAAAAGATACTTTCCCTAAGTTATGCTATTCTATAATCTAAGTAATATCCCTAAAAAATACTCCCCTTAAATTGAACAATACTTTGAATAGAACATAAGTAACAATCCTTAAAAAATACTACCCTTAATTTATTAACTAATTCTAAGTAGAACATTCCTAATATATCTAAACTAAAGAGAATAATACTTAATATGATAACTAATCACAAACCAAATCAAGTATCATTATTACATATGTTTGTCTAATATATATAAACCAATCCAAACTAAAACACACCATATGTCTTAATATATACAAGTTACAAACAATATAGTCTAAATTACACCACACCATATGTTTTTAGAGTAATTAAACAAATCAATCAAATCGTACCAAACAACTAAACGTCTCTTGGAACTTCAACCCAATCATCTTCTCCAGTAATTGGATTCTTCTGTGTATCTTTCCACTATTCTTCCATGTTATGGGATGTTTGGTTGTTGTCATTTCTGAAATGAGAAGAAATATCCCAACGAACTACATCAAAATGTTTTTATTGATGTTTAACCATCCTCATTTGGATTAACTCTAGTTTGCACTGATTATGTAGTACTATGGAGAGAGCTTTCTTGAAAGAATTCAAAGAATCATTAAGGCTTTCACTTATATTATGAATAGGATTTGCCATGGATTTGATGAGAAATGATTAAGGAAGGAATAATGAAATAATGAAGTTTTCGAGAAGAAACGGACTTAAACAGGGTCTGGAATTCATTGGATTTTGAATGGACATGAGTAGTTATTTTAATTTAAAATTTGAAAAGATTTGAAAAAGTTTCTATTATATGTCGACATACATGTTTTGTTATGTCGACATACTATAGTATGTTTTTTAAAATTTTGAATTTTTGAATTCTTTTGAACTCTTTTAATATTATAATATATTTTATGATTTTTCGGAAACATAAAGATGATTTAAACAGAAATAAAACTCCATTCCTTACTTAATAGAAAGCAAATACATCCAACTAAACAAGACACACTTAAATACAAGATTCAAAAGCAAATACAAGGAAATATATAAAGATAGATTAAACTAGATGGCTTAGTTTTTGGATGATGATGAGGAAGATGAAATTCCAAACTTTCTTCCTATCTTGACCATGAATTTGGTCATTTTGGAAAGCTTCTAGTTAAACTTCTTGTTAAGCTTCTTTTGATTTTTGATAATTTTCGCATGATTTTGAATAATCGTGTCTTTGAGGTTACGATTTGAGGTTGGATACACGATGCTTTCCATTGAAGTATCTTCTTCTTCTTCGACTTCCATTGGGTCTTGTTCTTATTGCAATCGAGCTTGTTTAGCCTCATATGTCTCATAAGGTTTGAAAGTGAGAGGAATTTGCATAAGATGAATGTTTGATGCGTCAAACACTTTTCTAGGGACAAATTCTTCTCCGTGAAGATCAACTCCAAAGTATTTGAAAATGTGAGTGAGATAAACACCATAGTAGAGAGTGTTTTCTCTTGAAGACACATCTATGGGCTTAAATTCATTAAGAATCATATCGTCCCAATTGATAAGTTAATTACCCATAATGGCAAAGAGAGCCTTTTGGGCTTGAAGAGTTGGATTGTTGTAATTTCCGAAACAAGTAGTGATTGTATGTTGAAGGAGAAGGTTGACAATTCTAGTTTTTGGACGAAAGAAACGATTTTTGAAAGGGTCTGTTTTTCACAGATCCCTATTAAGTTTCAAAATTAGGCTCACATCCGGTCCAACTTTTCATGTAAATTTAGTCCCTATTTTTGAAAGTACACTAAAAAATATATAAAAAAATCACGAAAATTCGTATTTAAATCAAACATGTAGTCACCAAAAAAATCAGCTCGTAAAAAAATTAAAAAATGCATCAAAATCAAAAAATACAATAAAGTAGCGAAAAATGCAGTAAATTGCATCAAATCATGCACATATTTGCAATACTTGCATTCATCTATGTAAGTATTTTCTAATGTTGAATGTGCGTTTGTTTTTTTGCATACATGTATGCAAGGTAAACAGATTCTTGCATGCAAGTGTGCAACAATCTTCAGGCAAAATTTTCACTTTATATTTTTACATGCAATACTTGCATACATGTGTGCAAGTATGTCAAATAGTTGCATACATGTATGCAAGTTTTTTTTTAATTTCCGTGAACTTCTGCTAATATTTCCAGATTTTAGAAATTATTATTTTTTACAATGTAGCACAATTTTTTTTCAAAAAATTAAAAAAGGCAAAATAAAAAAAAGGGACAAAGTGTCCCATTCGTTTCCTCCCCCTCTTTTTGAGCTGCCGCCCAATTTTTTTATCCCTTCCAACTTCCATCGCCTTCCACTTCGCCTTTTCCATTTTGGCACAAAAAAAATGCGCTCTTGCATTAAAAAAAAAATCTAAAATCTGGAAATATTCCCCTTAATCACGCAAATCAAAAAAAAAGTTGCATACATGTATGCAACTATTACTAATAGTTGCATACATGTATGCAACTATTACTAATAGTTGCATACATGTATGCAACCATTTAAATACACATGCAAAAAAATCCGCATGCCTGCTGAATAGTTGGATATAAGTATGCAGTTATTCAGAATAGCTGCAAACTAGTATGCAGTAATGCGTCGAAAGACCAAGGGCATGGCAATGTGTGCATACATGTATGCAAATATTTGAAATATGTGCATGTTTTCATGCATTTTACTGCATTTTTCATTGTTTTGTGTATTTTTTGATTTTGACATGTTTATCGATTGTTTTTCCACCTGATTTTTTTGGCGTGACTGTGTTTTATTTAATAATGAATTTTCGTGATTTTTTTATATTTTTTTATATTATTTTATATGTTTTTAAAAATAGGGACCTAATTTACATGAAAAGTTTGACCGGATGTGAGCCTAATTAAGTTTCGTTTCAGGGATGTGTGCCTAATTTTCAATTTTTGAAATCCATTGGAACACCATCTTCAAAGATATCGTGACAGGTTTACATATCGGTTTCATCAATAGCGAAAGTTGAGAAATCTATGCCCCCGCTTCTACAATTTAGAATTTCGCCTAAAAGATCGACATCGAAAACAATTTAAGTTCCCTTGACACTACTCCAAATTTGGTTTTCGTTGCCTTGATAAAATCCGCGGTTGATATTTGCATAGAACATCTTCACGGGTTTGGGATAACATACTTCGTCATTATCACGAGAGTCAATTAGACTCAATATTTCATTGTGTTGGAAGAGAGAGACGAGATCATAAGATGGAAAGTCGCTAAAGACGGCCAACGTACCCGTGTTAACTTTAGAATTTGCTAAATAGTCACCATAGGTTTTAATGGCCTCTTTTTCATTGTAAAGATAACCTTTTATGGTTTCGGTTATCTTCAATTTCTGAGATGAACTTGAGGAAGCCATTGATATGATAGTTTTGAGAAGGATAGATATAAAGAATGTTATTTTGAGTTGTGAGTGAAAGGTATAAAGGATGGATATATATAGAAAATGAATAGATATGAATTGAATAGGCACAACTTTTCAGATTGAAATGACATCTTTTTAGACCTTGGGAGTTGGTGAAAAGATTGGAGGGAAGTTTGAAAGTTCAAACTTTTGAAATTCAAAATTTAAATTTCAAAAACTGTTGGATATGTCGGCATGTATATTTCTGTATGTCGACATACAAGGTTTATACCTAAATGATTTTGGATTTTCAAGCTTTGAATTAAATTATCGATTTGTATTTCAGGTTTAACGATTTCCTGAAATACTTCTAATCCTAATGAACATACAAACAATTTATTTTTATTAATTTATTTGTTATTTAATATTATATTATTATTTTGAATTTCAAAATTCAAATTTCAAATTTGAATTTCAAATTTCAAAAAGTTTATTAAATTTTAAAGTTTTAAATTCAAATCAAAGCAAACAAACAAAGCAACCATTCAATCAAATAAAATTAAAATTTAATTAATGCGTACCTGGTTTTTTGATCCTTTTCTTCATGATCTTCTGAACTCTGAATTGCTGTAAATCATATATTTGTATTTCCAGTTTCTGGTTCTTCATCACTTGATGATGAATCTGAATCATCTAATGTTGATGCATATGCTTTCTTTCTTTTCCTTGATGAATTGGTGTTGTCCGTTTGTTGAGTAGATTTGCCTCGATATGGACACATTTTCTTTACATGCCATGGTTTGTTGCAGTTAAAACATCGTCCATCATTTAATTTTGAATTTGCTTGATTATAACCCTTCCTTCTATATTTTAGAAATCTTCTAAGCTGATTTGTCATGAGTGTTGTTTCTTCATCATCTTCACTACTTAAGTCAGGATCATTTGTTGTGGCTTTCAGTGCAATAGATTTCTTTTCAATTGATCTATTTTCTTTTCTTTTCTGTAATTAAACTTCATATGACATTAATCCCAATTAACTCTTCAATCTTCACTTCATTGACATCATTGGCTTCTTCTATAGCCAAAGTCTTCTGATCCCATTCTTGAGTTAACGAATTTAATATTTTTCTGACTTGATCTGCTTTGGAATAAGTTTTTCCAAGTGCTATTAGTGAATGCACTATCTCTTGAAATCTGCAATACATATCTGAAATAGACTCATTCTCATTCATTTTAAATAATTCAAATTGATTGACTAGCATGCCTATCTTAGTATGTTTAACTTTACTAGTTCCTTCATGAGTAACTTGTAAAGTTCTCCAGATTTCATAAGCACTCTTACAAACAGATACTCTATTAAACTCATTTCTATATAATGAACAAAATAACATATTCATGGCTTTAGAATTGCTCTTAGCATTAGCCTTTTGTTCATTTGTCCATTGTGCAAATGCAGTTGTAGGTTCAACATATTCATTTTGTGTACTATTCCATGTGTCTAATCCTACAAACTGTAAATAGATTTTCATCCAACATGCCCAATATGAATAATTACTACCTTTAAACAGTGGTGGTCTAACAGTGGATTGACCCTCTATAAAAGAACTATTATTGCTACCAGTGTTGGTTGCCATTTTACAAAATTTTCAAAAATCAGATTATGAACTTTTTGAAAGACCTTACTCTGATACCAACAGTTAGGGACTGCGGAATGGATCGTTCAGGCAAAGCAAACACTAGAGGGGGGGGTAAATAGTGTTTGTAAGAATTTAAACAAAACAAAAATCTAAAGTGAATTATGGGATGAATTAAACAACACAAACACAATCACAGACACAGATTCAAACATAGAAGCAAAATAAACAGAAAATAAAAGTGCAGAAAAGGAAAGAACACACCGAATTTTGTACTGGCTCGGATCACTCCTACGTCCAGCCCCTCACAACGCTAGATTGTGCAGAGTTTTATTACTATTTCCAATAGTCAAATACAATCTCCTTGATTTCACGGCTCAACAAGGTGACACCGACTCATATCCCTTGATTTCACGGCTCAACAAGGGCACACTAATTCCTATTCCTTGATTTCACTGCTATAAGGATACATCGATTACTCTTTGACTTACAAACAGGGTTTATTCAACCCAAGCAATTACAAAAAAGCCCTATAACTCTTCAATAGCACTTGATTCAAAGATTATAGAGTAGAGAATGTAGACAATTGAAGTTTGATCAATTTAAAAGTGAATTTGGCAGAGTATAAGTGTAAAAACCATAAAAATGCTTAGGAATAATGGAGTGATGAAAGAGGATGAAGTTGGAGAAGAAGATATGTTAAAAAATTCGGTTTTAACCTCTTTTTATAGAGTATGAAGGCTTGCAACGATTCTAAAGCGTTTCAAATAGTGAAAAGACACTTCCCTTCAAAATTAGAAAAATAGTTGTTATATGTCGACATACATATTTTGCTATGTCGACATACTCATGTACATTTTTTATTTTCTAAGCATTTTCAAGTGTTTTGATATAAAAGTAATTCTAGAAATTCTTGAATAAATTTCTAATGTTGTAAACCAATATCCTATGATAGAAAATCATATGAAAACATACTTTTAAACTATATAAATATATTTATAAAATTATATGGTTTTAAACTATATAAAGTATAAATATAAAATATAAAAAATTAAGTTTGAAAAACAAAGAAAAATAAAAATATAAACACATAGAAAAACAAAAATAGAGAGGATTGAGAAAAAAATTGAAAACCAAAATATTGAGGATAGAATTGAGAATCAGATTTTGAATTTGAAAATTTGAATTTCAACCTGAAGTGCTATTTAGAGTCCTACAAAATCTAGACTTTATAATTATATTAATCTTGAACTCTTGAAATCTTGATTACTCGTGAGTCTTGAAATTTCTCTGATCTTTGAATCTCTATCATCTATATAACTGTACAGTCTCCAGTAATATTTCCTATATATAATTCCTGCATATATGTATATATATATATATATTCTATACAAAAGGTGTTAGCATATATTTTATAATCAATGATAATTGAAATAAGGTTGTTGTCTTCAAAACTCCATTCTCCAACAGTCAGCGTATCTTCCATATAGCATACGAATAATACACAATCAGACCATCCATAAGTCATTTATGTCTTTACAAATTTAATAATTTTTTTAGATGCACTGTTAAACAAGTCCAGGTTATAAATATTTTCAATGTCTTTACAATAGTCAAGATAGTAGTTCTTCTGTCTTTAACAGAAAATATCTCGCCATGGACGTTAAATATGGCTATTCAAAAAAGTCTCAAACTACCCACTATCACACCATTGCATTGATACAGTAGTAAATGTTGGGATGTCAAACAAGAGAATTAAATAACAGTAGATGGAATCCTGGACCATAAACATTAGTAAACATTAAGATTCATCCGCATGTTTTAGAAAGCTGCAAGAGGAAGGTGTTTGGCAGAAAGTATTAAGATTGGGTCGATGTTACCTCGGTGCATTAGATAATCACCCAAAACCCATCAAATCACCACACAGCCGAGAGAATAATATGTTTATTGGATTCATTGTCTTGGAAAGTGGCAGAGTTGAGTAGACGTATGAGGCTTTGTCATTTAAGCTGTATGATTTAGGACTTCTACCGTGTTGGTGGTGTTGATAGTGGCAATCGTGAGCCAGTCTTTAGTTAGGGTTTGGATTTTGATCATATTAAAGAGGATTTACGTGATTTTGAGTGTGCAGATGGATTGGTCAATGCTTGGAGCTGTTGTGGTAAGGTTTTGGGTATATCAAAAGAGTGGCAGAGAGGACGAAGGGGTAAACGCATAGGAACTGATATATTAGTTTACATAGAGGGAAAAAGTGAGTGAGTTAGGGTGGAGTGAAGATACCACTCTTTTGGGTTCCACCATGTAGTTTAAAGTCTGTAGTGAGAATGATTCAAAGAAGAAAGGTTATAAGAGTAATTAAAAACTAAGTATAATTAGTGAAATGATTATAATTAGTGAAATTTGATATTTAGTATGAATTACCAATTAAAATTATTTTTCAAATAGTTAAACATTTTATCAGCGTAACAAACATATATATGATTTGTTCTACATAATTAAATAATCAACTGCTTATTTGTATGATAAAAAACTTCTAAAATTTTTCAAAAGTTCCAAAAGCATTAGACATGAATAAAAAAACAGCTAATTAGACATGAATATATATAGGCATTTGCAAAGATTTTTAACCTAAGATTATAATGTTGTTAATTCTGTGAAGCATCAACGACTCCAAGTGTAAGAGTTGGAGGGATGTCTAAAGCGATATTCCGTCATGAGAAAGACTCGTATTTTTTTTTGGACATAACATCTTTTCATTAGGTTTTAACATCAGAGGATCATCAAGATGGACAAAGCATGGATCCAACTACCAAGGTTTTGTCAATTTTGATTATTAGTTTATACTTGTAATTATTTGTATATTGATTAGTGATTCGTTTATGTGTCATATAATGTCCGAAGAATACATGCAAGTTGTTCGGAATTTATTTTATGGGCATGCAGAAAGGAAGGGAAATCCAGAAAAAATTGTTTGCCCCTGTTCAAAATGTAGGAATCTTATCCGCCATCCGTCAAGAAATGTCGTATCAGACTTGATTTGTTTTGGATTTGACCCAACATATGATGTATGAATTTTTCACGGAGAAGCACGCCATTCAGAAAATGAAGGTGATGAGGAGACAAATGCATATAAAATGTACTTAGACACAGAAATGTGTAATGAACAAATGGAAGATCATGGTAATGTAAGACATGGGGTAGAGATTAAGGAGATGATAGAAAATTCTTAAATTCCTTTGTACCCTGGTTGTGCAAGCCACACAAAGTTATCAGCGACAATATTTCTTTATAGGCACAAGGCTCGAAATGGTGTATCTGATACGACTTTTACAGAACTCCTTAAACTTCTCAAAGATATGCTACCTATTGAAAACACACTTCCTGATTCTACATAAGCAACAAAAAAGCTGCTTAAATCACTTGGTTTAGGCTATAGACAAATAAATGCATGTGTAAATGATTGTTGTCTTTTCAGGAAAGAGCTTGCAGATAGTGATTTTTGTCCAAAATGTGGAAAATCTCATTGTAAAAAAGATAAGACAAAGGAAGATGGAAAGAAAACTAAAGTAGCTGCAAAAGTATTGAGATACTTTCCAATAATACCAAGACTGAAAAGAATATTTATGTCTTCAGAAACAGTAGAGCAATTAAGATGGCATAGCACTCATAAGAGTGAAGATGGTAAATTACGTCATCCAGTAGATTCTTCTCGGTGGGCTACAATTGATAGTATGTATACTTCCTTTGCATATGATCCACAAAATTTAAGGCTTGGTCTTGCAAGTGATGGCTTTAATCCCTTTGGAGATTGGAATTCTAAATATAGTTGTTGGCCAGTATTTCTTGTTCCGTACAACTTCGCTCCGTGGCTTTTATGCACAAAGATAATATGATGTTATCTTTACTAATTCCTGGACCATGACAACCACGGAATGATATCGATATGTATCTACAACCACTTATCGAAGATTTGAAAAAATTATGGAATAAAAGGGTGAATGCATATAATGCATACACTTGCAATGAATTTAGATTACATGTAGTTTTAATGTGGACAATAAATGATTTTCTAGCTTATGGAAATTTAGTAGGTTGTACCGTAAAGGGTAAGAAGGCATGTCCTATTGGTGGTGTTAATACATGCTCAATACGGTTACCATTTAGTAAGAAATGAGCATATTTAGGACATAGGCGATTCTTTGATCCTAATCATGAATATTGTTAAAGAAAAACCTTGTTTGATGGAACCATAGAAAATAGGCAAAAGCCTCCAATACAAACCGGTGTCCAAGTCTTTGATATTTGTAATGATTGGGGGGGAAAAATCAAAGGAGGAAGAGAAAGAGAAGGAAAAAAGGAAAAGAAAAAGGGGAGAAGAGAAGAAAAAAGGAAGTCAAATGTGGAAGAATATGTCTATTTTCTTTGATTTGCCTTATTGGCTGGTAAAGTTTAATTAGAAATTGCTTCTTTTTTATCGATATAATCATTACTTAATTATTAATTAGTTATAATCTATTTTTGATTTTCTTAGGTACTTCCTTTGCGTCACAATCTAGATGTAATGCATGTTGAAAAAAATATTGGTGAAAGTATTCTTGGTACGTTACTTGATATTAAAGGAAAATCAAAAGATGGCATTAATTCATGTAAAGATCTAGAAGTACTGGGTATTAGGAAGAAGTTACATCCTATAGAGATGGGAAGCAAAGCATTACTTCCAACCGATCCCACGCACCTTGACTGATCAAGAAAAATGAGATCTTTTACAATAGAATGAGGAATTTGAAAGTACCCGATGGGTATAACTCAAACATTGGAAAATGTTTTTCTAAAGGAAACAAAATTTCAAATCTTAAGTCTCATAATTATCATGTTTTGATGCAACAACTGTTGTTTGTATCACTGAGAGGACTTCTACCTAATGGAACAAGGAATGCATTACTACGACTATGTTCTTTTTACAACGACATTTGTCAAAGAGTGCTTGATAAATATAATTTAGAATCCATTAAGAATCAGATCGCATTAACACTATGCGATCTTGAGAGATTTTTTTTCTCCTTCTTTTTTTGACATCATGATTCACTTAACAATACATTTATCAAGAGAAGCTAGAATTTGTGGGTTAGTACAATATCGGTGGATGTATCCATTCGAAAGGTAAAATTTGAAATTAGTACGTATAGTAGTTGATAACATATGTGCTTGTGAAAATATTTTACTTACGCATCTTGATTATAGATACATGAAAACACTAAAGGGGTATGTTAAAAACCAGGCACGGCCTGAAGGATGCATAGTTGTATTCTACTGATGAATGCATGGAGCATTGTGCTGGCTATATTAATGGTGCATTAGAAATTGGACAAAGAAAAAATAGAAATAAAGTGGAACGAAGGGATTCCATGCTCGAGGGGCATCCTATTTCTAAAGGAAATCCTATGGTACTTAGTAAGGAGGTGATTGATGCTGCTTATCGATATGTGTTGTTTAACATCGAGGAAGTAGAGCCTTATATAAAGTAAGCACAAGTTTAATTCAATTATTTTGTATGAAATAAATTAGATTGACTTGTATGATTACGTATATAGGATGCACAATGAGGAGCTGAAACGTTTTCATCCTCGGCTTTCACGGGATGATTTGGAACTTTCAAAGTTGTATTCAGAGACGTTTAGTAATTGGTTTAAAAAAAAGGTAGGCAATGTTATATCTTTTAGGATGGATAAGTTTGGCATAGAAGTATATGTTATTGTAATTAGTCATTATGTATAACATTATGCTTTTTCAGGTTCAAGATGATAGAAAAACATCCGATGTTAGTGAACTAATAAATTGGCTTTCACATGGACCTCGTCTTCAAGTAATTTCTTATACTGGCTATATAATTAATGGTCGTCGTTTTCATACTAAAGACAATGATAAATCTACACAAAATAGTGGTGTTAAATTGAGGCAAGTACTGTTCGCATAGATGGATCCATTGTGAAAGTACCATATTATGGTGTTTTGCGTGAGATTTTGTTGTTTGACTACCGCCAGTTTCAAATTGCCTTGTTTTAGTGTGATTGGGCAAATATTGACCGTGCATTTTAAGTCGAAGATGGATTCACGTTAGTCAATTTACATCAATTTCAAAATCAATTTGCAAACGACCCTTTCATCTTGGCGACACAAGCCATACAAGTGTTTTTTTGTAGAGAAATTTGTTCTTCAAATTGGTATGTTGTGCTAATAGCACCCGTTAGAGGTTTCCTTGAGTTGGAAAGCTATAATGAGGAGGATGAGTCAACTAGCAAACCGGTAGATGAGTCACTACTTGATGATAGAGATGTCGATGATGGGGACGAAAGTTATATAAGGAAGGATTATGACGGTATTTTGGTATGATATAAGCATACTTTATTGATATTTTCATTACACGTATTTATAATTATAAAGAGGGTAATTATACATAAGCTATGTAGAGTCATATTAATTAATCATGCATTATTGACCATGAATTTTGATTTTAAATTTGGGAAAAAAGTTAAACTTTCTTTTACGGGTATTGCTATTGTATGTTGGGATTTTCATTACAATAATGACTAATTGGTATGATGTTCTAATTATTTAGATATATTATGATTTTTTTTCTAGGTTTCTCCCTTAGTCGAAGGCAGTTGAACTTGAAACATCTGTGGGTAAAATGGTGCAACATCGGTGAGAGGTACTTTGCACATCTATTTTCATAATTTCCTGTTATGTTTTGGCCTAAGATAGTGAGACGACCCCAAACCCCGTACTGACGGCGGCAAGGGTAATCCTTGGAATATAACACAGAAACAGATAACAACAGAGCAGAAATAAATAAATACACCAGATAATGAAAAATAGAATATACTGAACAAACGTAATCATCAAAGTTACATAGTATACAGGATCATACTTAGTACAAATACAGCTCAGCTATACATAAATGTCTACAGCGGAAAACAAACAAAATATGTACAATAGGAGCTGAACAACATAAAATAGATAAATGATAGAATCCATCTTCAGCTCCAGCTATCCAGAAAAAGCCAGCTAAAACCTGAATACAAGGCTGCCTATGTAGAAAAAAGGGCACCCGAGTTTGAAAGTGAAACAAACTACGAGTTAGTCATGGGACTGGTATGAGAAATCGACTCAGCACATTTAAAATATGGCTAATCACAGGACCACGCCACTTTCGTGGAACGGGTTTACTCCATTGGATTGCCAGTGCATTGAAAACAAATCTTTCTTTTAAACATCGCAATGCTTTTTATAAAAATGAAGCCATTATAAGACTCAATTCCCATCACACAATGCAACGCAAACCGGAGGATAGAGTTTTACCTTATAATGGCCAAAATATGATTGATACGAATAAAACAAAAGCATTTGATATTATTACTAGTTTTTATATGTTTCAAAAACAATTTCCAATCATAACTATCAATCATAGATGACATGAGCGTCCCATGACACTATGTCGCCAAATATAGGTATACAATCAAATCCGAACGATGTCGTATTTTGAAATTGGATTTCCGTCATGAACCAAGGCAAAAGATAGTCCTTACCGAATTCGAGACTGCCTAGCCTGAGCCTCAGGAACAACCGCAACTGCCCCTTGGATCGTTAGGGCCGGTCCACCGATGTGGATTAAAATTCCTGAACAATACGTTTCCCCGCCCTTTGCGGCGTAAACGAGCCAACGAATGACTCCATCGGACCCGGATCGTCTGATCTAACCGAGGAGCCTCGCAACAGCAACAACCACATAAGTCAAACTCGTCAGGGCGTGTAAAACCACTGACGCCACTTCTAGCTAGCAAGAAACGCATGTCCCCCCTGAGGTCATCTCCCGTTTCTGGTTCATACCGGGTTGTGAGGCTCGCGATTTCACGTTATACACAAAGCTACGCCACACAGGCGGTGCTTTGATCATCACCACAAGACTTTGCTTTTCAACAGAAGCCCTGATCACTGCATCTTAGCATGCCACACAGGTAATTCACATCGTGCAACTGATGGCTATCAATCACACAGAATAAATTCCAATGTCAGACACACTGTCCATTTGCAAGTCCGTTCTGGGCCTGAACGAAACCGGAGGCACTGTATACCTCGCAAACCCATCGATCACCCCGTACGTCTGGACGATCACCACTCATTATCCATATTTCGGGATGCCTCCCAATCAGGACCTCGGTTACCATCCAAACGAGGTGATGATCTCCGGTCTTCGACCACCGTCTTCATCTTCGATTTCTTATCGTCGATTCAGTTATTCAGAATGGGATAAACCCGGTCTTTCTGAGCAACTCGCGTATATAATAAACAAGTGCAACACTAACATACACACGCATCATTTCAATTCATTAGTCACTAACCGTCAATCAGTAAGAGAACGATTTCCTAAATATTAACCCTAAAGCCGAAACCAACATCAGATCAACACCCAGGAAACTATTCGACTTAGCCAACCTTCAGTTAGTATCTAAATTTCACATCCATATCGTTAATAATGTTTTCGAATGATTTATCGCTATTTTTATTTATTTTAAAATAGCCAATTTATTCAAAACGACGCTTCGGGCCATAACGCGACCGTGGCGCTGTTTTTCCTCGGATTTGATTTACACATATCTGAAAATCTAACTGTTGGATCTTTACAAAATTTACATCATTAGAAAGATCTTTTCAAAACGAATCCGACGGTTCCAGTTTCGGGAAAATTCGACGGTCGGATCCCCCGGTATAATCGTTTGAAGTTTCGATTTCAAATTACGAACTGCCGCATCGTTATTCGATTAAATATAATTATATTTACATATATATAAATATAATCGATTCTGGCACTGTTTTTCTTCAGATTTGAATTAAACTTTCCAGGCAATCCAACTGTTGGATCTTTACAAAGTTGGTGCCGTTGGAAAGATATTTCCAAAGCGAACCCAACGGTTGCGGTTTCGGGAAAATCCGATGGTCGAATCTTCCTGTATAATCGTTTGAAGTTTCGATTTCAAATTACGAACTGCAGCGTCGTTATTCGATTAAATATAATTATATTTATATATAAATAAATATAATCGATACTGGCGCTGTTTTTCTTCATATTTGAATTAAACATTCCAGAAAATCCAACCGTTGGATCTTTACAAAGTTGGTGCCGTTGGAAAGATATTTCCAAAGCGAACCCAACGGTTGTTGTTTCGGGAAAATCCGATGGCCGGATCTCCCGATATAATCGTTTGAAATCACGGTTTCAAAATACGAACTGCAGCGTCGTTATTTGATATATTTCAATTCTATTTATATATATATATATATATATATATCTATGTATGTATGTATGTATGTATGTATGTATGTATGTATAAATCGATTCTTCGATTACAAAGCTATATTCTTTTCATACATTTGATAAAAATGATATTTTTATCTAATTGTCTTCTATTTCAACACTTCACTATATTTAACAATTCATGTATATAATAAAAATGTGATTTTTATTGTAAAACAATTCATTTCAAAACACTATTCTTTTATATAGTTCATATAGGTAATAAAAATAGGATTTTTATTATAAAACAATTTCCTTCAAAACAAGATTATTTTATATAGTTCATATAGATGATAAAAATGTGATTTTTATTATAAAACAATTTATTTCAAAATATGAATACCATTCAACACATGAATTTCAATTCAACGAATGAATATCGATTCAACACATGAAGGTTTTCTATAGTTTATATATATAGATAAAAATGTGATTTTTATATTTAAAACACGAACACCATTCAACACATGAATTTCAATTCAACGAATGAATATCGATTCAACACATGAAGGTTTTCTATAGTTTATATATATAGAGAAAATTGTGATTTTTATATTTAAAACACGAACACCATTCAACACATGAATTTCAATTCAACGAATGAATATCGATTCAACACATGAAGGTTTTCTATAGTTTATATATATAGATAAAATTGTGATTTTTTATATTTAAAACACGAATACCATTCAACACATGAATTTCTATCCAACAAATGAATATCGTCTCAACACATGAAGGCTTTCTATTCAACGAATAAATATAGTTTCAACAAATGAAAATAATTCAAACACATGAATATTATTCAAAATTTCGGCAGCATAACGGCAGGGTAGTTAAAACCGGGACCGTCCCTAGTACGGCTCCTCGCACTACCTTAAAACCTCGCGGTTTTTGACAATGGGGAATCATGCATCTAGTTCGCACGCAGGTGGCATGAATATTTATTTCATTTCCACAAACTAATCCTATGTGTTTTCAACCAAATATTTCTCAACCACAAACGGGTATTTTTCAACCACAATCAATCAATATCAACCACAAACAATTCCAATCAACCATTCGCTATCAATCAATTTTCACACCAATCACAACCAATAAATATCGTCCATGGTTTGTGGACGAGGGGCGTGTGTGTGTATATATATATATATATATATATGTGTGTGTGTGTGTGTGTGTGTGTGTGTGTGTGTGTATGTATATATAGCATATCACTTCTATTTCAACACATATATAATTTTTACAACGCATATATAACTTATACATCGAACGTACAACTTATACAACGCTTATACAAGAGGTGCACAACGCTTATATAACTCATACATCGACTATATAATTTATACATCATCGTTTTCCACATCGTTTATAAATTAGAAATCTCACATTGGGTTCCACTCCACTAAAAATAGCATAAGGCTCAGAAAAATATGCGGTCTCTTCTAGAATGTAGAAGACGTCCACACGAGTCCACTGTCTCTAGTTTCACTGAATTTCGACAAAAAACGAAAAAGATACGATTTTTCAAAGTTAGCAACAGTTTAAAGGTGTTAAAACTATTGAACATAAATATAGTCATACCTTCAATAAAACGTTCAAAACTAGGTTTGAATTTTTCGATCAATCCGTGCAATGGTTCCACGATCGGGTTGTGCAGGGTCGAAGGCCTACGTGAGGCGCACGTGCACCGAGGAGGGGAGCCAGTTCGTTGGTCGCTGTAGGTGACGGCGTCGAATTGAAGTCGTCGACTTCAGAGAGGTGATTCTCTCAATTCAGGCAACGAAAAAAATACCACCCTTGTATGGATTTGAAGCTCTCGCCGAGCTCTTCAAAAAGCTCCAAAGAACCTATACCTAATTTTGCGTGTAGGAGGAGGAACGGAGGAGAGAAGGTGGCGCCTCCTTTCCGTCGTGCGATAGAAGAATAGTCGGGGAGAGAGAAAATATAACTGGCCAATGAGAGAATTTTTTAATATTTATCATTTTTAAATTTCGAAAATACCCCCTTTCACACACGAACACCAATCCAAACCCAACGACTGTCGTCCCTAGCGTTTTACCCCTATTCCGAACCCAATGGGATATGTTTCGAAGGCCCATTCGAATGTTTCAGTCAGTTTTCATTCAATTTAAAATATATAACATTCAATATTTGATTTGAACGTACATTTCAATTTGCCAAGGCCACAAACTAAGTCGAAAAATTCCAGAAAAATAAATCTAGCTATGTTTTCTCGATACGGTCCCAACAAAACTAGTTTCGTCGAATTCTGAGACCGTTTGCAAAAAGGCCCATTTCTGGTCGATCCAATTTAACTCTAATTGACCAAAACACGTTTTCCTTTGCCACGCTAACATACTAGCTTCAAAAATAATGAAATTTGAAACATAGCAATAACTTCACATCCCGGATCCAACAAAAGTGGTTTTGTCGAATTCCGAGGTCGTTTGCAAAATGGCCAATTTCACGGGCTATATAATTTCCATAGCGACCTTTCTGAAAATTCATTCAGCCATAACTTTTGCTTTCCGCTATGAAACTTCGATTTTTCTGATTCGTTAGAAAGGTATTCACTAACAGATTTAAATATTTTTGGTTTCACTCAAATCCGTTTTTGTTTTGCACCCGGTACAGTCCGACAAAGTTTGAATTCAATTTTTGAAACTACAGCGCCATTTTAGGCCTTGTTTATAATTAGAATTAATTATATTCGTTTTCAAATGTCGATTCAAACTCACTTTTTATTGCTATTATTTAAAATATTTATTTTAAATATTTAAAATCCATTATTTTATCCAGTTTAAATATTTTAAATTGGTTCATATTTTCCGGGTCGTTACAATCTCCCCCACTTAAAACTTTTCATCCCCGAAAAGGAACAAAGTCGAAAGTGGTTTGATTAATCAACTCTACATTCAATCTGGCTTCAATCCTCCAACTTTTCAGTTTCTGAGAATTTTTAAATTCTTCAAAAATTTGGCTAACACCCGGAATTTTCGAAAAATTTCGCCATAACCTCCTTTGTACGGGGAGAGGTTTGGAAATTTATTGGGCCGTATTAGGTACCCAATAAATCCTAATAAGCATACACATATTTATAGTGATATATTCTGGTGTTTACAGGGGAGCGTGTATAGATAATAACTCCAGAGAATAAATTCTCGTCACCCTGTCAAAGCCTGAGGGAGTGTGTATTTTAAATGCTCCAGAGGATAAATCCTCGTCACCTCGTCCCGTGTGGGAAATAAATAGTCCATGTGCCGTATCTAATAACTAGAGAGATGTGATTATTGTCAACTCTAGACCCGTGTGGGGTTTTTATTAATCTGGCAATTTTATCGTTACAATTTAAATAGTCTGTATTAGTCATCAGTTCAACCTATAAAATATAGTCATCGCCATACAAACCTCTCGCTCGTATGGTAAATCTTCCACCGCATCACACAAGCTCCAAATGCTTTTGTGGTATATGATGAAGTATGCCTATCTTCAGAAGTATACCATGTAATATAGTTCAAAATTAATTGTTACTATCCTATGGCGACGTTTATTATTACACACAGAATAACCAGCACTCCGCATCCAATGGCTGAGTTGATATAATAATATTTCGCATCCAACTCATTAAGGTTTACCTATTTGTCGGGTATGCAAATAAAATCTTTACTCAACAGCTATCCAATTACCTGTTCGGACATATATAATGCACAAGTATATATTTCTATCTATTTTCTAATCAGTTCAATGTGTGATTTAAATGAATAAATTCTACCATTATTCTAATAATTGATTAAATTAAATATCGTTTCAATAATTTTAATTAATCAAATCTACTATCACACAACACAAACAGCAATCAATTTATTTTAATTTTTCAAATATATATCTTTTGTATATTCAAAAATCATATTTCTAAAACCATACTTTATATATAATCATAAATACGTTATTTAAAAACATATAACTCTCAACTCGTTCTAGGTTACTTCTGACCCCATCTCTGACGAATTGTTCTGATTCTGCTGTACTCATACCAGGATATTGCTGATCCTATCTGTACTGAGTTACTCGCCCTAGAACACTACTAGTTCTATCTCTGACGAGTTCGTTAATATGTTATATTCTAGAGCTAAGCTTAACCAAAGCTCTGATACCAAATGAAACATTACCGCGAAATCCGGTAGGCTTTGCAACCATCCCTTCATCCTCCAGTACAGCAGGTAAAACCTACCGTGGCTCACACTGATCCCCCAATCCCTTGTTTTACGGCGACCCTCTCGTGTCTCGCGCCTACTGGCGAACCAACGCTCTAAACTGCGACATGTAGGGGTAAGAGTCTCCCATTCGCCACCAAACCGCGAAGCGAGAATCCCCAATCATGCGTACCCGGCCTACTCAGGGCCAGCAACAAGGACTGGTATGAGAAATCTACTCAACACATTTAAAATATAGCTAATCACAGGACCACGCCACTTTCGTGGAACGGGTTTACTCCATTGGATTGCCAGTGCTTTGAAAACAAATCTTTCTTTTAAACATCGCAATGCTTTTTATAAAAATGAAGCCATTATAAGACTCAGTTCCCATCACACAATGCAACACAAACCGGAGGATAGAGTTTTACCTTATAATGGCCAAAATATGATTGATACGAATAAAACAAAAGCATTTGATATTATTACTAGTGTTTATATGTTTCAAAAACAATTTCCAATCATAACTATCAATCATAGATGACATGAGCGTCCCATGCCACTATGTCGCCAAATATAGGTATACAATCAAAACCGCACGATGTCCTATTTGGAAATTGGATTTCCGTCATGAACCAAGGCAAAAGATAGTCCTTACCGAATTCGAGACTGCTTAGCCCGAGCCTCAGGAACAGCCGCAACTGCCCCTTGGATCGTCAGGGCCGGTCCACCGATGTGGATTAAAATTCCTAAACAATATGTTTCCCCGCCCTTTGGGGCGTAAACGAGCCAACGAATGACTCCATCGGACCCAGATCGTCCGATCTAACCAAGGCACCTCGCAACAGCAACAACCACATAAGTCAAACTCGTCAGGGCGTGTAAAACCACTGATGCCACTTCTAGCTAGGAAGAAACGAATGTCCCCCCGAGGTCCTCTCCCGTTTTTGGTTCATACCGGGATGTGAGGCTCGCGATTTCACGTTATACACAAAGCTACGCCACACAGGCGGTGCTTTGATCATCACCACAAGACTTTGCTTTTCAACAGAAGCCATGATCACTGCATCTTAGCATGCCACACAGGCAATTCACACCGTGCAACTGATGGCTATCAATCACACAGAATAAATTCCAATGTCAGACACACTGTCCATTTGCAAGTTCGTTCTGGGTGTGAACGAAACCGGAGGCACTATATACCTCGCAAACCCATCGATCACCACGTACGTCTGGACGATCACCACTCATTATCCATATTTCGGGATGCCTCCCAATCAGCACCTCGGTTACCATCCAAACGAGGTGAAGATCTCCGGTCTTCGACCACCGTCTTCATCTTCGATTTCTTATCGTCGATTCAGTTATTCAGAATGGGATAAAGCCGGTCTTTCTGAGCAACTCGCGTATATAATAAAAAAGTGCAACACTAACATACACATGCATCATTTCAATTCATTAGTCACTAACCGTCAATCAGTAAGAGAACGATTTCCTAAATATTGACCCCAAAGGCCGAAACCAACATCAGATCAACACCCAGGAAACCATTCGACTTAGCCAACCTTTAGTTAGTATCTAAATTTCACATCCATATCGTTTATAATATTTTATAACGATTTATCGCTATTTTTATTTATTATAAAATAGCCAATTTATTCAAAACGACGCTTCGGGCCATAACGCGACCATGGCGTTGTTTTTCCTTAGATTTGATTTACACATATCTGAAAATCTAACCGTTGGATCTTCACAAAATTTACATCATTATAATGATCTTTTCGAAACGAATCCAACGGTTCCAGTTTCGGGAAAATCCGACGGTCGGATCTCCTGGTATAATCGTTTGAAGTTTCGATTTCAAATTATGAACTACAGCGTCATTATTCGATTAAATATAATTATATTTATATATATAAATATAATCGATTCTGGCGCTGTTTTTCTTCAGATTTGAATTAAACATTCTAGTCAATCCAACCGTTGGATCTTTTCAAAGTTGGTGCCGTTGGAAAGATATTTCCAAAGCGAACCCAACGGTTGCGGTTTCGGGAAAATCCGATGGTCGGATCTCCCGGTATAATCGTTTGAAGTTTCAATTTCAAATTACGAACTGCAGCATCGTTATTCGATTAAATATAATTATATTTAAATATATATATAAATATAATCGATTCTGGTGCTGTTTTTCTTCTGATTTGAATTAAACATTCCAGACAATCCAACCATTGGATCTTTACAAAGTTGCTGTCTTGGAAAGATATTTCCAAAGCGAACCCAACGGTTTCGGGAAAATCCGATGGTCGGATCTCCCGGTATAATCGTTTGAAATTACGGTTTCAAAATACGAACAGCAGCGTCGTTATTCGATATATTTCCATTATATATATATATATATATATATATATATATATATATATATCGATTCTTCGATTACAAAGCTATATTCGTTTCATACATTTGATAAAAATGATATTTTTATCAAACTGTCTTCTATTTCAACAATTCACTATATTTAACAATTCATGTATATAATAAAAATGTGATTTTTATTGTAAAACAATTCATTTCAAAACACTATTCTTTTATATAGTTCATATAGGAAATAAAAATAGGATTTTTATTATAAAACAATTTCTTTCAAAACAAGATTATTTTATATAGTTCATATAGATGATAAAAATGTGATTTTTATTATAGAACAATTTATTTCAAAATATGAATACCATTCAACACATGAATTTCAATTCAACGAATGAATGTCGATTCAACACATGAAGGTTTTCTATAGTTTATATATATATATATAGATAGATAAAAATGTGATTTATATATTTAAAACACGAACACCATTCAACACATGAATTTCAATTCAACAAATGAATATCGATTCAACACATGAAGGTTTTCTATAGTTTATATATATATAGATAAAAATGTGATTTTTATATTTAAAATATGAACACCATTCAACACATGAATTTCAATTCAACGAATGAATATCGATTCAACACATGAAGGTTTTCTATAGTTTATATATATAGATAAAAATGTGATTTTTTATATTTAAAACACGAATACCATTCAACACATGAATTTCTATCCAACGAATGAATATCGACTCAACACATGAAGGCTTTCTATTCAACGAATAAATATAGTTCCAACAAATGAAAATAATTCAAACACATGAATATTATTCAAAATTTCGGCATCATAACGTCAGGGTAGTTAAAACTGGGACCGTCCCTAGTATGGCTCCTCGCTCTACCTTAAAACCTTGCGGTTTTTGAAATTGGGGAATCATGCATCTAGTTCGCACGCAGGCGGCATGTATATTTATTTCATTTCCACAAACTAATCCTATGTGTTTTCAACCAAGTATTTCTCAACCACAAACGGGTATTTTTCAACCACAATCAATCAATATCAACCACAAACAATTCCAATCAACCATTCGCTATCAATCAATTTTCACACCAATCACAACCAATAAATATCGTCCATAGTTTGTGGACGATGGGCGTATATATATATATATATATATATATGTATGTATGTATGTATGTATGTATATAGCATATCACTTCTATTTCAACACATATATAATTTTTACAATGCATATATAACTTATAAATCAAACGTACAACTTATACAACGCTTATACAAGAGGTGTACAACGCTTATATAACTCATACATCGACTATATAATTTATACATCGTCGTTTTCCACATCGTTTATAAATTAGAAATCTCATATTGGGTTCCACTCCACCAAAATAGCAGAAGGCTCAGAAAAATATGCGGTCTCTTCTAGAATGTAGAAGACGTCCACCCGAGTCCACTGTCTCTTGTTTCACTGAATTTCGACAAGAAACCAAAAAGATATGATTTTTCAAAGTTTGCAACGGTTTAAAGGTGTTAAAACTGTTGAAAATAAATATAGTCGTACCCTCAATAAAACGTTCAAAACTAGGTTTGAATTTTTCGATCAATCTGTGCAATGGTTCCACGATCGGGTTGCGCAGGGTCGAAGGCCTACGTGAGGCGCACGTGCGCCAAGGAGGGGAGCCAGTTCAGTGGTCACTGTAGGCGTCGGCGGCGAATTGAAGTTGTCGAATTAAGAGAGGTGATTCTCTCAATTCATGCAACGGAAAAATACCACCCTTGTATGGATTTGAATCTCTCGCCGAGCTCTTCAAAAAGCTCCAAAGAACCTATACCTAATTTTGCGTGTAGGAGGAGGAACGGAGGAGAGAAGGTGGCGCCACCTTTCCGTCGTGCGATAGAAGAATAGTCGGGCAGAGAGAAAATATAACTGGCCAATGAGAGAATTTTTTAATATTTATAATTTTTAAATTTCGAAAATACCCCCATTCACACACGAACACCAATCCAAACCCAACGACTGTCGTCCCTAGCGTTTTACCCTATTCCGAACACAATGGGATATGTTTCGAAGGCCCATTCGAATGTTTCAGTCAGTTTTCATTCAATATAAAATATATAACATTCAATATTTGATTTGAACGTACATTTCAATTTTCCAGGGCCACAAACTAAGTCGAAAAATTCCAGAAAAATAAATCTAGCTATGTTTTGACGATACGGTCCCAACAAAACTAGTTTCGTCGAATTCTGAGACCGTTTGCAAAAAGGCCCATTTCTGGTCGATCCAATTTAACTGTAATTGACCAAAACACGTTTTCCTTTGCCACGATCACATACTAGCTTCAAAAATAATGAAATTTGAAACCTAGTAATAACTTCACATCCCGGATCCAATAAAAATGGTTTCGTCGAAGTTCGAGGTCGTTTGCAAAATGGCCAATTTCACGGGCTATATAATTTCCATAGCGACCTTTCTAAAAATTCATTTAGCCATAACTTTTGCTTTCCGCTATGAAACTTTGTTTTTTCAGATTTTTTGAAAGGTATTCACTAACAGATTTAAATATTTTTGGTTTCACTCAATTCTGTTTTGTTTTGCACCCGGTACAGTCCGACAAAGTTTGAATTCCATTTTTGAAACTATAGCGCCATTTCAAGCCTTGTTTATAATTAGAATTAATTATTCATTTTCAAACGACAATTCAAACTCACTTTTCATTGCTATTATTTAAAATATTTATTTTAAATACATTATTTTAGCCAGTTTAAAATTTTTAAATTGGTTCAGATTTTCCGGGTCGTTACAGACAGCTTACGTAAGTATGCATATGTTTCTAATATCCATGTGTGCGTTAGGATTATGAATATAATTACGCAATTTACTTAAGTATGCATATGTGTTGTAATATATAAGAGTGAATATGCATTTTGATATTTTATTTAGTCCCACATCATGGGAATAAGTTTAACATCAACTCCAAAGCCTATATATAAAGAAGCCAATGTAATAGAAATGTATACACTTGAAGTGATAGAAATAAAAGTCTCTCCCCTATGTTTTCTGCTATCTCTAATGGATTCTTGTTTAATATTTGTTCTGTTTTATTTTATAACACGTTATCAGCACGAAGCTCTAACCGATCTAGTTATAGATCTCAAAACGGTAGGTTATTTTTATGACCTGATTGATTTGATTTTTCAAATCTCCATTTCTGTTAGATCTCATCTCATTCTAGATTTAAATCTATTGTGTTATCTTCTAGATTTTTTTGTTTAGTCTTATAATTTTAGAACTCATATAAATCTATACTTTGAGATCTGATTCTTATTTTGTTAATCATATTTCAGACCTCACTCTATTATAGATCCGATATTTTTTGATGTAATCATGCTGTTGATCTCAAAATTATACTCAAATTGTGTACATTAGAGATCCCTACATGATTTAAAAACGAGATGTTGATTGTAGTGATTTATCCTTTTGGATTCGACAAATTTTTGTTCTTCTCTATTCAAATAAATTCATTGAATTTAATTTGATTTTGTTACATAATTCATATTTCCGGAAGAAATATTGTATTGTTTCTTAGAGAAACAAATATAAATATAATATGTATCTGGAAGATCATATTAAGTTCAAATCTAATATTGATATATCACCAGAAGTGAATTATGAATAATAAACAAATGAAAAAACTTAAAGTATATTAATTCTTTGGAATATGAAATAATATGAACCTGAAGTTCATATGTTGAAGAAGAAGAAAAAAAGTTAAAGCTCGAAGCTTTCTTAAATGTTATGACATGAATAGATTATACTTTCAGAATAAGTTAAAAGAGACACACACATCATAATATGCGACAATAACATTGAATTCAATAGAAAATCTCTAAACGGGTTTCATATAACTGACATCTTTCATGTACAATTTATATTAACTGAATATCCTGAAGATATAGTATGCATGTTAATCTCTTGAAAAGTTGTTTTAGAGATTTAATTTTATATAGAAAATCCAACATCCTAGAAGAGATGTACGAAATTTTTTTGTTGCACTGCAATTACATAAATAAAAGATATTTTCCCTGAAGGGATATCTTACACTCCAGAAGTAGTGATTTCTTTTCTCTCTTGAATCTTATTTTTATTTAATGCACCTAATTCTGTTACTGCATTTAAGGTTTGATATGTATTTTTATATATTGATGTGACATTTCAATAGTTTGTATATATTTATCTCTGAAGGAGATAAGTTCATCCCAGAAGCGGTGATAACAAAATATCTTTAAAGGATATTTGTATATTTGGAAATGGTAAAATATCTCTAGAAGAGATCTGTTTATTTGAAAATAATAAAATATCTCCAGAAGAGATTTCTACAATTAAAGGTGATAAAATATTTGTAGAAAAAGTTCATAATTTTTTCCTAAAAAAAAGAAAATATGCATCTCGAAGATCATAAGCTAAGATTTAAATATTTATCTTAATTTTGCACACCGGAAGTGAATGCAAAAGTAATTTTTGTTATAAAATGGAAAACATAGAACCTGCAGTTTCTATGATCGAAGAAGTAATTTTGATGTAAAAGGAAAGATCTAAAATATTTTTATATGGATTGTATAATTTGAACCTAAAACATGTAATTTTTATGTTGTGAATTTTATGTGTAGATCAGCAAGTTTATGGAATTATTCATGTTAAAGAATGTAAAATCTTGGTTCTATAATTATGCATTTTTACTCAATTCTCGATTAGACATTATGCATATATATGGTATTTTAGAAAATATGATTATTGGGAATGCAGTACAAATAAAAGTTATTTATTTCGGTTTTATCGTTGATCAATACTGTAGCAAGGTCCAAATTTTATTATGTTGATTTAAGTAAAAATTATTTATTTGATTCATATGTTTAGACCGTATAATGGTTGTTTCCGTTATTTTTATATTAAATGCATTAAATGTATCATTATGGTAATATATATTGTATTTCCATATTATCATAAATGTGTTAAAAGCATTAGATATTATAAGTTAAATGATGTATATTTGTATTTGGAAAAAGAATAGACATATGTATTATTATTCGATGTATTTGGCAAGTAATACCTAATGTAGCAGAAGAAGTTGTATAAATCAGATCTGAGACCTGAACTTTTGGATTATGAAAAAAAAAAGAAACTTTTCGATGAAGTTTACAAGTTTGAAATCTTGACAATTAGCAAGAATGTCAAAGCTTCTAAGTTAGAAGTATGTTAAAAGGTTGAGAACCAGAAGTTCGTCATAAACTAATAAACTAGATATAATATGTATGTTTATATATATGCATAGGAACTTGAAGTTCCTTAATCAATGAACTTACTTCATAATTTAAAAGCCTAAAGCTTTATTGAAACTGTGTAAAATAATAACATTAATAAAATTGATATACAAAGATTTCACAATTTTCAAATGAGTTGTATCTTGCTTATATATTTATATTTACATGTTATGTTGAAGAATAAATTTTAACTACTTGAAGTTGTTTATATAATTTATTTGAACCAGAAGTTCAATACAGTGGAACCAGAAATTCAATACAGTTGAACCAGAAGTTCAATACAGTTTAACAAACATGAATTTGTTTATATATTATTTGAACCAGAAGTTCAATATGGATTAACAAATCGAAGTTGTTCATATATTTCATTTGAACCAGAAGTTCAATACAGTTGCAATTCAGATATTTTGGATATTATGAAATGATCTTTAAGATTCACGTTGACATTGCTTGATAAGAAAAAAAATTAATGATTGGAACATTATAAATAATTTGTTCTAAAATCAATAACTTGAATGAGAGAGAATATGCAAATCAATTACAAATGTAATACGTGGACGCACGTATATACACATATATGCGAATATTTAATTAACAAACTGAAGTTGTCATGAGCTCATATTATAAATTATGCATATATTATTTTATATTTTAGAAAGTCGATTGACATCAATATTGAATGACCTGAAGTCATGTGCATATTCAAATGATAGAAAATTCCTCCAAGTCATTAAATCATTGAAAGGGAATAAGCAATACAATATGAATGCATCTTATCAACTAATAAGAGCATTATCCTCTTACAATTGAAATACATCTAATGTATTTGCTAGCTATGATGCTACAATGGATCAAAAATGAATTCAAAGTAGGTTTATTATTTAAAGTGACAATGTTTGTCGACATTGAGGGGGAGGATAAAGGAATCATCGATGTTAAGTATTTGCTAACATATAGAATTATGCAAAGTATTAAGTAACTTGCATAAATTATCAATTATGTCCCTAATAGACTTTCTCCAATATACATTTGAATTCCCGAAGGATCAAAAGTTGTAAATCACAGCTGAAAATGTGGTATAAAAGTCAGTTCAAAATATCTTTGGACTAAGTCATAAAGATGCAAAATAAAGGAGGTGAGTGTTCCTGAAGAAACACTTAAAGGTGCTTTGAAAGAAACCCATGACATGTTTGTCAAAATAACCCCAGAAGTGGTTAAGGTACCTAAAGATTGATAAGTTTTGAGATCTCAATAAATTATGTATAGAACACTGACAAGAAATAATCATCGATGATAAATTAATAAATAATAAAGCGCTTACATTTATAAATGGATTAAAAATCCCATATTAGAGAGAAACATGATTGACCATCATGAAATTCTCCTAAATAAGATATATGGACCTGTAGTCCATATGATATGAACTTGTAGTTCATAAGATAAAAATAGAAATATATAAAATGACAAAAGCACACGGAAGTTACTGAAGCACCGTAGTGTCAACAACATGTTAAGTGCCATGAGCATTGTATTTTCAGAGATAATTGAATTGATTAAAGTGGTGAAAGTGTTTAAAACGCTTACAATACCCTGAAGGTATAAACGATGAAAGTATACAAATTCCAGAAGAATTTAAATAACTTTGGCAGTGATAAAGCGCAAGAAATGTAGATTACAACATTCTTTTAAGTATTGTTGTGATAAAAATCTTGAAATAATTCATGATGAGTAGATCACTTCCGGCTTTCAAGAATTGTTGTAATGAAACTCTTAATATCCATTGAAGTGGTAGTTGCGATATGAAAAAATTATTATAATATATAAGTTCCTGAAGAACATAAATAACATTTGTTATTATAAAGAATACCAAGAACATGGATGATAGATTACAACATTCTTCTACGTATTGTTGTAATGAAAACCTTGATATACTTCAAGTGAGTAGATTACATCCTGCTTAGTGCTGTTGCAATAAAAATCTTGATATACTTCATTCTTCTAAGTATTGTTGTAATGAAAATCTTGATATACTTCAAGATGAGTAGATTACTTCCTGCTTATTAATGAAAGTTGTCTAATTCATCAAATATGTATTGCAACATGCAAATCCGATTGAAACAGAAAATTATAAGCACCTGAAGTGTATTCATAAATGAATATTAGTAACATACAAATCACAAAAGGAATGCGTTTTAAATAAGAAAACATGCCTGAAGCATGGAAATGCACATGAAGTTTTAAAAGAAAATTTTCATTAAGAAGTATTTGTAAGCAATTTGAGTTATTAAGGTTTATTGAGGCATTGTCATGATCCAGAAGTATGAACCCAAAAGTAACATACAAAAATAAGTTATAATGTACTATTTTTTCTTATTTAAGATTTTTCCCACTGGGTTTTTCTAATTAAGGTTTTAACGAGGCATTACATTGATCTAGAAGTATCGTACTACTTTTGACGTAGTAAATGTGATATTTTATATTGTACTCTTTTTCCTTCACTAAGATTTATCCCATTGGGTTTCTCTTAGTAAGGTTTTGACGAGGCAACATTTTGATCCAGATGTATCAAACATCTTTTGATGCAGTAAACTATTATTTATGAAGAAGACAAGGCAGTTTGCATGACTCAGATTCAAGTGAATTATATCAAGGGTGATAGGATGGAGCACATTTCTTCTAAATTTCTCTTCACACATGAATGAAAGGATAACAAGAAAGAGGAGAAACAAATCCAGTTTCAAGAAAAGAGAATAGATCTGTTCTCAAAGGCAATTCCCAAACCAACATTCCAGAAGATGATGTACAAAATTGGCATGCGTCGACTACATCAATAGACTAATTGAACAATGAGTTATAAATAAGGGGAACATATAAATTATGCTATAATGCACGCTTTTTCTTCACTAATATCTTTTCCGTAGGGTTTTTTTAGTAAGGCTTTTAATGAGGCATTATCTTGATCCAGAAGTATCAACCCTTATGGTAACATTGTAAAACATGTTACATAAAGATGAAATAAATTTGCACTCTTTTCCTTGTTTATGATTTTTCCCACAGGGTTTTTCATAAAAAGGTTTTTAATGAGGCATTGTTTTGATCCAGAAGCATCAAACTCCTTCAAGGAATATCATTTTAATATGATATTCATAATGTCAAACGTTGCGTACTATTTTTCTCGTTCAAGGTTTTTCCCATTGGGTTTTCCTCATAGAGTTTTGAAGGCAACAAACAATAGTTGTATCGACTAAACGGATATATGCAAGTAAGATAACAATAAGGGGGAGCAATCATCATATATGTTTTAAAAGGGACAACTTCAAGTTAGTAGAGCATTCAAGATTTTGAAGACGCATATTCAAGGGGGAGTGTTGTAATATATAAGAGTGAATATGCTTTTTGATATTTTATTTAGTCCCACATAATGGGAATAATTTTAACGTCAGCTCCAAAGCCTATATATAAAGGAGCCAATGTAATAGAAATGTATACACTTGAAGTGATAGAAATAAAAGTCTCTCCCCTATGTTTTCTGTTATCTCTAATGACTTCTTGTTTAATATATGTTCTGATTTATTTTATAACAATATGTTTTATTTGGTACTTTTAGATACTTGTTTTTTCAGTCACAAGAACAAACCGTTGATCAAAAATGAAAATTAATTATGTACAAGTGAGATTTTTTTTAGATGCAACTACGAAAGATAAATGCAATTAGTAAAATAGTATCATGTGTTCATGTGTCCATAGATATGACGTGCACTTCTTGGTGAGTTTGGGTGTTAAAACATTTATTTTAGTTGCAAAAATTTATATTGCAATTTTATACATGTTCAGGTATTACCGGTTCTATTACCTCACTACAACAGTGAATGTTACAGTCTCTGGAAACTACTAGAAGCCTGACTTTTTTTTACCAGTTTGGGAGGGGGTGTCACTTTGAATTTGAAATTGCTTGATATTCCACTGCCTCTTTTAGCAATATTGCTATGTTAATTTTTGCTATTTTAATTTAAAAATCTTGTTGAATGGTTTTTCTTTTTTCCAAGTGATCAGCATGTGATCGTTTCTTCACAGAGAAGCATAGAAATATGAATGCCAGTTTCAAATAGCAAATTGCTTTATTTTCGTTACTTTACTCATTTCCAAATTTTGCTCACTTCCCATTGTATTTCTACATGCTACCACCTCTCTGGGCATTTGAGATGCAAAACTGTGAAGTCAGTTGCAACAATTTTTATGGTTTTTTGAAGTAATATATAATACTATAATTGATGTTTGTGTAGTTAAATTTGTACAGTTACATATTTTTAGTTGATAGTTTGCCCAACTTTTAATTATAGTTTGCTGTTAAACTGGTTTCATATGTTAGTTTTGTTTAAAAATTATATAACCACAAATATGAGCAAAACCAAATGAACTAACTGTACATGCCTATTTCATGCAGTAGAGATGCTATTAATCATTTGCAGGAATGTCTTCTTTTGAAGCTATTAGTATTTTATGTCTGTGAATCAATTTTTAAGTAGCGAACCAAAGGAAACTTGGTTAAATGACTCTATTTCAAATCCCATCGCTAAATCAATGTTGTCACTCATGTGAGTAAGTATCAGCCACAGAAAGATAATATAAACCAAAGGCTAACGGTTTCCCATAGTACCGATAATAAAAAAGCAACTAGATTTTGGTATTGAATTACTAGCCTATTTTTTAATATATGTACCCTCATAAGTATTTATGCCCTGGCATCGACACAACCTACTTATCGAATAACTTTGTTTGCTTTGACTGTATATATGTTGAATTATAAACTTCTTTAATATATGAACTTATTTTATTGGCGAGCTACTTCTTATTGGATACTTAATATTGCTTGATGTCGAAAGTATAGAATTTGTGGTCATCCCTACATGTCTTTGCTAGAATGTTGCTTTAATGACTTCTAAAACTAGGAATATCGCATTAATTCGGCTAAATAGGATCAGCCAAAAAATGAATGCTTCTAAAATAACATGTAACATATAAAGTAGTAAACATAAGCTAGTATTTGTTAACATTACTTGTTTATGGCGCAATAAACATAAGTCAGTATTTCTATCAGATGCTAGCAGGTTAACATCGGTATATCATTTGGACTTCATTTAGTTTGCAAAATAGATGGACCACAGAAACAAAATGTCGTCATTTAGTAACGTGAGCAGGCTGGGATCTACAGCCCAATTACGTTATCTGCACCGTTTGTATGTAATTACGTTATCTGCACTGTTTGACGAAGTATGAAAAATGATGTGTTCTTACTATATTTTGCATGGAAAAAAATGTTTTACGTGAAACTAAAAGCATGTTATACCCAAACATACTCACACATAAGAAGAATGCTACTTTTACTGGAAATTTGTTTGCATGTTTTATCTACAAGCTTAAAATTTATATTCAGTGAGAAATAGTGACAAAGTGTTGGTGCTTTACAAATGATTGGGGGTCCTTAAATTAGGTTGTTCTGTGCTAAATACATATGTAAATTTTGTGTCGCTTCTATTTCCTTTTTTTTTTTCAAATGTCACTTTTGCTTCCTTTTATTCAACTATCAGACCTTTATCTGATATATGTTTGTCATTTATGTTAAGAACACACCCGGATTACCACACCCGGATTACCATTAAATTTAGGCACTAAAATATACTTTTAACCCATTGTAGACGTGACGAGGAGCACTGCATCACTTTCATATAGCTAGTTTGCAATGGTTGGACTATAAATTTTACCTAAATCTTTGCTAAAAATTACCTTTTGTCCTACTTTAGTATGCTGCACAGTTTAACTTAACTAACTCAATAATCCATCAAACCTATACAAAAATTTCAGAACTGTACTAGAATTTATGTCGATTGTGTATGCTAATTTCAGATATCAAAGATAGCAAAGAGATATTTAAAGAGGCAATCTCTAGATGCAGTTGCAACATCACATGTAAAAGATAAGACTGCTGGTGTGAAAATCAATGAAAAAAGACGTGCTAATGTTACTTTTCAAAGTTTAAACAGTAATGATAGAAGATCTCCTCGGAAGCATATTGAAATGCAGCATCTACCCGATAATATTCAGTCTTTGAATCCCAATCCGATTAGAAGATCCCCTCGGAAGCGTAATGAAACACAGCCTCCACCCGATAATATTCACTCTCCAAATCTCAATCCTAGCCCTAATTTAATCAGATCTACAAATATCACCCCCACAAACATAGGTCCACACAACGCCATGGTTGCCTTGAACAATCCAAATTCTAATTATGGTATTCAACAAGAGACGGCAAAAAAAAAAAGAGGGAGGACGATGATGAAAAAAATTTCTTTGACGCCGAATGAGAAGGCTAAAGTTATATGCAACAATCGTGGTTAACCAAAAGGCTCCAACTCTAAACACTTATCATTGTATCTTGGTACCTCAGCAAGCGAGATGATACCTTTGACCATTTCAGAGTGGAAAAAGGGTGACATAGACATAAAGAAAGATATATGGACTTGTATTCAGGTATGATTTTGATCTGTGCATTTATTTTTCGGTTTTTTTTCCTTAGATAAATGTTCTCTTTTTGGCTGCTTGCTGTTTTGGTATGCTTTTGTTTGCTTGGTAACAGTTGGTCAAATTTCCTGCTACTTCATTATCTTTCAAAACTGTGTGCATGTTATCCATTGTTTCTAATACCAAATCATTATTTGTACTTACATTTTCTTTGTCAAGTACAGTAGCCTTATTTTGAAGTTATGAAACAGAGCCTTTTTGTGAAATTAATATCCGTATGTGGGCCATCGTTTGTAGAATCTACCTCTGTTGGGTTTATATCTTTTTGGTTTGTAGCAGAGGACTTTGGATGCCACAATTTAACATATTTGCACATCATTTCTATATGTTGAAGTAATTACAATTACTGCAAATATAGTGATGCCACTCATGCTCAACTAATAGCCAAGAAAGATTGTTTTTCTCATCCAAAATAGAAATTTAGTTTGGAAATGAAAATTCAATTCGTCTCACTTGATCGAGTTTAATAGGCTTACCTAGCAAAGAAGCTATTCTTTCTATCTCTTCTTCTGACTAAAATCCATGTCTAATCCCGATAGTCAAATCCATATCAGTATCGACTGTGGAAATTCTTTAGATGATTTCATTCCCATGTTCTATTTCTTAAAAATCATAAGCCATTTATCGTAAAAATATGGTCTTTTCACTAGAAAAATTCGTAGTTTTCCTTCTTAAATTTCACCAAATACAAATTGTTGTTTCTAGAAAAAATTTGAAAGCCACCACTAGGTTTCCAAACTCTCGAAACATATAGGATTTAAAGTAGTGGTACTCATTACATAATGTTGTATCGGTGTTCCATTTTTCTCTTTCTTTGTTCACGATAAGAGAATCCATTTTTGCACGCTACATCTTCTAATAATCACTACGTATGAACAAATTAATCGGGGAATATGAGGAAACTTCCATCTCGCAACCACTAGATTCCAAGCTATAGGTATATGGGGGTGAATCTGATGTCTCCAGACCAATAACAACTTCCTTTATCTTATTCGATTTTCCCTCATTTGAATTAACGCAAGATGGTAAAAGTGGGGAATCTACAACAAAATTCTTGCATAAATTAAATCTAGCTGACTGTTCAACACGTGGTGGTCTTGTCTCGGTCAAACCGTCTGTTATATTACTTTTTTTGTTGTTGTGGACAAATTGATGCATGTTCTATTCATATGTTTTCCTGCTCACAACTTTTATAAAGCCATCGTCTAGAGCTTTGTTGGGTGGTGTGTAACAATCCACTATTTTCAATTGGTTTTCAGATCGATAATCATCCACACATATTAGACGCAAGCCATCAAAATATTTAGTTGTAAATGGAATTTAATACAAGAAATAAAAGAGCAGAGAAAGAAACATAACATATAATCTCACAACGGAAGAAAAAAATTATAATTAGAACATAATTAAAATATTAATCATAGCTGCAGATGGAGCTTGTATGGGTATGGCAGTGGAGAGTTTCTGTACATAGTTAATCAAAACATAGGTATATAGTTAATCTAGACAGAGAATTGTTTGTAAGTAGCTTTCAGTGCAAACTGAACTTCTGTGGGTATATGCTTTGGTGAGGAAGCTTTGAAATATGTGTATTTTTGTAGTGACCTGGATTTTCGGCGACTTTGGTTATCGACGTAAGCTCGACGTCGATAACCAAAACATCGAAAAGTCCCGGTAATTAATGAAAGAAATTAGAAGGTGAGGATAGATAAGATAGAAACTTAGAATAGAAGAAGAAGAAGAAGAACACAACATCAGAGTAACACGAACCTCACAGCGGAACGAATAACATATAATAGATAACATAACTTTGAAATATAACAGTTATGTATACAATAGCACTTATCAGAGTACAGCACTTACAACACAGCGGAAATAACTATAGCTATATGATCCAGAAGCCTCCTGCTCCCGCTCTTCAAGTATACCTGTAAATCCTGACTACTTGACTGCCCGTACAAATTTAGGCACCCAAGAGTTTAGGGAAAACAAAATAAACTCCAGGTCAGTCATGGGACTGGTGTGAATAAACTCAAATCATTTTAAACAGGTATATGATATCTCATAAGACCACGCCGTGAATACGGAACGGGTTTTTCCCTTATGAGAATCCAAATAACTTTTCAAAGCAATATCATTCTGATATTATAATAATGTCTAAGTACAAATAAATATCAATCTAGCTGAAACGCTTGCATCTCACGTTACTACATATATAGTATACAATCAAAATCGCAAGCACGTATTGGATGATTGGATTTCCAACTATGACAAGGTATGGAACCACCTTCCGATCAGTGTACTCTAGGAACGATACATTGGAGTTCAACAAGAACATCTTGCAACTCAGCCACACATGACCGACCACTCATTTCGCTTGAGTGTATCGAATGTACATCACCAACGGTTGGGATCAGCAACCGTTCCCGTATATATTATGGGACAGCATTGATAGATTTAAGAAACAAATGAATATTCACTAGATAGGTGATTATACACCCTACTTCGGTGCGACCGACTTAGCCATGCTGCCTGCCCGATTTCTGTCATTTACCGGTTGATGAGGCTAGAAGCTACGCTTTATCATCACAACAAAATTCACTTCGAATGCCACATTGTCAGATCCATCAGAATCACTAATTGATGTCTACAACAATACATTACGTGTCAGCTAAAAGAAGTTTCCTTCTCCGCTTCCACTCTTGGTACGGTTGAAGAAATCAATGTATGTAATCGTCTGGAAATACTCTGTCAGACATCCATCTTCATTCACTTAGAATGTCACATCGTCATACCCGCCAAATCACAAATTGACTTATCCAAAAATAACACGGGTATACAGCTAAGAGAATCGAATTCCTCCGCCACCAAACGTGAATAAGTTTGAACAGATCAACTTACGCGATCCATTGGATATACTCTGTCAGACCTTCATCCATACAAGTTGTCCTGGGACTGGACAAACCGAAGGCACTATTCTGTAAACAGGATAGCCCTTGCATTTTACTCCGTCTTCAATTATCTTTGGCATATATGATTCGCAACGCTTATGCCAATACATAGTGGTTCTATGGATAATAATCCAACCGGTCTCTCCATATTAACAACGTTAAAATGGTCAAAACTTCGATAGTCGGTGAGTTAACTATCAAAGAAAAACAAGTGTGCAAACAACGATATTATTTCCAAATGGAAATTATATCGAACAAACATCATTTAACATAAATCCCTTTAGTTCGTTTATTTACTTATCTCCTGTTTCCCTATGTTCTAAATTCTTATTTTCTTTTATCAGAAAACATTTCTGATTCTCGTTTGGAAAACATTTCCAAAACTTCTTTACGATCAAACCTTACCATTTTTTAGTTAAGAAGGAAGTCACTCAAGTTGGGGTATAATTACCTCTCAGACCTTAACTGAACAACGTTATAACTTCTAAATGGTCAAAGTTTATCTTTTAATCTTTAACAACTTCTTTACGCCTTTCTCGGATTAAATTTTATTAATCCACTTCTATATTTAAAACATTGGTTATAACGATAACGTTATAATCCCTACTTTCGAATTATCTAACTTTAATTATAACTTCTATTCTTATTAGTGAATAATTAACCTAACACTTATTTATTTATAAATAAATTAATCTCTATTTAAACACTGGAAAGTATAAGTACTTTCCCGAATTCGATATAATCGAATTTGCCGATTAACTCTCTTCGAGAAATCTCTATTTGATTAACTCTTCTTCGAATAACCTATATTCTATTAACTCCTTCTCGAATAAACGATATTCGATAATCTCTCTTCGAATAACTAATATTCGATAACTCTTCCTTTTCAAATATCTCATATTTGAAAATCACACTTCGATTAAACTATAATCGATAACTCCCTTCATTGAAACTAACATCGATAACTCCTTTCGATGAAACAACAACGATTTATTTAACTCGACGAACTTAACTCGACTAACTTAACTTGACTCGACTAACTCGACTTACTTGGTTCGACCAATTCGATTCGATTAACTAGGCTCGACTAACTTGGTCGAACCAGCCGATCAACTCAACTCATTTAACTTAACTTATTTCTCAACTCGATCAACTCGATTAACTCCTATCGAATAACTAATATTCGATTAAACTCCATTCGCTTGACTCTAGATCACAGCGATCACAATGGTTAAGCCTGACTCCCTCAGGAAACATCCGACCGTCGTAGGCTATTTACAGCCCTGCGAATTACGCTAGCAGTCGTACAAGATGGCAAATTACCCTGAATACTATGTTTGACTAACTCTGTCTCAAATAACTATATTTGATTAACTCTAGTTCGTTTTAACTCTAATCGATTAACTCTAACTAATTAACTCCAACTGGTTAACTCTAACTGATTAACTCTAACTGGTTAACTCTATTTGACTAACTCGACTTGACTAACCCCTTTCGAATAACATATTCGATTAACAAACTTCGAATACCATATTCGATTAACTCTTTTCGAATGTCTATATTCGATTAACTAACTTCGAATACCATATTCGATTTCTCCTTTCGAATGTCTATATTCGATTAACTAACTTCGAATACCATATTCGATTTCTCCTTTCGAATGTCTATATTCGATTAACTAACTTCGAATACCATATTCGATTAACTCCTTTCGAATGTCTATATTCGATTAACTAACTTCGAATACCATATTCGATTAACTAACTTCAAATACCATATTCGATTTACTTTATTCACTTTATAAAGATTTCGTTTTTATAATATTCCCTTTCCAATTCTATTTGTAAATGGTTTACAAATATTTCCTTTTCAAATTTATTCTTGAAATATTCTAACTCCTTAAATTCCCGGGAAAATTCGCCATAACCTCCTTTGTATCCGGAGCAACGGGAAAATCCCCAAACTCGCCACATAGGCCTTTCCATTCAAAAAGAAATGTTTTGAATATATTTTCTCTTTTTTTTTTTATATCTCCTATTTATAAATATCCCAATTTATAAACGTTTTTTATTTATAAATATTCCACTTTATAAATATCTCTTATTTATAAAGATTCCAACTTATAAATATTCTGTTTTCAATATCACTTTGAAAATCTACTTATCAACATCCTGTATGTTATGGTATTCAACATATCAAATCACGATGTTCAATATCGTCCACGTACATATAATCAACCATAGATTTTAAACTACATCATATATTACAATATATGAAAAACAATAAAATAACTGTTGAGGAATCCAGTCGGATTCCTCCAACCTGTTCTCCTGCATCCACAGATGTTATACAATAAAAATAACATCACTTGCATTTCCATATGATATATTCTGATAAACAGAATCAATATAGAAATTCAACTAACTGACTAGCAGTTCAATCAAACGGTCAACAAACAGTCAATCAGTCAATATCTAACAGTTCTAAAAATACAATATGAAAATATAAACTGTTCAAAGTTGGTGAGTTTTACTCACATTTGCGCGTTAGCCGTTAAATAACGGTTTGCGTTATTTGATTCAGTCGGACAATTTATTTCTCCATAAATTGTAACGAGCTCGGATTCGCTTCCGGTCAGTCTCATTGTGTAGTGCTCGTCCATACGATCCCAACGCAACTTGTTTCGCTGAATTCCGTTTTCGTATGATCAAGTTATCTATAATATAAGTTTGTACATTTTAAAATAAAATTTAAACTTGAACTATATAAATTAGATGGGCCTCACCCTTAACCTCCCTTGGTCCACCTTCAATTCAAAAGCCCGTTGACCAACCCTTCTTCCCAACGCTGGACACAACGACTCCTCCACCAAAAATCATGTCCATTTCAGCCACTTTTCACCCACGGTCCTTTTTCTACCATACTTATGAAGCTCACACCGCATTTGCGTCCTCTTCTCCACTTATTTTCCTTTCCACGCTCCAGTAAATTCTCCACTTCCCACTCGCCTGCTACCCACGTACTCCCCCTCATGCGCGCTAAACACAGCACAAACCCATACAGTCCGTTTCGGCTTCAGCTCATTCATCTCACGTCCAACACCCTCCTGTACACTTGCGCCCATACACAAGTCCATCTCCACCAAAACGAGACTTAAAGTTTTCGAAAAACATTTGCTGGAAAAATGAAAAAGAAGTGGCGGCTTGGGGTTTACAGAAAATGGGAAAAATTAGGTCTTAACGTTAGGCTTTTGTAGGAAGATTTTGTGGACAGGGAATATTCCCTGGAATATTCCCTTTCCAATTCATTTCGGCCCATTTTAAATTCGTATGATTTCCATTTTTGACAAACAAAGCTAATCCTAGCATAAAAACACATTCCTGATCCAATGGGACAGGTTTCGTCGAATTCCGACACCGTTTGCGAAAATCCTTTAGAAAATATCGATGAAAAACACAGAGCAATAATTCCTTAAAATTACAGAAAAAATCCTAAAAATATGAGGCCTTGACGTTTCACTAGACCTCTTCCTAAGGTTTTGTATGAAACTTGTTTCGTTGAATTCTGAGTCCGTTTGACCAGTTAACCATTCAGTTTAGTTTGTTTTAAGTTAAAAACATAGCGTACCCCACTATGAAATATTCTTTTCACGTAGGGACAGTTATGGACAGAAACAAATATACCATTGAAATGAGTGACGTGCTCTAGTCCCAAAAATGTAATAATACCGGTAGATGAACTCATATTGTGAAACCCCGAAATGTCGATATAGGGTGCCAAATACTCCAAATAAAAAGTTGCTTATTAAATTAATTAAAAATTCCCATAAAATTCTAAAAATTAAATTATCACTATTTCCCAAAAGAACCTTGTCTAAATTCAAACCCGATCTCTAGTTATATCGAATAAACCGTTACGGTCGATAAACGATTCTATAGCGACTATTCTAAAATTTGATTTGGCCATAAATCAAAATTTACACGATGAAATCCTAATTTTTCTCTTCTGCTAGAAAGATATATTCCACCAGCTCCACGCGTTTCTTGTTTCACAGAAATCCGGCTTAAAACGAATCCTGTATATTCAGTTGAAGTTCGAATCGCCAAATAGCGAACTGTCGCGTCGTTTGAAGCTCTATTTTAATCATATTATAATTATACGTTCAAACTGTCGTCGATTGAATATATTCGTCAATATAATCCAACTCTAAGTTGAATTACATCTTTGGGATGACCCCATTCACAGAATATTTGTATTTCCAATATTTTTGATTATTTCGACATTATAATATATTTTATTATATTATAATTATTAATTAAATATTCAATATTATTTAATTCACGTTCTCGATATCGATAAATCGATATTTAATAATTAAATAAATAAATTGTTCAACAGCTAAAATTGCGGGTTACTACAATCTTCCCCCCTTAATAAAATTTCGTCCTCGAAATTGCTAAGCTAGGGGATGACCCAATCTTCTGGGTAAAAATTTATCTGTTTACCTTTTGTCTCCGGTTTCAACTGAACCAATTAATATCGACTAAAATATTGATTTATTCCGGCTAACGAAATTTTCAAAAATTCTGGAAATTTTCTAACACCTTAACTTTTCGAAAAAAATTTGCCAGCACCTCCTTTGTACTGGTCAATATCTCAAACTCCAACTAGCCTCTCTGGGCCTTCTTTATCCCAAAAGAAAATCAAACAGCCAAGCGGCTTGCCAATTCGGCTCATAAATCTCATGCTTATATCAAATGTAAACTTGTACCTTTTTGTCGGGCATATTAACTTTATCACTTTCACCTGTTATCAATCCAACAGATACCCAAGGTCTTCTCAACCAATTTCCAATCTGTTTTTATCCACAAATCCAAATCGAATTTCATTCGAACCCGAATATCAAATTTCAAATTCTTAACTCATCAACCCAATTCCATAACAGATTATTCTCTAATCCAATTCAATTCTATTTAACTCAGTTCAAGTTAACATTTCAATTTATTTCTACTATCTTATTCTATTTAACTTCATAAGTTAAAATTAAATTCCGAAACTAAATTTCCTGGGTCTATTTCAAATCAATTTGAAATTACAATGCCAATTCAAAACCTTTGAATTTCTAAACAACTTGTTTTCTCAAAACAATTCAAAAACAAAACCTTTGGTAGTAGTCTGTCACTTAGAACTCGAAAATGAACACTGATGATGTCGCGATTCATCATCAGAATCTATTTTCCAGCTATCGAAGTGAGTTCAATACTATATCACCTTCAGTTTGAAAAACGTTTTCAAAATCTCCCAGGAACTTAAAATTTCCTTATTTTAATTCAAATCTGATTTAAATTCAGATTTTTCTTCATTTTATTTCATATACTTTACTTATATGAATTCTGATTAGTCATTTATAATCCTTTTACCTTTTTATAATCTTACTCGATTATAATAACAACCAACACAACCAATATACTATATCAAATATATTCGGGTAAAATTATTCCATTTACCTTCTTTCAAAACATACCATGACGGTTCATCGTATTCGAGTGCTTAGTAACCCCCATCGATACAGTGGATCAAACCGATCGACCAGAATTCACAAACAACTCAACCAATAAAACTCCACAATATAAAATCATTTTATATTAACTAACAAATACGTTCACTCGTATATATACACTCAAACTCAGTCTAGGATATTACTAATCCCATCTCTACTGAATCACGCCATAGAGCCAAGGTAATAACTAAACCAATGCTCTGATACCAACTATAGTGACCCGGATTTTTGGCGACTTTGGTTATCGATGTAAGCTCGACGTCGATAACCAAAACATCGAAAAATCCCGGTAATTAATGAAAGAAATTAGAAGGTGAGGATAGATAAGATAGAAACTTAGAATAGAAGAAGAAGAAGAACACAACATCAGAGTAACACGAACCTCACAGCGGAACGAATAACATATAATAGATAACATAACTTTGAAATATAACAGTTATGTATACAATAGCACTTATCAGAGTACAGCACTTACAACACAGCGGAAATAACTATAGCTATATGATCCAGAAGCCTCCTGCTCCAGCTCTTCAAGTATATCTGTTGTGACGGCCTGGAATTTCGCTCGATCCGAATCAGTCGTTAAACCGATCTAGACCGTTCGAAACCCCTGATCGTTTGAGAACAGGACAAATCAGAGCTCAAACAGAAGAACATTTCATTGTTATTCAACAATTCCATCAGATACAAGAATATACAGAGTATAATTGAATAAATATACATTCGATAAATATCAGAGATTACAATAAATTACATAGCAGCGGAAAATAATACAAAGCACAACTGAAGGTGATATACGGATACAGAGCTTTCCGGATATCATTCCAGCTGTAAACCAGGATCCTGTGAATATAAATCTGCAAAACCAAAACTACTAGCTGCCCGTGCGGAAAATAGGGGCACCCAGAGTTTAGGTTAAAACAATAAACTCCAGGTCAGTCATGTGACTGGTGTGAGAACTAAAACAGTTATTTAAAGCTTCACTTTAAAAGAGAGTAATTCAAGAGACCACGCCGTATAACACGGAACGGGTTTCCTCCCAAGAATACCAGTGCATAGAATAAACAACGCAATGCTTTTTCGAAAAATGAAGCTATTATAAGACCCAGGTCCCATCACACAATGCAACGCAAGCCAGAGGATAGGGTTTTACCTTATAACAGCCAAACATGCTTGATACGTTTAAAACAAATCATTTGATACTATAATAAGTGTATAGTGTCAAAACAATTTCAATCACAAATAGAAATCATAGACGACATGAGTGCCCCATCCCACTATGTCGCCATACTAGGCTCTACAAATAAAGCCGAAATACACGTATTGGAAATTGGATTTCCGTCGTGAGTCGAGGCAAGGGGCAAGCTCCTCTCCGCGTTCGAGACACTCTAGCAAATGTCCCAGGGCTACGCACTCTGGGCAACCCCTGGATGCTTCAGGGCTGGTCCTCACTTACGTTAGAGGATTAGTATTCCTGAACACACGTTTCCCGGTCCTTACAGACCTATAATAGAGGCGCCTCACATTCCAACAACCACATAGGTGAAAAGTATATAAATGTTAGGGCTGGTAAGTCACTGACACCACCAAAGCTAGAAAGAAACGCCGTGCTCTCCCTGCAGTCCGTATCCCGTTTTTGACTCATACCGAGGTGTAAGGCTCGCGAATACACGTTATACACAAAGATGCCACGTAGGCGTGCTTTGATCATCAACCACAAGACTTTGCTTTTCAACAGAAGCCTTGATCCATGCAACTCAGCATGCCATACAGGCAATTCATGCCATGCGACTGATGTCCATCGATATACAACCTCTGAGCTCGTACGTCTCAGAGAAGGGCGTTAAGAAAAAGAATAAATTCTCCGCCGCTAAACAGATGTATATTTAATAGAAATCAATCAACACAGAATAAAATCCAATGTCAGACACACAATCCATTTACAAGTCCGTTCTGGGTCTGAACGAAACCGGAGGCACTTTCCTCGCATATCCATCCATCTCCAGGTACGTCTGGACGACCACCGACTATTTCCATCCTCTTGGGTGTACTGCCCAATCAGGATCATCAGTAATAATCCAAGCGATGTGAAGACTTCCGGTCTTCGACCACCGTCTTCATCTTCGACATATCGTCGAATCGGTTATTCAGAATGGGTGTAAACCCGGACTTTCCGAACAACCCGCGTATATTAAAACGAATGTTACACAAACACAACATACGCCTCATTCCAATTCATTAGTCACTAACCGCAAATTAGCAGGAGAACAATTTCCCAAACATTAACCCCGAAGGCCGAAACCAACATCAGATCAATACCCAGGAAACCATTCCTCTTAGCCAACCTACAACTAGTTTCTAAATTCCAAATTCTTAGAGTAAGGTTCCCATTAATTTTATCCAAGATAAATTCTTTAAAATTTATCCTGTAATCTTCCTTTGGATGTCGTTTCAAATCAAATTATGGTTTTTCTAAACTAGGCGAGATTAGCGAACCACACCGAAGTAATTATTTATTTTATTTCCCAATCCCAACCTATTCATCCCATGAAGCAAAACTGGTAATACTCCATATCTAACACCACGGTATTATCGGTAAAATTAATTACCATTTCACGTTCAGATCTAATTAAAGATTTAACTATCGCTTTGGAGCAAAACTGGTAATACTCCATTCTCGCTCATTTCTAAATTTGATAATTTAGATTATAGATTCACATTTCAATCTAATTGCAGGTTCGTTAAAACTCCTTTTACTGGGTTAAAGAACTAGGTGTTATTTAAAACACAGTTCACGACAAACCCAAATCACATTCTATTTATTATCGGGTTAAAGAACTAGTGTTATTTAAAACACCGTTCATGATAAACCCATTTCAAATCCAATTAAATATATTAGAAATTCCGGTTATTTAAAACCCCTTTTTAAATCTAATTTATTTATTTAAAAATAATTGGGTTTTAAATTTAGTTCAAAACTAGTTCATTTCGATAAAAATCTATTTTTATCTTTTCAAATTTGGAGTTTTTCACCCTAATTTTTCTCAAATCACTTATTATGATTTTACACAAATTATTACTATTTTTAATAATTTTATTAAGGCCCGTACAGTCGATTTGCATCAACGGCCATCGAACTGCATCTATAGCGACCTTTTTCGAATTTGATTTGGACGTATCTCCAAATCCAACTGTTAGATTTCAAATTTCCAATATTCGTTAGAAAGCTCTTTTCGATACGAACCCAACGGTTCCGGTTTTAGGAGAATCCGACGGTCGGATCTCCCGTAATGTCCGTTTGAAATAAATGGTCGAAATTTACGAACTACCGCGGCGCGGCGTGTTTTATTCAGGCCATTATACTATATATATATAATATATATAATATATATATCATCGATTTCTATTTAAAACGAATTATATAAATAGTTTTAAATTCGTTTCAAAAACGGTTTCAACTTCCATTTCAACCCAAAGCAAAATTGAATTCTTCTTTATAAATTCGTTTTAAAATTCATTTCTATTCAATTCAAATTTTAATTCAATTTGAATTCATTTCAATTCGCTTTCAATTCAATTTGAATTCGTTTTCAATTCAATTCAATTCCAAAGTCGTTTTCTATTCGATTCAATTCAAATTGGTTTTCTATTCGAATCAAATTCGTTATATATTCCATTGAAATCAAATTCGTTATCTATTCAATTCATTTCGAAATCGTTTTATATTCAATTCATTTCGAAATCGTTTTATATTCAATTCATTTCGAAATCGTTATATATTCAATTCATTTCGAAATCGTTTTATATTCAATTCATTTCGAAATCGTTATATATTCAATTCATTTCGAAATCGTTATATATTCAATTCATTTCGAAATCGTTTTATATTCAATTCATTTCGAAATCGTTTTATAATCAATTCATTTCGAAATCGTTTTATATTCAATTCATTTCGAAATCGTTAAAATCGATATAAATATCGTTCACGTCAAAATGGCGTCGATCTAATCAACACGGCTTCATATATTTCTATTTTCAAATATTCTATTTCAAATATTTCTATTTCAAATATTTCTTTTTCAAATATTTCTATTTGTCAACACACGACTAATCTCAATGAATGAGTACCGTCCACGTGTGACTATTTTTGTTAAATTATCTCGTTCAACACATGACTAATCTTAACGGATGAGTACAGTCAACACATGAACCTTTATTTTATATTGATAAAGATGTAAATTTTATTATTAAAATATTGCGTTCAACACATGACTAATCTCAACGGATGAGTACAGTCAACACATGAACCTTTACTTTATATTGATAAAGATGTAAATTTTATTATTAAAATATTTCGTTCAACACATGACTAATCTCAACGGACGAGTACAGTCAACACATGAACCTTTATTTTATATTGATAAAGATGTAAATTTTATTATAAAAATATTTCGTTCAACACATGACTAATCTCAACGGACGAGTACAGTCAACACATGAACCTTTATTTTATATTGATAAAGATGTAAATTTTATTATAAAAATATTTCGTTCAACACATGACTAATCTCAACGGACGAGTACAGTCAACACATGAACCTTTATTTTATATTGATAAAGATGTAAATTTTATTATAAAAATATTTCGTTCAACACATGACTAATCTCAACGGATGAGTACAGTCAACACATGAACCTTTATTTTATAATATTGATAAAGATGTAAATTTTATTATAAAAATATTTCGTTCAACACATGACTAATCTCAACGGATGAGTACAGTCAACACATGAACCTTTATTTTATAATATTCTATATTTTTCAAATTGGAATGAGGCCTAATCAGTTACCATATAAAGTTAATTATATGGATTTTCATACATCACTCATGTATAGTAGCATTGAAAAATAATCAACCATCAACCAAAGTGCACTACACTGTATAAGCATCAAATATAGATATCTAACGCTTATAACAGCCTGTCAATCAATCGATCGACATATTTAATCAATTAGGATGAGTGAACTTCAAATTTCATCCCAACACCCGTGTGGGGTTTCAAGCAATCAAACATAGATTTTAATTGTGCAGTTGGGCGGTGTGTAAAATTTATCGACCCAATCAATGTCATTCAAATAGGTGTACATAAACAGACCGTCCGGTTTGTAAATGAATATTTATTTATTCACATTCACTATATTCATATTCACGTTAAAAATTATATTTTTAACGATAAAACATTTTATTTTAACATATGAATTTCTATTCAGTTAATTTCTTCAATAAAATTGATATTTTTATTTTTCTAACATATTTTATCAAATTTCGGCGGCATAACGGCACGATACTAGAAACGGGACGAGGTCTAGCCTTATCCCCGGTCTAGTGAAGGCCCACGCCATTCACCATCAATCAAAATCACCAAACAACCAAATTCAAATCAAATCATCTAGCTAATCTATGCAACCAAACAAACAAGTCCATGGTCTGTGGACGATTGTGTCGGGTGCTACTAAGCACCGTCTGCATCCTAGTATATATATATAACTAGAAAAGAAATTGAAAGGTGAGAAATTCTCACCGAAAGCTATCCAATCATCTTGACTCTTTCTTTGCAGAAACCTTCGTTGTTCTCGCCCTTTTGTTATCTTCGTTGCCCGTATTCTCTACATATGTAAAAATCAAAATTTTACTTCGCTATTCAATATATAAAAATCGAATTTTTACTTTGTTATTCAATCTATAAAAATCGAATTTTTATTTTGCTATCATATAGATAAAACTCCATTTTAAAAATATAGATTTCGCCTTTCTTCTTTTTCCATTCAAAATCAAATCTTTATAACTCGTTATGGATAATAAAAATTATAACTTCCTTGTTGCAAAAATCTATATTTTTCCCGAAGTAAAAATCATATTTTTACTTCACTACTCATCTCAAAATATCGTCTTTTCTATTTCATCACTATAAAAATCACAATTTTATTTTGCTACCTATATAAAGATGATATTTTTAATATTCCTATCATGTAAAAATTATATTTTAATTCTCTACCTAAACAAAAATCATATTTCTACCACTTCTATATAGTAAAGATTATATTTTTAATACTTTTAAAAATATAAAAATCATATTTTTAATTCTTTAAAAATATAAAAATTATATTTTTAACTCCCACAATTCAAAATCAAATCTTTACTTTTCAAAATCAAATCATTTTGATTTAAAAATCTAATCTCACCTAGTTAATAAAAATCGCATCTTTCTAGTTTAAAAATAACCATTTTTCCTAAATAAACATTTATTCTTTTCTAAACTAAAAATGAATGCTTTTAAATTAATAAAAATCGGTTCTTGTTATCCATAAAAATTCAGTTTTTGCTTATCATAAATAAAAAGAAATAAAGGTAAAAACTTACAAAGGGGTTTCAGCTAGGGCGCAGCAGGGTAGGGGGCTCGAGGTCGCAGGCGAAGGGAGGGGAGATGGTGTCTTCGGTCGAAGGAGAAGGGGGGGGGGGGGACGTCGGCGGTCGTCTCGCTGCTGGGGGGGTCTTCGCGCCAGGCACGGCAGCGTGTGGGGGGGGGGGGGAGTACGGCTGACGAGGGGGAGGGCGCCTCGCGCCGGCGGCGAGGTCATCTGAGGAGGAGGGCGACGAGCGGTCCCCTCCTTTTTCTTCTTTTTTTTTTATTTTTTGGAATCGATTTCTGATTAAATCGGGGGGGGGGGGCAACGGGTTTTGAGGAGAAGGGAGAGAGAATTTAAATTTTTTTAATTATTTAATTATTTTATTTACTAAAAGTTGACTTTTACATATGACCTCGAAACGAGGCCCACCTCCAGTCGTCCATAGCGTATTACCCCCATTCCGAACACATTGGGACATGTTTGGTAGGTTGATTCGATCGTTCGAATCAGTCTCTATTAAATTTACATTTAAATCACTATATTGTATTTTAAATGTACATTTCAAATTACCGGGGTCACATACTAACCAGAAAAATTCCAGAAAAATATTTTCTAGCTTCGTATTGACGATACAGTCCTAACAAGACTAGTTTCGTCGAATTCTGAGACCGTTGGAAAAATACCATTTTCCAGTCGATTAAAATTAACTGGAACTGGTCAAACGCGTTTTCTTTTGCCACGCTCACATATTGATTCGAAAAATTATGAAATTTGGAATCTAACAATAATTTGACACCACGGACCCAACAAAAGTGGTTTCGTCGAAATTCGAGGTCGTTTGCAAAATTCCCATTTTTAAGGGCCTGAATTCCATAGCGACTATTCAGAATTTTAAACTGGACATATCTTTTGATTCCCGCTATGAAAATTTGATTTTTCGGATTCGTTGGAAAGATATAATCAAATAGATCCTAATGTTTTTGGTTTCACTAAAATTCGGATTGTTTTGCACCTGGTACATTCAATTGAAGTTTGAAATCGAATTATCGAACTACCGCGCCATTTTCAATTCTATTATAATTATATATATAATTATTTATATTCTAACGACGACGCGTATAATATATACTTTCGAATATATTCAAAATAAATTTCTCGTTGATATTATTTAAACTAATCTATTTTAAATATTCAAAATTCGCTAAAATTGCTAAAATAAAAAATTTAAACTGGCCCAGATTTTCGGGTTGTTACAATCTCCCCCACTTAAAACTTTTCGTCCCCGAAAAGGAACAAAGTCGAAAGTGGTTTGATTAATCAACTCTACGTTCGATCTGGCTTCCATTCTCCAACTTTTCAGTTTCTGAGAATTTTCAAAATTCCAAAAATTTGGCTAACACCCTAAATTTTCGAAAAATTTCGCCATAACCTCCCCTGCACTGGGAGCATCAGGGAATTTCAAATAGCTTCCCCGGTCCTTCAGATCTCAAAAAGAAAAAGAAAAAGCCAAGCGGCTAGCCAATAGGCTCATAAAATCATCATCACCCAAACAAAACAGTAAATTATGATAAACATGTACCTATTTATCGGGCAAACAAATTTTATTCTCTTCTCTAGCCTCCTTGCTATGACATGTTCAATGTAAGTATATGTATATGCAAGCAAATGCGACCAATTTTCAATACAGTTCAATATTTGGTTTAATTAGGCATAATGGTTCAAAATTATCAAACAAATAAACACACAACACAAACATCAATCAATTAGTGAATTAGAGTTTCAAATTCATAATTTGATAGATATACAAAAATCATGTTTTTGATGCCAATTCACAACAATGTGTTCTAGCTATAAAAGTTTTGGTTCTCACACCAGTCTAATGGAAATATATAGATATCACACCTTCATTACTCGAACATGAGTACTAATGACGACTAGTCAATCATCAGAATCATCTTCGGGCCACTAGAGTATGATTCTATATCTATCCAGTATATTAAAACTTCGAATATACGTTCATGACGCGTATATGCAAAATCTTTATATACTCGATTGTCCACATCAATAAAAATAAATTATTCAAATACGTATACTTGATTTAAATTTTCAAAACAAAATTGTTTCCATTTGAAAAATATACTCTTCACACTCGTTCTAGGAAACTACTGATCCTATCTCTAACGAGTCATTCTAATTGGATATTACTAATCCAATATCTGATGAATTCTTTCGTATGGTTCTAATGTGCCTTGTTCTCTAGCTCTGTAAACCAAAGCTCTGATACCAAATGTGACGGCCTGGAATTTCGCTCGATCCGAATCAGTCGTTAAACCGATCTAGACCGTTCGAAACCCCTAATCGTTTGAGAACATGACAAATCAGAACTCAAACAGAAGAACATTTCATTGCTATTCAACAATTCCATTAGATACAAGAATATACAGAGTATAATTGAATAAATATACATTCGATAAATATCAGAGATTACAATAAATTACATAGCAGCGGAAAATAATACAAAGCACAACTGAAGGTGATATATGGATACAGAGCTTTTCGGATATCATTCCAGCTGTAAACCAGGATCCTGTGAATATAAATCTGCAAAACCAAAACTACTAGCTGCCCGTGCGGAAAATAGGGGCACCCAGAGTTTAGGTTAAAACAATAAACTCCAGGTCAGTCATGTGACTGGTGTGAGAACTAAAACAGTTATTTAAAGCTTCACTTTAAAAGAGAGTAATTCAAGAGACCACGCCGTATAACACGGAACGGGTTTCCTCCCAAGAATACCAGTGCATAGAATAAACAACGCAATGCTTTTTCGAAAAATGAAGCTATTATAAGACCCAGGTCCCATCACACAATGCAACGCAAGCCGGAGGATAGGGTTTTACCTTATAACAGCCAAACATGCTTGATACGTTTAAAACAAATCATTTGATACTATAATAAGTGTATAGTGTCAAAACAATTTCAATCATAAATAGAAATCATAGACGGCATGAGTGCCCCCTCCCACTATGTCGCCATACTAGGCTCTACAAATAAAGCCGAAATACACGTATTGGAAATTGGATTTCCGTCATGAGTCGAGGCAAGGGGCAAGCTCCTCTCCGCGTTCGAGACACTCTAGCAAATGTCCCAGGGCTACGCACTCTGGGCAAGCCCTGGATGCTTCAGGGCCGGTCCTCACTTACGTTAGAGGATTAGTATTCCTGAACACACGTTTCCCGGTACTTACAGACCTATAATCGAGGCGCCTCGCATTCCAACAACCACATAGGTGAAAAGTATATAAATGTCAGGGCTGGTAAGTCACTGACACCACCAAAGCTAGAAAGAAACGTCGTGCTCTCCCTGCAGTCTGTGTCCCGTTTTTGACTCATACCGAGTTGTGAGGCTCGCGAATACACATTATACACAAAGCTGCCACGTAGGCGTGCTTTGATCATCAACCACAAGACTTTGCTTTTCAACAGAAGCCTTGATCCGTGCAACTCAGCATGCCACACAGGCAATTCATGCCATGCGACTGATGTCCATTGATGTACAACCTCTGAGCTCGTACGTCTCAGAGAAGGGCGTTAAGCAAAAGAATAAATTCTCCGCCGCCAAACAGATGTATATTTAATAGAAATCAATCAACACAGAATAAAATCCAATGTCAGACACACAATCCATTTACAAGTCCGTTCTGGGTCTGAACGAAACCGGAGGCACTTTCCTCGCATATCCATCCATCTCCAGGTACGTCTGGACGACCACCGACTATTTCCATCCTCTTGGGTGTACTGCCCAATCAGGATCATCAGTAATAATCCAAGCGACGTGAAGACTTCCGGTCTTCGACCACCGTCTTCATCTTCGACATATCGTCGAATCGGTTATTCAGAATAGGTGTAAACCCGGACTTTCCGAACAACCCGCGTATATTAAAACAAATGTTACACAAACACAACATACGCCTCATTCCAATTCATTAGTCACTAACCGCAAATTAGCAGGAGAACAATTTCCCAAACATTAACCCCGAAGGCCGAAACCAACATCAGATCAATACCCAGGAAACCATTCCTCTTAGCCAACCTACAACTAGTTTCTAAATTCCAAATTCTTAGAGAAAGGTTCCCATTAATTTTATCCAAGATAAATTCTTTAAAATTTATCCTGTAATCTTCCTTTGGATGTCGCTTCAAACCAAATTATGGTTTTTCTAAACTAGGCGAGCTTAGCGAACCACACCGAAGTAATTATTTATTTTATTTCCCAATCCCAACCTATTCATCCCATGAAGCAAAACTGGTAATACTCCATATCTAACACCACGGTATTATCGGTAAAATTAATTACCATTTCACGTTCAGATCTAATTAAAGATTTAACTATCGCTTTGGAGCAAAACTGGTAATACTCCATTCTCGCTCATTTCTAAATTTGATAATTTAGATTATAGATTCACATTTCAATCTAATTGCAGGTTCGTTAAAACTCCTTTTACTGGGTTAAAGAACTAGGTGTTATTTAAAACACAGTTCACGACAAACCCAAATCACATTCTATTTATTATCGGGTTAAAGAACTAGTGTTATTTAAAACACCGTTCATGATAAACCCATTTCAAATCCAATTAAATATATTAGAAATTCCGTTTATTTAAAACCCCTTTTTAAATCTAATTTATTTATTTAAAAATAATTGGGTTTTAAATTTAGTTCAAAACTAGTTCATTTCGATAAAAATCTATTTTTATCTTTTCAAATATGGAGTTTTTCACCCTAATTTTTCTCAAATCACTTCTTATGATTTTACACAAATTATTACTATTTTTAATAATTTTATTAAGGCCCGTATAGTCGATTTCCATCAACGTCCATCGAACTGCACCGATAGCGACCTTTTTCGAATTTGATTTGGACGTATCTCCAAATCCAACCGTTAGATTTCAAATTTCCAATATTCGTTAGAAAGCTCTTTTCGATATGAACCCAACGGTTCCGGTTTTAGGAGAATCCGACGGTCGGATCTCCCGTAATGTCCGTTTGAAATAAATGGTCGAAATTTACGAACTACCGCGGCGCGACGCGTTTTATTCAGGCCATTATATTATATATATATATATATATATATATATAATATATATATATAATATATATATCGTCGATTTCTATTTAAAACGAATTAAATAAATAGTTTTAAATTCGTTTCAAAAACGGTTTCAACTTCCATTTCAACCCAAAGCAAAATTGAATTCTTCTTTATAAATTCGTTTTAATCATTTCTATTCAATTCAAATTTTAATTCAATTTGAATTCATTTCAATTCGCTTTCAATTCAATTTGAATTCAATTCAATTCCAAAGTCGTTTTCTATTCGATTCAATTCAAATTGGTTTTCTATTCGAATCAAATTCGTTATATATTCCATTGAAATCAAATTCGTTATCTATTCAATTCATTTCGAAATCATTTTATATTCAATTCATTTCGAAATTGTTTTATATTCAATTCATTTCGAAATCGTTATATATTCAATTCATTTCGAAATCGTTTTATATTCAATTCATTTCGAAATCGTTATATATTCAATTCATTTCGAAATCGTTATATATTCAATTCATTTCGAAATCGTTATATATTCAATTCATTTCGAAATCGTTTTATATTCAATTCATTTCGAAATCGTTTTATATTCAATTCATTTCGAAATCGTTTTATATTCAATTCATTTCGAAATCGTTAAAATCGATATAAATATCATTCACGTCAAAATGGCGTCGATCTAATCAACACGGCTTCATATATTTCTATTTTCAAATATTCTATTTCAAATATTTCTATTTCAAATATTTCTTTTTCAAATATTTCTATTTGTCAACACACGACTAATCTCAATGAATGAGTACCGTCCACGTGTGACTATTTTAGTTAAATTATCTCGTTCAACACATGACTAATCTCAACGGATGAGTACAGTCAACACATGAACCTTTATTTTATATTGATAAAGTTGTAAATTTTAGTATTAAAATATTTCGTTCAACACATGACTAATCTCAACGGATGAGTACAGTCAACACATGAACCTTTACTTTATATTGATAAAGATGTAAATTTTATTATTAAAATATTTCGTTCAACACATGACTAATCTCAACGGACGAGTACAGTCAACACATGAACCTTTATTTTATATTGATAAAGATGTAAATTTTATTATAAAAATATTTCGTTCAACACATGACTAATCTCAACAGACGAGTACAGTCAACACATGAACCTTTATTTTATATTGATAAAGATGTAAATTTTATTATAAAAATATTTCGTTCAACACATGACTAATCTTAACGGACGAGTACAGTCAACACATGAACCTTTATTTTATATTGATAAAGATGTAAATTTTATTATAAAAATATTTCGTTCAACACATGACTAATCTCAACGGATGAGTACAGTCAACACATGAACCTTTATTTTATAATATTGATAAAGATGTAAATTTTATTATAAAAATATTTCGTTCAACACATGACTAATCTCAACGGATGAGTACAGTCAACACATGAACCTTTATTTTATAATATTCTATATTTTTCAAATTGGAATGAGGCCTAATCAGTTACCATATAAAGTTAATTATATGGATTTTCATACATCACTCATGTATAGTAGCATTGAAAAATAATCAACCATCAACCAAAGTGCACTACACTGTATAAGCATCAAATATAGATATCTAACGCTTATAACAGCCTGTCAATCAATCGATCGACATATTTAATCAATTAGGATGAGTGAACTTCAAATTTCATCCCAACACCCGTGTGGGGTTTCAAGCAATCAAACATAGATTTTAATTGTGCAGTTGGGCGGTGTGTAAAATTTATCGACCCAATCAATGTCATTCAAATAGGTGTACATAAACAGACCGTCCGGTTTGTAAATGAATATTTATTTATTCACATTCACTATATTCATATTCACGTTAAAAATTATATTTTTAACGATAAAACATTTTATTTTAACATATGAATTTCTATTCAGTTAATTTCTTCAATAAAATTGATATTTTTATTTTTCTAACATATTTTATCAAATTTCGGCGGCATAACGGCACGATACTAGAAACGGGACGAGGTCTAGCCTTATCCCCGGTATAGTGAAGGCCCACGCCATTCACCATCAATCAAAATCACCAAACAACCAAATTCAAATCAAATCATCTAGCTAATCTATGCAACCAAACAAACAAGTCCATGGTCTGTGGACGATTGTGTCGGGTGCTACTAAGCACCGTCTGCATCCTAGTATATATATATATAACTAGAAAAGAAATTGAAAGGTGAGAAATTCTCACCGAAAGCTATCCAATCATCTTGACTCTTCTTTTGCAGAAACCTTCGTTGTTCTCGCCCTTTTGTTATCTTCGTTGCCCGTATTCTCTACATATGTAAAAATCAAATTTTTACTTCGCTATTCAATATATAAAAATCGAATTTTTACTTTGTTATTCAATCTATAAAAATCGAATTTTTATTTTGCTATCATATAGATAAAACTCCATTTTAAAAATATAGATTTCGCCTTTCTTCTTTTTCCCTTCAAAATCAAATCTTTATAACTCGTTATGGATAATAAAAATTATAACTTCCTTGTTGCAAAAATCTATATTTTTCCCGAAGTAAAAATCATATTTTTACTTCACTACTCATCTCAAAATATCGTCTTTTCTATTTCATCACTATAAAAATCACAATTTTATTTTGCTACCTATATAAAGATGATATTTTTAATATTCCTTTCATGTAAAAATTATATTTTTAATTCTCTACCTAAACAAAAATCATATTTCTACAACTTCTATATAGTAAAGATTATATTTTTAATACTTTTAAAAATATAAAAATCATATTTTTAATTCTTTAAAAATATAAAAATTATATTTTTAACTCCCACAATTCAAAATCAAATCTTTACTTTTCAAAATCAAATCATTTTGATTTAAAAATCTAATCTCACCTAGTTAATAAAAATCGCATCTTTCTAGTTTAAAAATAACCATTTTTCCTAAATAAACATTTATTCTTTTCTAAACTAAAAATGAATGCTTTTAAATTAATAAAAATCGGTTCTCACTATCCATAAAAATTCTGTTTTTGCTTATCATAAATAAAAAGAAATAAAGGTAAAAACTTACAAAAGGGTTTCAGCTAGGGCGCAGCAGGGTAGGGGGCTCGAGGTCGCAGGCGAAGGGAGGGGAGATGGTGTCTTCGGTCGAAGGAGAAGGGGGGGGGGGACGTCGGCGGTCGTCTCGCTGCTGGGGGGGTCTTCGCGCCAGGCGCGGCAGCGTGTGGGGGGGGGGGAGTACGACTGACGAGGGGGAGGGCGCCTCGCGCCGGCGGCGAGGTCATCTGAGGAGGAGGGCGACGAGCGGTCCCCTCCTTTTTCTTCTTTTTTATTTTTTTTATTTTTTTGGAATCGATTTCTGATTAAATCGGGGGGGGGGGGCAACGGGTTTTGAGGAGAAGGGAGAGAGAATTTCAATTTTTTTAATTATTTAATTATTTTATTTACTAAAAGTTGACTTTTACATATGACCTCGAAACGAGGCCCATCGCCTGTCGTCCATAGCGTATTACCCCCATTCCGAACACAATGGGACATGTTTCGTAGGTTGATTCGATCGTTCGAATCAGTTTCTGTTAAATTTACTTTTAAATCACTATATTGTATTTTAAACGTACATTTCAAATTACCGGGGTCACATACTAACCAGAAAAATTCCAGAAAAATATTTTCTAGCTTCGTATTGACGATACGGTCCTAACAAGACTAGTTTCGTCGAATTCTAAGACCGTTGGAAAAATGGCCATTTTCCAGTCGATTAAAATTAACTAGAACTGGTCAAACGCGTTTTCTTTTGCCACGCTCACATATTGATTCGAAAAATTATGAAATTTGGGATCTAACAATAATTTGACACCACAGACCCAACAAAAGTGGTTCCGTCGAAATCCGAGGTCGTTTGCAAAATTCCCATTTTTAAGGGCCTGAATTCCATAGCGACTATTCAGAATTTTCAACTGGACATATCTTTTGATTCCCGCTATGAAAATTTGATTTTTCGGATTCGTTGGAAAGATATAATCAAATAGATCCTAATGTTTTTGGTTTCACTAAAATCCGGATTGTTTTGCACCCGGTACATTCAATTGAAGTTTGAAATCGAATTATCGAACTACCGCGCCATTTTCAATTCTATTATAATTATATATATAATTATTTATATTCTAACGACGACGCGTATAATATATACTTTCGAATATATTCAAAATAAATTTCTCGTCGATATTATTTAAACTAATCTATTTTAAATATTCAAAATTCGCTAAAATTGCTAAAGTAAAAATTTTAAACTGGCCCAGATTTTCGGGTTGTTACACCTGTAAATCCTGACTACTTGACTGCCCGTACAAATTTAGGCACCCAAGAGTTTAGGGAAAACAAAATAAACTCCGGGTCAGTCATGGGACTGGTGTGAGTAAACTCAAATCATTTTAAACAGGTATATGATATCTCATAAGACCACGCCGTGAATACGGAACGGGTTTTTCCCTTATGAGAATCCAAATAACTTTTCAAAGCAATATCATTCTGATATTATAATAATGTCTAAGTACAAATAAATATCAATCTAGCAGAAACGCTTGCATCTCACGTTACTACATATATAGTATATAATCAAAATCGCAAGCACGTATTGGATGATTGGATTTCCAACTATGACAAGGTATGGAACCACCTTCCGATCAGTGTACTCTAGGAACGATACACTGGAGTTCAACAAGAACATCTTGCAACTCAGCCACACATGACCGACCACTCATTTCGCTTGAGTGTATCGAATGTACATCACCAACAGTTGGGATCAGCAACCGTTCCCGTATATATTATGGGACAGCATTGATAGATTTAAGAAACAAATGAATATTCACTAGATAGGTGATTATACACCCTACTTCGATGCGACCGACTTAGCCATGCTGCCTGCCCGATTTCTGTCATTTACCGGTTGATGAGGCTAGAAGCTACGCTTTATCATCACAACAAAATTCACTTCGAATGCCACATTGTCAGATCCATCAGAATCACTAATTGATGTCTACAACAATACATTACGTGTCAGCTAAAAGAAGTTTCCTTCTCCGCTTCCACTATTGGTACGGTTGAAGAAATCAATGTACGTAATCGTCTGGAAATACTCTGTCAGACATCCATCTTCATTCACTTAGAATGTCACATCGTCATACCCGCCAAATCACAAATTGACTTATCCAAAAATAACACGGGTATACAGCTAAGAGAAACGAATTCCTCCGCCACCAAACGTGAATACGTTTGAATAGATCAACTTACGCGATCCATTGGATATACTCTGTCAGACTTTCATCCATACAAGTTGTCCTGGGACTGGACAAACCGAAGGCACTATTCTGTAAACAGGATAGCCCTTGCATTTTACTCCGTCTTCAATTATCTTTGGCATATATGATTCGCAACGCTTATGCCAATACAGAGTGGTTCTATGGATAATAATCCAACCGGTCTCTCCATATTAACAACGTTAAAATGGTCAAAACTTCGATAGTCGGTGAGTTAACTATCAAAGAAAAACAAGTGTGCAAACAACGATATTATTTCCAAATGGAAATTATATCGAACAAACATCATGTAACATAAATCTCTTTAGTTCATTTATTTACTTATCTCCTGTTTCCCTATATTCTAAATTCTTATTTTCTTTTATCAGAAAACATTTCTGATTCTCGTTTGGAAAACATTTCCAAAACTTTATTACGATCAAACCTTACCATTTTTTAGTTAAGAAGGAAGTCACTCAAGTTGGGGTATAATTACCTCTCAGACCTTAACTGAACAACGTTATAACTTCTAAATGGTCAAAGTTTATCTTTTAATCTTTAACAACTTCTTTACGCCTTTCTCGGATTAAATTTTATTAATCCACTTCTATATTTAAAACATTGGTTCTAACGATAACGTTATAATCCCTACTTTCGAATTATCTAACTTTAATTATAACTTCTATTCTTATTAGTGAATAATTAACCTAACACTTATTTATTTATAAATAAATTAATCTCTATTTAAACACTGGAAAGTATAAGTACTTTCCCGAATTCGATATAATCGAATTTGCCGATTAACTCTCTTCGAGAAATCTCTATTTGATTAACTCTTCTTCGAATAACCTATATTCGATTAACTCCTTCTCGAATAAACGATATTCGATAATCTCTCTTCGAATAACTAATATTCGATAACTCTTCCTTTTCAAATATCTCATATTTGAAAATCTCACTTCGATTAAACTATAATCGATAACTCCCTTCGATGAAACTAACATCGATAACTCCTTTCGATGAAACTAACATCGATTTATTTAACTCGACGAACTTAACTCGACTAACTTAACTTGACTCGACTAACTCGACTTACTTGGTTCGACCAATTCGATTCGATTAACTAGGCTCGACTAACTTAGTCGAACCAGCCGATCAACTCAACTCATTTAACTTAACTTATTTCTCAACTCGATGAACTCGATTAACTCCTATTGAATAACTAATATTCGATTAAACTCCATTCGCTTGACTCTAGATCGCAGCGATCACAATGGTTAAGCCTGACTCCCTCAGGAAACATCCGACCGCCGTAGGTTATTTACAGCCCTGCGAATTACGCTAGCAGTCGTACAAGATGGCAACTTACCCTGAATACTATGTTTGACTAACTCTGTCTCAAATAACAATATTTGATTAACTCTAGTTCGTTTTAACTCTAATCGATTAACTCTAACTAATTAACTCCAACTGGTTAACTCTAACTGATTAACTCTAACTGGTTAACTCTATTTGACTAACTCGACTTGACTAACCCCTTTCGAATAACATATTCGATTAACTAACTTCGAATACCATATTCGATTAACTCTTTTCGAATGTCTATATTCGATTAACTAACTTCGAATACCATATTCGATTTCTCCTTTCGAATGTCTATATTCGATTAACTAACTTCGAATACCATATTCGATTTCTCCTTTCGAATGTCTATATTCGATTAACTAACTTCGAATACCATATTCGATTAACTCCTTTCGAATGTCTATATTCGATTAACTAACTTCGAATACCATATTCGATTAACTAACTTCAAATACCATATTCGATTTACTTTATTCACTTTATAAAGATTTCCTTTTTATAATATTCCCTTTCCAATTCTATTTGTAAATGGTTTACAAATATTTCCTTTCAAATTTATTCTTGAAATATTCTAACTCCTTAAATTCCCGGGAAAATTCGCCATAACCTCCTTTGTATCCGGATCATCGGGAAAATTCCCAAACTCGCCACACAGGCCTTTCCATTCAAAAAGAAATGTTTTGAATATATTTTATCTTTTTTTTATATCTCCTATTTATAAATATCCCAATTTATAAACATTTCTTATTTATAAATATTCCACTTTATAAATATCTCTTATTTATAAAGATTCCAACTTATAAATATTCTGTTTTCAATATCACTTTGAAAATCTACTTATCAACATCCTGTATGTTATGGTATTCAACATATCAAATCACGATGTTCAATATCGTCCACGTACATATAATCAACCACAGATTTTAAACTACATCATATATTACAATATATGAAAAACAATAAAATAACTGTTGAGGAATCCAGTCGGATTCCTCCAACCTTTTCTCCTGCATCCACAGATGTTATACAATAAAAATAACATCACTTGCAGTTCCGTATGATATATTCTGATAAACAGAATCAATATAGAAATTCAACTAACTGACTAGCAGTTCAATCAAACGGTCAACACACAGTCAATCAGTCAATATCTAACAGTTCTAAAAATACAATATGAAAATATAAACTGTTCAGAGTTGGTGAGTTCTACTCACATTTGCGCGTTAGCCGTTAAATAACGGTTTGCGTTATTTGATTCAGTCGGACAATTTATTTCTCCATAAATTGTAACGAGCTCGGATTCTCTTCTGGTCAGTCTCATTGTGTAGTGCTCGTCCATACGATCCCAGTGCAACTTGTTTCGCTGAATTCCGTTTTCGTATGATCAAGTTATCTATAATATAAGTTTGTACATTTTAAAATAAAATTTAAACTTGAACTATATAAATTAGATGGGCCTCACCCTTAACCTCCCTTGGCCCACCTTCAATTCAAAAGCTCGTTGACCAACCCTTCTTCCCAACGCTGGACACAGCGACTCTTCCACAAAAAATCATGTCCATTTCAGCCACTTTTCACCCACGGTCCTTTTTCTACCATACTTATGAAGCTCACACCGCATTTGCGTCCTCTTCTCACCTTATTTTCCTTTCCACGCTCCAGTAAATTCTCCACTTCCCACTCGCCTGCTACCCACGTACTCCCCCTCATGCGCGCTAAACACAGCACAAACCCATACAGTCCGTTTCGGCTTCAGCTCCTTCATCTCACGTCCAACACCCTCCTGTACACTTGCGCCCATACACAAGTCCATCTCCACCAAAACGAGACTTAAAGTTTTCGAAAAACATTTGCTGGAAAAATGAAAAAGAAGTGGCGGCTTGGGGTTTACAGAAAATGGGAAAAGTTAAGACCGGGAAAAGTTAGGTCTTAACGTTAGGCTTTTGTAGGAAGATTTTGTGGACAGGGAATATTCCTTGGAATATTCCCTTTCCATTTCATTTCGGTCCATTTTAAATTCGTATGATTTCCATTTTTGACAAACAAAGCTAATCCTAGCATAAAAACACATTCCGGATCCAATGGGACAGGTTTCGTCGAATTCCGACACCGTTTGCGAAAATCCTTTAGAAAATATCGATGAAAAACACCGAGCAATAATTCCTTAAAATTACAGAAAAAATCCTAAAAATATGAGGCCTTGACGTTTCACTAGACCTCTTCCTAAGGTTTTGTATGAAACTTGTTCCGTTGAATTCTGAGTCCGTTTGACCAGTTAACCATTCAGTTTAGTTTGTTTTAAGTTAAAAACATAGCGTACCCCACTATGAAATATTCTTTTCACGTAGGGACAGTTATGGACAGAAACAAATATACCATTGAAATGAGTGACGTGCTCTAGTCCCAAAAATGTAATAATACCTGTAGATGAACTCATATTGTGAAACCCCGAAATGTCGATACAGGGTGCCAAATACTCCAAATAAAAAGTTGCTTATTAAATTATTTAAAAATTACCATAAAATTCTAAAAATTAAATTATCACTATTTCCCAAAAGAACCTTGTCTAAATTCAAACCCGATCTCTAGTTATATCGAATAAACCGTTACGGTCGATAAACGATTCTATAACGACTATTCTAAAATTTGATTTGGCCATAAATCGAAATTTACACGACAAAATCCTAATTTTTCTCTTCTTCTAGAAAGATATATTCCACCAGCTCCACGCGTTTCTTGTTTCACAGAAATCCGGCTTAAAACGAATCATGTATACTCAATTGAAGTTCGAATCGCCAAATAGCGAACTGCCGCGTCGTTTCAAGCTCTATTTTAATCATATTATAATTATACGTTCAAACTGTCGTCGATTGAATATATTCGTCAATATAATCCAACTCTAAGTTGAATTACATCTTTGGGATGACCCCATTCACAGAATATTTGTATTTCCAATATTTTTGATTATTTCGACATTATAATATATTTTATTATATTATAATTATTAATTAAATATTCAATATTATTTAATTCACGTTCTCGATATCGATAAATCGATACTTAATAATTAAATAAATAAATTGTTCAACAGCTAAAATTGCGGGTTACTACAATTTTGCTATGGGTTACTTATCTGGTTTTCTTTAAGAAATACTTGGCAGTAAAAATTAATAGTTGTTTGTTGTGCAGTCAAGATTTGTGGTGGATAAAGCATATAAGGATCTGTTGCTTCAGATGGTGGGAGTACGATGGAGAGAGGCGAAGTCAAAATTAGTTTCCGCTATTAAAGTAGCTACTATGTGTCCTGACTCTTCCACTAAATTGGCGATGCTAAAACCGGATACTACAGAAGATGTTCAAGAGTGGAACGACTTTGTTAAGGAAAAACTATTGGAGAAATTTAGGGTAATAAAAGTTGTATTTTATTCATTATAAATTAAAAGGTAAATTATAGTTTATGAATGAATTTCTCCGATGTAGGAAATTAGCAAAAAATACAGAGCATTGAGAGATAAAAATAAAATTTCACATACAATGAGTAGAAAAGGTTATGCGAGGTTAGAAGAGGTTATAGTAAGAAATTCATGTACGTTTATATCAATAATATCTTTTTTTCCTTTGGTTCTTCCTTCTTACCATTGTTATTTGCAGAAAAATGAATCTGGAATATCAAATATTAGCAGGGATGAGCTACGGTGCAAAGCCCATACCAAAAAAAATGGAGATCCACCGAACTCCATTGTTGCCGATTGCATTGTTAATTTTTTTATTTATAATCAAATATTTCGCTGGATCTATTTTTACTCCCATTGCATTCGGCATGCTGGTTGTAAGATTTTCCTTTAGTTGTTGCAACAAAGTAGTATATTCATATTTCCTTTTTCTTGGAATAGACGTCTTACTGTTTCTGCTTACTTGCTCTTTTGGCAGTCAAATTTGTTTCATGTAACAATTTTGGCATATTTACGGACATATAATCTAATGCACTTGTCTTCAACTGTGCATTGAAATCGGAGGACTGAACTTGATTTTTTAACTTTTGAAGATGCATGCATTTTTATGTGATGTGGTCATCTACACAAAATACGTCAGTATACTGTTAATTAAACTGGGGTTTAAACGAGAAACTTGAATTTTTCTAATATTGAATATTTAGAAATTAGAATCTTTGTGTTATCATAAATGATAATGAATCCTTTGGATGTGAATTCTAAATTTCTATAATATTCAAAAATCATAAATGATAATGAATCCTTTGGGATGTGAATTCCAAATTTCTATAATATACAAAACTTTTATCTCATTTTACTAGTTTGCTCATTAATCTAACTATGGAACTTTAATCTTAAAACGCTCCAAATTCACTTTTGCAAGTTTGAAAATCATATATTGTAAAGGTAAATTAAAGCACTTGGTTCTGGTTGCTGCAGTATTGCATAATACAATGTTAACAATTTCTTCAGAAGAATATTAAGGAACAGTCCTCATACAACTTACAATTTAATTTGTAGGCTAAGATAAAAGAGCATAGTGGTGCTCAGAGCTCAAATGGAACAACATCGATAAGTGAGGATGGAGTGTCACATCTTTTTGGAAATGAACATAGGGGAAGGGTGAGAGGACTAGGTTTTGGTGTAGTACCATCTAAAATTGATGCTTATGCAAGTAATTCAAAAACGGTGATTACATTGAAAAATCAAGTAACTCATTTGACTGCTAAAGTAGAAGAGATGACTAATATCATCATGACGGTAAGTTTATAGTTAGTTAGTTATTTGTTAACAATTATGTAATATGTGCTGATGAATTAGTGTTAGAGAACCCCGAATTATCACAAAACCAATTGGCAATGTGAAGGGTGAACTCTTAATAGTTATACAGGAATTATTTTACAAATTCCCCGATGTAGGACTTGTTTCAACACGCCCCCGCACGTGTGGCATATCATGAGCCTAACACGTGGAGCTTATTGGGTGACGTGGATAAGTGTTGCAATGTGCGCACGAATTAAACCCGCTCTGATACCATGTTAGAGAACCCCTGATTATCACAAAACCAATTGGCATTGTGAAGGGTAAACTCATTATAGTTATACATGATTCATTTTACAAATTCCCCAATATGGGACTTGTCTTAACACCCCCCCCCCTGCAAATGTGGCATATCATGAGCCTAACACGTGGACCTTTATTGGGTGATGTGGATAAGTGTGGCATTGTGTGCACAAATTAAACCTGCTTTGATATCATGTTAGAGAACCCCGAATTATCACAAAACCAATTGGCAATGTGAATGGTGAACTCTTAATAGTTATACATGAATTATTTTACAAATTCCCCAATGTGGGACTTGTTTCAACAATTACCAAGTCATCTCTTGTACTTTTATAGAGAAAAAATGATACTGTGGAGGATATAGAGATTCCTCAGGCTCATACACCTCAGGTTAGAATATAAAACTGGATTTTTTTTTAAAACCATATTAGGATATAATAGTTAGAAGTATTGCGATTTTTGATAGGATTGTTACTGTTTAGTTATCACATTTTCTTGGTCTGTTGAAACAGTATATTGGAAAATTTCGTGATCTGCTAAATTGTAGCTCAGATTTGGTTATAATTTGTTGCATTACATAGATAAATCATCAAATAAAAATATTAAATGGAAGCATGTCAAAAATTTTGCTAAACCACTATAAAAGTTTAAAAATAAAACTGGTTTGCTCTCACCTCCTTCATTTTCATTGTTCAACATTTGGTTAGTTTATTTTAGACAAATACTGGGATGTTCGTGTCAAATTTAAAACAGTCGATGCATAATAGAGTATCTCTTCTTCTTTTATTTAAAAATAAGTCAGCTAGTTTTTTGTCCTAATTAATTGGCCTGAAGGGCATCCGATAATGATTGTGTGCAACTTTTTTAAATAATAATGAATATATAGAACTTTTGGACTGTAAAAGTTAAGTTATTGTACGGCCTCTCCCCTCTTCTCTTTATCTATTTTCTTACTTCCTGTTTCTTTTTGGTAAAATGTTGAATTGATAATAAGATCTGTATCATAGTTATATCCTAAAAAATTCCTCCTCTTTACGAATTTCTGAGTCTCTTAACAATGCTCTTTAATTATAACAATCGAAGTCATTATTATATTAAGATTAATTTTAAATATTAGAATAATTATCAAAAAATATTGCCGAAGTCACAATACTTTCTTCGATCAAGGTTTGGCCAAAAATAATTCTTGAATGAGAGTGGAAAGAGCAATCAAATCATCCGGGTTAATTGGTTGCTTAGGATAATGTTGCATAGCTGCATGATCAAGTTTAGTTTCACTAGTTTGAGAAATAAAATTATTTCTAAACAACAATTAGTAGGTTAGGGCTCTTTCCAGTAGTTTACCTTTGGTAATTAGGATACAGCTTAATGGTTCGAAAGATATTTGTGGGTAGCATTAATTATTATACAACCATTATTTAAAAAAAAAATCTATCCAATACAAATTATCCAATTTAATCAAAGCGATGAAAAAAATATAATGCAAGTTTGTTTAATAAAATTATTACATGAGTTTGTCTATTGGCTCCTGCAAATATTCTCAAAGTTCAAACCTTGCACAAGTTCATTATATTTGAATCTACCGAATGTAAAGACGCAATAGCAAGATAGAAACTGAAACCAAAGCCTGATAAGCTTACGCAGCAAAATTTAACAGATCTTGTCATTCAAAACATAACAATGGAACCAAAGTCTGATACGAAACTTTTGTATTTTATATGTTTTGACCTTAGATTTTATATTTGATTATGGAACATAGGCACGGTAGATTCTTTGTTCTACTCGTCAACTATTTTCTGTTTCCATTTCTTCTCAATTGTTGTCGAACAATATTCTGTAGTATGACTATGCAATCTTTATACTTCACAGATTCTTGGTTTATGCTCATACGGTACAGTTATAAAATCAAATAGTTTGTCTTCTCGAACTATTTTAATCACTTCAAGATATTTTAAGTTTGCATACACTTCAATAAGAACATGAGCCAAATTGAGACATAGTTCTTTCTTAGTATTATTATCCAATTTAATAGGAACTCCAAGCACACTTACAACCTGGCTAATGCCTTCATTACTCCAGTATACCAAGTTGAGATGTATTAATCTTACCCAAATAGGAATAGATGAAAAGTATTCTCATGTAAATTTCAAATTTATCGGCCACTATTTTAGAATAATAACGAGAGAATTTTAGGTGCAAGGCCCCAATCTCAATTTGATTTGTATTAGCACTTGATGAAAATCGTATCAAGATGAACCCATTCGGCTTGTAAAACAATTTGAAATTTGAAACTGGTTTGATCACCCTCTCTAGAATCGTTTAAAGTAATCAAATATAGGGCGCCTCCCGAAAATATACACGACAATAATATTTGCCCGCTTTTCTTCGTTACCGCGATGGGAATAAGGACATCCGGACCTTCGGCGTTGGGAAGAGGAGTGTAAAACTTCAAATCAGTGCTTTCTAATTAGGGCACAACGCCTGAAACCCTAACTGCTTCAGCCCATGTGCGTGATTGAGGACATTGTGTATCTGAAACTAAAACCAAAGTCTGATAAGCTTACGAAGCAAGCGTTAACCCGGTTGAACATATACTTCACTAGTATGAGTGAAAAGCCCTATGTTTGGCCAAAACTATATGAACTAACAGGGACATGGTTGGATGTTTTGAAAAGCAACCTTTGAAACTTAATTATTGTAGTTTGCACTTGTATCCTCTGCTGTAAGATTAACTTTTTGTACACATTCCGAATTTAGTGCAATGCTGTAAGGTTACAGCATTGAAAGACTTAAATGTTGTATAATAAGTTCTGAATGGTGTATAATAATATGTTCTTTCTGCATTTGGATTTTTTTTTTTTTTTTTTTTTTTTTTTTTTTTGCAGGCATGCCGTGCTAGTAACAGTATGCAGGCTCAAGATCGACGGGATTGGGTTACTCTGGACGGTTTGGTGAACAAAACGTGCAATTTATTGGGTTTGGGAGAAAAACATAGTTGCAGAGGGACGATAGCAAGTACTGATCCCGATTCTTTAGTACATTTTAAAAAGCTTATAGCTAATGCTTGGAAGATATGTGTGAATGTAGCGGTGGAACCGGAAGCTTTTTTGTTTAGGCCAAATTCGGAGATGTCCACTATCAGACAGGCTGTTGGATCTACCGTTGCGTGGCACAAAGATTACGTTTCCTTGGTCTAGTGTTGGTACTTATGAAACTAGTTATGTAATTTATGTTAGAACTATGTCGATGCAACTTATCTAAATCTTTTGGAATATAAACTTATCTAAATCTTTTGGATGTAAACTTATCTAACTTTTTGAAATGTGTTGGAATTTTAAGACTTTTGTTTTAGTCTTTTATTATGTGTTATGATTGTCGCATCACAATATTTATTGCATGTTAATATATATATATATATATATATATATATATATATATATATATATATTATGAATCTATATGGCAGCAATTATATATAAATCTTCATTTATTTCGCAACGGGCAAAACATGTTGTTCTATAATAATTTTACAATGGTCGATGGCTCGTTGTACACTGTTTACCAAGTAGTACATTACCACGTTCGAAGACTGTTGTAATATAATGTATTACAACGGGCAGAAGCCGCTTGTAATTAATTAGCTATTACAATGAGTTTATAGCTATTGTCATAGAGTCCGTGCACGTGACAGAGCACGTTATTACAACGGTCTTTTACAACAGTCACTGACCATTGTAAATTAGAAAGGACCTATTACGACGACGCATATTAGGACGGGCTTTTACCCATTGTGAAAAGCATATAACAACGGTTTTTGCCCATTGTAAAAGGAATGTTTTGTTGTAGTGTGTGTGAGCTTTACCAATGTCGAGCTGTCATCAGATTGACAACCCCGCGTAACAGGTAAAAAACTCAATTTCGGACACCGGCAGCCTAAGGTGGGTAAAAACAATGGAGAGAGGTCCTCTCCTTGGTAAATCGTATAGTGGACCGCCCTAGGATCCGCAATACGCCTACAACCGGGCCGGGTGACGAGCCATCCGACCAAACCAATACCCAAAAAAACTGCCAATAACAACTACAATCCATCGAGTGCCAAAACCGATCCAAACGAGTCACTAACGACACAAAGTAGGCCTTGCAGTGACTCAATGAAACGGACCGCTCAAAAACCCACAAGGAAAAGTGAAACACAACCAAAGCACAAGCAGGTGCAACAACGGTTATGCCTCGTGTGATGTAAGTGTGAGGCTGATTGTAAGTGTATTTTTTGATTTGTTCACCCTGCATGGTGTTTCAAACATTGTAGTAGATAAACATCCGGCTATCTTTCATTGTAATTGTATTTATTATTTCCTATTATAAAAGTGGATGGACCACTTTAAAAACAGGCAGGTCTTGCTAAAAGAAATTAAATTCTTTATATTAAAATTAGATGATTTAAAAAAGGCTACAAACCATCAAAACCACTATATGAATGATTAAAATAAATTCTCTATCATTAACAATCAATTAAAATGAAATTTAATTATTAAAAGCACAAATCAAATATTTAAATAAATTAAACGTTCACAGATTAAATTGATAAAATTTTGGATTGTTACATATAACCTGCTTCAAGTATTGAATTTTCCATAATCAAAGCCGATTTCCATAGACAACTAAACTAGCAATTGCTTAGATCTTTCATGATTAAAGCAAGCACATTGATACACACTAACACTACGTTTGAGTGTATGTCGTCAAAAAGGACGTATAACTAGAGTATGTTAAAGTACATAATTATGTAGTTAATATCTTTATCAAACCTCTTAAGCATTAAGATTTGTCAAGTTAAGGTGTTTGTTTTGAGTAGCAAAATCAAGTTTACAAAGGGACTTGGGAAATAAACTAAATTTTACATTTGAATAATCAAATTTTTGGTAAATATGAGCTCTCTAAAATCTACAGTATATGAGACATCTATGTAATATATGTTTGAATTTCTATAGAGGAATATTTACATGAAATTATGAAGAGACTTTTGATTGAGTGAATTTTAACAACTTATTTGAGATGTGAATCCGTTGTAAATAAAATGTTGATTTACTTGTTTTGGTTCTAAGAAAATTGTAAGAAGAGATAAGAACTATTATACAAGTGATTAAAACATTTCGACGTTGTATGAGATATCATGAGTACGAAACTTGCTTGCGATATTCAAATTTTTTTACAACAGCAAGTTCTAGGCCCTGTCATTTTTTGCCATTCTATTGCAAAATATACTTCTCAAGACATTAACCCTATCTAAAATGAACATTCGGTCATACCTGATAGGATAAGCTGGCTCCGCCGTTGGATGTGTATATCTATTTCCGAAGGCAAATTCTATTTCAACCCAGAAATTATTTAGTAGCCCCCATTTCATCAAAAAAATATGATGACCAAAATACCCTTTTTCCGTTATAATTTTTTTCCAGTTTTTTGAATACCTCGTAGTTGTACTACGTGGTTTTTCGGCGAACCTCGTAGTAACCCTACGTGGTCCATGAATGAACCACGGAGATCAACTACGTGGTACTTTGACAAACCACGTAGAACAATTACGAGGTACACTGAAAAACCACGTAGTCTCCCTACGTGGAAGGGTATTTTTGGTTTTTTTTTTAAGAAACGGGGGGCTACTAACTAAATTTGGGAGTTAACAACTATTTCATGATTTGGGGGGCTACTAACTAAATTAGTGGGTTGAAATAGAATTTGCAATTTCCGAAAGCAGAAGTGCACCATACGCTGAAATACATTCTAGATTCTATAAATTAAACAAATTGGAAGCCATGGCAACTTTATTTATGTGATTTTGGCGAGGGACCCAGAAAAATACGCATGATAATTAATCTACTCCGTTGTGAGCTCTAGGTTCATTGTGAAGAATTTTTTTTATTTTCATTTTTAAATTTTCTTTCACCTTTAACCTTTATCTTTACTCTTTTACTTTCTTTCCTCTGAAATGGAAGAATCTATAATTAATCAAAACCGATATTAAATCTCCGTTGAGTTGTAAAGCATGGTCTTGCTTTTCTATTCAGAATCACAAACATACATAAATTAAGTTATTTGATCATAGGAACATTCAAACACGTTATATTATACCTTGATCAAGTAAGCTTTTCCTAGTTCATGCAAATTATAAACTTAACAGACAATTTTATCTTTAACAATTGGGCCCATGCTGCCTAAAAAGTTAATCCAGACTTTGAGCTAAGAATATTGAATGTGCTCTTTTTCTCCTGTATTCTGCTAAAGCAAAAATAAATGATCACGCTCTGCAGGAGCAGGTGCAGGTGCAGGTGCAGGTTCCGGTACAAAACCAAGGTCTAGAGCGCTATAAATAGGGCATAGTCCTGTATACTCCTATTGCATCCAATTAAGCAAGTCATCAGTTCAATCATCTAAACAGAAAGAGGAAGATCAAAATGGCGAAGAATGCAATGATTGCAATGCTCTTGTTTGCAATGTTTGGCCTCTTGGTTGCACACTTTCAGAGCAATCTTCTTCAGTCAACACATAAAAATGGTAATACAAATACATGACCATGAAAAGCATGTTCATTTCTTACCTTCTTGACAATCTATCTACCTTGCGTAACTAGCGTGTCTTCTAATAATCAACTTTGCATGCAGACGACACAGGAGACGAAGACATAGACGTAGACTTAGAGGTGTTATGCTGTGATAACTGTGGGTCGTGCACAGAAGCGGGTACAGATACAGCAAAATGCGAATGCCTGGATATCGTTCCCAAGTGTGGGGATGGTTGCGAAAATTGTGTGGAAGCAGCAGCATATCAGATATTGCCTCCACGTTACACGTGCATGAGCATGAATGCCACTGCCTGTCATACAAGGTGCAGCGTTGTTTGAAGAATATATGCGTATATCTTGTGCCATTGGTTTGTTTGATAAGAAACTATAGTAAGTGGTTTGATTAGCGTGATGAGTATTTGACATGTGTGTTTGGTTGGGTGATGAGAAATGTATGTGTGTTTGTTCAAAGCAGTATGTTGTATAAGCTGTTTTGATTAAATAATATGAATGATATGGAGTAGGGGTGTATACGGTACGGCAACCGTTGCTACTACCGTCAACCGACACCATACCGTTCTTTAACGGTTAGTTTATTTTGCAACCGCAACCGTCAACCGTTGGTGACGGTTAACCGTTAAATAATACGGTTACCATTTCATCAATGCGGTACGGTTAACCATGTAACCACTAATGAAAACACATTATCGCATATTATAACTAAACTGTAAAGTTACAGACAGCGGGCATATAAAACATATTATACATACAGCTGACCAATTCCCGAGTTCATAAAGCATAAAGCATATTATACAGACAGTTCATTCATATTACATTACATTATATATGCTACATTACATTATATAAGCTGATAATTCAACATTCAAACTATATAAATTATAGAGTTTATGCTTCAACTTTTACAAATAATAATCTTACTCACATTTCATTATATATCGCAGTAGTTACGCTTCTTCCTGTGCCGAGTTGTCGTGCAGCGTCCATCTTCTCTCGAGCTTTAACTGACCAATTCGCGAGTCCGTAGACTTCACTCTCCACACAACTTGAGCAGATTATAGTGTAACGGAGCCCGACTCTATACGGCGTTCTAGAGCAGCAATTTGCAGTTAACATGAGCTGACTTTATAAGTCTAAATCCATGCTGCAACAAAAGTCCAAAAACCTGCCAAGAGACAATGAAGAATCAATAGTGAAAATTATGTGCATTACTTGTGAATGTTTTGTTTCATTTGTAACGTGCATGTTTTGTTTCATTTAAATTGCAGGAGAGCACTAAACAGAAATCGGTAAATGGTTATACAAACTATAAAAGAGACAATGATGATCATCAGAGAATCCTCATAACAGTGGACACAAATGACTATGGAAATTATGATCCCGCTCCTTCTCTGCCAAAACCGCCTTATAAGACTATACCTCACTGAAGTATATAATTCCCAGCTACAATGAAAAGAACTACACATACTTTCCAATTCTTTTGTTAAAAGCGTTTTCATTTTTTGCAGCTTGTATACTTAATTATAGGTGTAAGCAGGGTGTATGTATAGGAAATAATAAATGTGATTGTAAATTTGGTCATGGGCAATACTTTGGTTGCAGTATTTGCAATGTTGATCCATTCTTGTTTAGTATGATATATGCAGGATAATCAATAAAATAAGAATCAAATAAGTTTTACAAATAGATGATCAATTAATAAGTAAGCATACATGGACAACAAAAGCAATTATTCCTAGAAATCTGTTGTTAAGAATAGACATAAAATGAAAAGTTTTAGTGCTTAAAGTTTACTAGCATAAGCATATAGTGTTAAAGGGATTTAATTGTTTGAACTTTAAATTATCATGGAATAACAAACGATGGAAAAAGGTGATAACTTGAGTAAGTCAAATATTTTAACCAAAAGAAAACTACCATTATTATTGCGTGTTACACTCATTAAGAGCAAATCACAACTGTTCATTTACTGTTAAATACCACCATGTCATTGATTCACCGTATATTCCACTTATCCAAAACAAATCACTCCCATTTACATTTACTAACAAGCATCACGACTAGAAAAATTCATTAAGTTGATTAACTTGTGATGCATTACTAATTTGTTGTCAAATTTTATTTATAAACTTTATCTTTCTACTTAAAAATATGGATTTTTTTTTTGGATATAAGTATATGAGGTTATAAGGTCCGAGTGGTAACTTATCAGGATGACAAGACGAAATTAAAAGGATTATTTAGGTCAAGCCCAAAGAAAGATAAATATGCATAGAGATCAGATTATGAGGTCATATTAGTAATAATAAAGCAACAGCTGACGAATTCAGTTAGGTCTTTGTTCATAAATGCATAACCAAGTCAGTAAAGCATGGTGAGACTGAAGTTAAGTTGTTTAATCATTTTACAATTAAAGGCTGCAGCAAGAAATGCCTAATAATACATAATTTGTCAAATAAACAAAATTTACTTCCATTCTTGATTTGAATAACTACTATATAGAAAGCTGTGATATAAAGAAGTATAATCAAGTATTATGCAAGAAATTTTGTGATATAAAGATTTTTTTTTTTTTTTTCTTTTTTTTCTTTTTTTTTTTTTTACCTTTTTCCTTACTTTTAGATGTTTTGTTAGGTGGGCTAATTCATGGACTAGAAATATTTTAAGATTTAAGTTTAATACATGTGTTATTATGTAGCAGCAGTACATATTATCAAAATCTGAGTATAGTCTGTAGACTCTGTACTCTTTATGTAATTTTCATGTGATATGGAAGTTTGATACATGATTTATCCTATACATACTTATCCTCATTTTGCTTTCCAACTTACACCAAACATGAACAGAACATGAACAAAATATACACCAAACATGAACAAAATCGACCACTAGGTTTTGAATTAGAAATTAACAAATTAGAAATCGATTGCTAGGTTTGAACAGAATACACCAAACATGAACAGAATATAGTAATATACACCAAACATGAACCAAATTAGAAATCGAATGCTAGGTTTTGAAGAGAAATTAACAAATCGACAGAAAAACATAATTACATGCCATTGCGGCATTACCTTCTGATTGTGATAGTTGGATCGGAGAATCGTTGGATGGAATCGACGGATTGTTAAACATAATCGGCAAGAGAATTTACAGAATATTGGGGGCGAGAATAGGATTAATGAATATCTGCTCGCAAATTCTATTTTATGGGCAATATTGAGTGGACGGGATTCAGCCCTACTTTACATCGATGGTCCCAAATTCTCCAGAGGGAAACCCTAATATTCAATCAACGGTTGAAAACAGCGGTATGTTTAGCCACGGTTTTGGAAATTAAAACCGCATCCGTCTTTTGCTTAATACGGTTCTCCTACCGTACCGTATTTCACAAAACGGAGACCGTTTCCAAGCTTTTTAGCGGTTACGAATTATTTTTTTGGTGCGGTTTTGCGGTTAAAAAGGGAACCGAAACAGCCCTAATATGGAGTAAATGTATGTTCTACTGTGTTTTGGTTGCACGGTGAATTGTCTTCTGTTTTTGTATGTTTATGAATAACCATGATATAAGGGTTAGTAGCACATAACTAAAATTTTCAACTTGCCAGATAGGTAAGGAGTTTACCTATACCAATGAAGATGCATCTAAAGGAAAAAGAGACTGAACGAAACGTTGTACTAGTTCCTTGTGTGAGCTAGGTATACACACCATTTATTGCCTTATTGGATGAACAACGAAGCATGTGGATTCATTTGGTGCAGAGACTTGCTAAATACGAAATATTATATATATATATATATATATATATATATATATATATATATATATGGGAGCATCTATTTTGACACAATTTGTTGACACAAACCGTGACACAAAAGATCTGCACCATTGGATTTTTTTGTCTGTACATGGGAAAGGTGGAATTCAGGGGGCAATTCAATGGTGAGAATTCATTGTGTCACCAATTGTGTCACCAAATTGTGTCAAAATAGACTTTCCCTATATAGGGCGTATTAGTGATGTTCAACCAGTGGTTGAAAATGAGGGTACTGATCCAAAAACTAATGAAAGCATCGATGATCAGCATGACATGGACAATGGGATTAATATTAACAATAATATTGATAGTACTCCTAATGATAGAAGTAATTCTGCTGGTGCAAAGGATTCTGGATCTTCTGGTGCAAATAATATTTCATCAGCTTGTTCAACTCTAGCCGCCACAATGTCATGTTCATCAACTTTCAGTCATAGTTCGCCATCTAATTCCTCATTGAAAGCTCCGTCTTCATCATCTGGGGATGCAGCGAAGCCCAGATCACCTTATGAAAACTTAAGGCCGCCTGATCACTTTAAATTGCCTCCTCCAGTAACAGGATCCGGCCTAACCTTTCCTAATGTTACCTCTACAATGGCTCAGTTATCTTCAGCTAAACCTACCAGTGCTATGCCATCTTTCAGCTCAAAGAGCAAAAAGCTAAAAGGTAAATTCTGGGCCGATTATTTGGATGAAGGGCAGAATTTTAATCTTGATGATATCCTTCCAGCTGGCTCAAATGTAAAGTCGCACAAAAGGCACACCAGGAGGAATCCTTCCCCTTTGTTTGAATCTGGTTGCTGATAATAGTTATTCAGTTTGCTCTTTAGATCAGCAAGTATTGTCTGTTTTGGCATAACGCTTGTTGCTGCTGTAATCATTTTTGAGGCTACTTCTTTTTTCGGATGAAGAAATGCTTCAGCTTGATGTTGGTACATTTGACATTGGGATACTGCTGCTTCTCAGCCTGGACAATGTAACTTCATCATGATAATATATGCAATAATGTATTGGGTTTTATATTTTATGGACACTCTAAGGCTAGGAAATTTCGAGAGTCTGTATTCATTTAAATATATAGTTGTTTGTAACTCTTGAAGTAGTGAATAAAAACTTTCACTTGCCTTTCAAAATATATATATATATATATATATATATATATATATATATATATATATATATATATATATATATATATATATATAGGCAGGTTCAATGACACCTCAAAAACTTAGCACCCCTTTAGCCTACCACTATACCATCATACATTTTCCCTCTGCCTCCTTCCACTCATTCTCTCACCTTCCACTCACTTTCTTTGAACTTAAATACGTGACTGAAATTGAGGTGCAAATGGGAGTGTGTGTGTGTCTATATATATATATATATATATATATATATATATATATATATATATATATAGTGAGAGAGAGGATCAAGGAGCCTCCGAACAACAGGCTCAATTCTTCTGTGTCCATCCCCGCTGTCCTCCCGTGTTCCTCCAAACAGATCATCTGATTTTCGCTGTTTTGCATTTAAGTTCCCCAACAATTCAGGTGTATAAGTGCAAAACAACAGAAATTAGGAGATCTGATTGGAGGGAACACGGGGGACAGCGCGGGGATGAGGACAGAACAATTGAGCCCCCCAACAACAAGTATTTCGCGCTCTCTCTCCTTTCACTCATTCTTGCTTATCTCACTACCATATTTAAACATAAATACGTGGCTATTATTTGAATGCAAATGAGGGACTGAAATTCAGGAGGCTCCTTTATTATATATATATATATATATATTAATGACATATATGAAGAATTCATAGATAAAACAATATCTTAAGATATGCAATAAAATTGCATTTGAAGGTTTGAACTATACGAATGAAAAATTGCACTATAGCACTGGATCAGATGTATACTGTGGTTGACTTCTCATTGTCATATCATACCAGATGTGAGTCAATTTTGTATATCACTGCAACTTGTTTGGAGATCATAAGCTTACCATTCTTATTGGCCGAACAATAGCTTTTTTCTTTTTTTCTCCTCTAATCGTCAGTTTCAACAACATATAAATCGATTTACGCATTACTAAACCTATCAACAGACAATCATATGATGGAAGGCCCAAAAAAAAAAAAACCAAAGTGACATGCACGTTGAAAAAAATAACAAACTGTAGAGAAGGTTCAAACTCCTTATGTGAAAGATCAAATATTACAAATTGAAATCTAAAGGCTGTAAATTTCAATTTTTAGTCTCATAATACAAGTACAATGTAAGTAAAACCTATAGATAAGTTCATATAAACATAACTTGTACGTATTGTAGAATCGTTAAATACTTTTATTCTATTTAGATGAGGTTATATAACTATAATTTTGAGAAATGACTCTTAATGACATTTTAAATACATAGTTTTTTTTTGAATTTTTATGTCACCATTTTGACCATGGAAACCTTTGTTTCGAATATTAATTTTGACAGAAGTCGAATCAAGGTCTCAAACTAGTTTTATTGATTCAGAATTGTTTCTCAATGTGGTCATTATAGTAAAATGAACTTACGATTAAAAAGTTATGCGTGTTTTAAGTTTAGATAGATGTTGTTGTGAATTAGTTTTTACCATTTTAAATAGTTAAGCTCAAACCTAGGTTCATTGGTCTAATTCGTGATTACTATAGATAGGGGGGTTGTAGAAGTCAAATTAAAACTTTTTCCTCCTCCCTTAGTTAGATCTAAAAACTAATTGGTCTTAAATTCATCTAAAATAATCGAACTTGCTCTCTAAATCAAATTAAATTGTAGACTAGATATTAGATAATTGATTAGAAAGAAAAGATCATCAAACTAGCTTCTAGAACCAAATTGATTTTTAGTACTCCACACTTGGATTGGTTAAATTTGATAAATGATGAGTTGTTAACTCCTTCTTACTATTCTATGCATGTTGACATGATTAAATTGAATGATCTAGCATGGTTATTTGACATTATAACATTTTCAGACCCTAATTACATGGTAACTTAAGCATATGACATGGTTTGATCTACAGTTCACCTTACTCATATTTATACATTCATGTAGTTGTCAATACCATGTATGGTATTTGTGATGATAACAACCTCAAGTAAAGACATAAAATATATTTACTTATGTACTTATAATTATCTAAATATATAGTGTATATAGTACATATTATCAGATAGGTGTTCATAATGAAGACTATACAATTTCTAGATAGAAGATCCTGATTGATGTTGATATGAATATTCAAGAGTCGGAATATGAACACTCATGAGTACTGAAAAGTTCAAGAAGATCTAGATAAATTATCGAGCCTTAAATTAAATGCTAAAAGTCTAGTTGTACTCACTTGCTCTCTCTCTCTCTCTCTCTTTATATATATATATATATATATATATATATATATATATATATATATATATATATATAAACACACACACACACAAAGTTTTTTCAAAGTATTCCTATTTTTAAAACATTTTACAATGTGTTTTCGAATTATTCATAGCTTTTTATATTTTCAAAATGATTTTTCTAAGTGTTTTCAAAAAGGAACACTAATATTTTTACTTTGAATTGCTTTTTGTTGACGTGTAAAATTATCGCATGCCAACACCCAATGTGTATGCAAGTGTATTAACAACACAGTAATCCAAATAAGTAGTAAAGTAAATGCGGGGAAACACAGCTTTTTATAGTGGTTCGGCACTAACGCCTATGTCCACTTTATAATGATCATTCATCGCATGATATCCGATTATAATGTTATACAAGTTTAGACAATATTCGAGTACAAAGTGTTACCATAGAATAATAAAATGTATGTCTATTCTATACGTTGCCTAAAATGTTCTTCTTCATTGAGTGCGTTAACTTGGTCAACTATGTCCAAATTTATCCCTAATGTCCAAGAAGTCCAAAAAATCCCAAAAGTAATGTAATTATCCTTATGAATGTCCAAGTGTTGGTAGAAAACATGCATGCCACGTTTTAATTGTCCATGCCATGTCTAGTGGCTATGAAGAAAGAGATGGCAACCATTAATTAGTGTTTTGGAGCTCTAGAAGTCCAAAAATTGTAAGGGAGAAGGATCCAAATAAAGGCCAAGCCTTAGAGTATTTATAGGAGTGGGGTTAGGTGGGAGTAGGTAGGAAGTGAGGATCACAAGCCAAAATTTCAGACCCTTGAAGGAGCCAAGAAATAGGAAATTTGTATCCCCCTAGTGAGGGATACGAAACTCGTATCTCCTGGAGGGATATGAGTTTCGTATCCCCTAGAGGAATACGAATTTTGTACCCTAGGAGGGGTACGAAATTTCGTATCCCTCCAGGCGATACGAGAAAGATGAAGGGAGCTGAGATTCTGGTGCTGGGGGATCCGAAATTTTGTTGTTGACGGAGTCGAGGTTCCCGAATACGAAGTGGGGGGATTCGAGTTTTCCTGAGTTAGAATTGGAGGGATCCGAGCTTCCGGCTTAGAGGAAATCGGATGAATCAGGCGGTGCCCACTTGTTCGACCTAACTGCACCAGCGCTGCGCTCGGACCGGCTGAAGACTCGTCTCCTACAAGAGTTACAGTGCAAAGTATCGTAACAGACGTTGTCGGGCCCAAAAGAGGTCATCTGATAGAAGTTTTGGGCCTTTTTATGTTTGCGACACGACTTCGACCAAATCACTTTGTGTTTTCCGATGATGTTCTTGACGCTTCAGCGTGTTGCTAATAGAAACTTGACGTGTGACAGCTTTCACCAAAAAGCATGTCAACACTTTTATGTACATTGATTTTAATATATGTATATATTTGATTTCAATATTTAAACTTTCATTTTTACATTTATGTTTTGATTTTAATTTGAACTTTAGAGTATGATTTTATATTATAATTCACTAAAACAATAAAACATGCTCATTAATCTAACTATGGAACTCTAATCTTAAAACGCTCCAAATTCACTTTTGCAAGTTTGAAAATCATATATTGTAAAGGTAAATTAAAGCACTTGATCTGGATGCTGCAGTATTGCATAATACAATGTTAACAATTTCTTCAGGAGAATACTAAGGAACAGTCCTCATACAACTTACAATTTAATTTGTAGGCTAAGATAAAAGAGCATAGTGGTGCTCAGAGCTCAAATGGAACAACATCGATAAGTAAGGATGGAGTGTCACATCTTTTTGGAAATGAACATAGGGGAAGGGTTAGAGGACTAGGTTTTGGTGTAGTACCATCTAAAATTGATGCTTATGCAAGTAATTCAAAAACGGTGATTGCATTGAAAAATCAAGTAACTCATTTGACTGCTAAAGTAGAAGAGCTGACTAATATCGTCATGACGGTAAGTTTACAGTTAATTAGTTATTTGTTAACAATTATGTAATATGTGCTGATGAATTACTGTTAGAGAACCCTGAATTATCACAAAACCAATTGGCAATGTGAAGGGTGAACTCTTAATAGTTATACAAGAATTATTTTACAAATTCCCCGATGTGGGACTTATTTCAACACGCCCCCGCACGTGTGGCATATCATGAGCCTAACACGTGGAACTTATTGGGTGACGTTGATAAGTGTGGCAATGTGCGCACGAATTAAACCCGCTCTGATACCATGTTAGAGAACCCCAGATTATCACAAAACCAATTGGCATTGTAAAGGGTGAACTGTAACACCCCGAATTTTCTATTAACACTAAAGTTGCTAAAATGTTAATAAGTGTGTAAGAGAGGGGATGTATCTAATATGTACATTGTAGAAAATATATATATATATATATATTTATGACATGAATAGAAGTTTATTAATATGCTGAGTGTTTGCTGAGTCACTTCTGACTCATTGCTGAGTCAACAAGATAAACCCCATCTTGTTTGAACGGCTGCGGTTATTTCTAGGTTAAATCTAATGGCCTAAATGCATTCTAAAATCTATAAATAAGTGGGTAGACCCAAAACCTAAATCACTTGTAAAATTAGAGAAGCTACCGTCATGCTGCTGCCATGGAGTTCAGCGTAGCCGTCACAAACTAAGAAGAGGAAGCCTAATCATCTACAACTAAATCTACACAAATCAAATCAAAAGATCTCTCTTTCTCTAATTCTTTTCTTTTGTTGGTGAGTATGATGATTCTTACAAGACTATTACAAACTAATTTGACTCAGTTATGAATGGATCACAAGAAAGTGATGTGATTTGTAATTGTAAATCCTATATATTGTGGATCTCTTATTATGTTATTATGTTGTCGTATGATGTAAATTATATATGCTATGTCATGCTATGTTGTAAATTCTCTTATGCTATGTCGTGCTATGTTGAGAATCATGTCAAGCTATGTTATACTATCATACTATGCCATGTTATAAATCATGCTATATTATGTTGAAAAATCATGATGTTGTTGGATCATGCTTAAAGTTATGTTTTTTTTCTTAATTTAAATGGATCTTGTTTATGGGAATTTGCCTATTAGGTTAGGTGTACCCATAAACTTGAAACTATAATTAAATAAAACTTGATTATGGGAATTTGCCTATTGAGTTAGGTGTACCCATATAAAACCATGTTGTTAAAAAAAATTAGATGATGTTGATTCACACATGTTCATATGTAAGTTTATGAAAATTGATTGAGATCATATTAGGTGAATTTTGAACAAGTTGACACCTTTAGATCCATGACATGTATAATCTATGCAAGTTGGACATATGCAAGTTTCACCCCTTATTATGATTCATTTGGTCACATGTACATGTTGTTATTATGATAATCTCTTTTATGCTATGAGTTAGGCTATTCGAGTCTAACATATATTTTGCGAATAAACGTTCAAACGTGGGGTAGGGGTAATATTAGGAATTAATAAATTGGGTGCAATTTTGTAAGATGTTGCATACCATGAATGAATGTCCATAATTGAGTCAATTATGGACATTGTTAAAAATTGGAAGTAATTAATAATTCAAGTAGGGAATTATTAAAATTGGGGGAAAGTGGATTATTATTAATAATCAATGCTTAGGACACGAGGTTGGACCCGTTTGTGATGTAAACCTGCCCGGACCCGCCCGGCAAATCCAGTAGTCACAAATGTCGGCCCAATGTGAGAGGTCCTAGGCCCAAACTAAAGCATAACAGTTGTAAAGACACGAGGTTAGACTCTTTTATGGTGTAAGACTGCCCGGACCCGCCCGGCAAATCCAGCTGCCATAAATGCCAGTCTAATGTGAGAGGTCTTTATGAGGTTATGGCCTTAATGAACTAAGAAATACTTAACCAGATAATCATGTAAGGTGGGACATGGGGGTTAAGTAGGTGCCTTGGGTGGCATGAGGAATCTGGTGGTTGCCTTTAGAGGCATTTGAAATACGATTAGACTTAACCAAACACACATGTAAATGAACATGACTAAGTGGGTTAAGTGGGATGGACTAATGGGGACAAGCTTAGGTGAAATGCTTGTGGTAAATAGTGGGGGCCCATTTCAACCAATATCCCAAAACGTATCTTTGTGGGCTCGACCCAAGTCGAGGACGGGACACGCATACTGGGTTTGACTATAAGAGGCCAAAACAGGGAGCGGTGGCAACGCAAGTCCAACGGGTTTCATATGCGTGTGTGGACCCGGGCTGGTAGGTAAGACGTTGTTGCATCGTGTAGGTATAAGCCGTGCATGTCCGTTGTATCAGGTTGCCACTTTAGGGGAGTGATACACCCCACTGTGGGGCCAGCACGGGTATCTACGAGTTAGGGAGCCGATCGAATAATGGGAAGTAGGGTACACCTAGTGGAGATAGGGGCAGGCGGCACCTATGTAGTCAGCTAGGGGTACGTAAAGCCATTGGGAAAGTTTCTAAGTGAAGCTAAGTGGGATGAATCTTTAGGGTGACTGGTGTGGTCCAGTATAGTGTTTATCCTTTAGTATTTAGGAGCTCCTATAACGTTGCCTTTAGCGATTGTCTATGTCCTTAATCTGCTCTTCATAGACATTTTCTTGTTTTCCAGCTTATGCCTTAGTCCAGTTATTTTGGTAATAGTATTGTAGAATTATCATATTCACCAGACTTTATGTCTGACCCCCCCTCTTTTCCATCCTTTTTCTCCCTTCAGGTCCGCAGGTTGGGCCAAGTTCTAGTGGAGTCTAGTTGGATCGCTTATCTTCTGGAAAGCTTGGACTGCTGAAGTAAAGTCCAGCTTGTTATCTTTCTTTTTAATGGCTATTCATGTAATGGGATTATGTACTTGTTTTATCAAGATAGATATTGTATTTGACATTGAATATGGTGTTATGATGTAATCAAACATGTTTTGACTTCTGCTACAATGAAATAAAGTTCTTGAATTTCCAAGTACTATTTTATATCTGTCTTGTTGTAATTTTACTGTTCTATATTCACTTAAAACCTCCATGGAAGTTAATGCATTCCCTTTGTGAGTGACATTAATGGACGTGGGGTGTTACACGTGGTATCAGAGCATAAGGTTACCAGAACAGATAAAAAAAAAATTTAGAAAAATATTTTTTTTCTAAATTATTTTTGGAAGAAGTGCTTTCAAAAAAAAAAAAAAAACATGTTATTTAAAGAGAGTTTTTATGAAAAACATAATCCCAAATAGCCACATCCTTATCTTTATCTTTCGAATTCTCCATTTTGTATCTTTCCTTTTTCGTTTCAGCATGGCTGAAGATCTTAATCTCCCAGAAGGTGTGACGATTCCAGGGTGGTTTAGGAGATACTTGGAGGCTAGGGCCACCACTGCAGGCCCAGCGGATACTCCTCCACCCCTAGTTGCACTCATTCCTCCTCCTCCTCCTCCTCGTGTTGACACTTTTGCAAAGACGTGCAAGGAATTCAAGGCTATGGGAGGAAAAACTTTTCAAGGGACTGAGACGTTTGTGGAGGCCAGAGATTGGCTAAAGGAGACTGAGGAATTGTTGGATATCTTTGAAGTGGAAGATGGGAGGAAAGTCCGTTTAGCTGCTTGGTTAATGAAGGGAGAGGCCTCGTTTTGGTGGGAGGTCACTAACGGGGAACGTCCAGTTGATTCATGGGCGGATTTCAGACGAAGGTTTGAGGCAAAGTTTCTTTCAAGGGCAGAGGAGAACTTAAATATGGAAAAATTCCTGGCACTAAAGCAATGGAGCTCATCAGTAAAGGAATATGTCAATAAATTTAATCAGTTAGCAAGGTTTGGCTTGGAGTTGGTGAACACGCCAGAGAAGAAAGCTTTGAGGTTCGTTAGAGGCTTGAATGAACCGTTGCAAGGGTTGGCTATGACCCACATCCCTATGGGAGCCACCTTTGAAAAGCTAGTAGAAATGGCACTTATGCATGAGGATAAGGCAGTTGAAAAGAAAGGGGATCAGAAGAAACCCCAACAGCAAAATAAGAAGGGTGGTAAAAACAATAATGGCAAAGGGAAGAAGAAATGCTTCAATTGTGGGACGCCTGGCCATCTCAGCAAAGATTGTAGAAAGAAAAAGAAGACTGGTTGTTTTCATTGTGGAGATGCGGGACATTTAGTGAAGGACTGTCCAAAGAAGGGGCAGAGGGCGGGGTCTACCTCGGGAGGACAGGTGCAGGCTCTTATGGCACCAGGGCAGGCAAGGGGGCAAGTTCAGGCTATTGCGGCCCCACCGCTGCAAGAAAGAGGTAGAACAATTTCTGTTGAAAGCTTAGTTTTTCTGTTTGATCATCCTGTCCGTACCTTATTCGATTCTGGCGCATCTCATTCGTTTATCTCTGCATCATTAGTTGAATCACTGCACTTGAACACCAGTTTAGTAGAGGATCCCTTGGTCGTTTCAAATCCAATTGGGGGTTCGGCTCATTTGACCATGATATGTTTGAATTTGAAAATATCTATACTTAGCGTTGAATTTAGATGTGATGCTTATGTATTGGGCTTTACGGGCTATGGGCTAATTTTAGGAATGGATTGGTTGTCTAGAAATAGGGCCATTCTTGATTGTGAAAGGAGAGTAGTTAGGCTTGTGACTCGCCTTGTTAATGCTCTCGACATCTTTTGTAATCCCATAAATTCCGTTATGCTAAGTTATCTTGAATCGCTTGACGCGTCTGTAGAGAACCTGCGATCGGTAGAAGTGGTCCGGGAATATCCGGATGTGTTTGAGGAGGTGAAGGGCTTACCTCCAAAGCGGGAGATAGACTTTCGAATTTATCTTGTGGATAATGCTAAACCCGTATCTTTGCCAGTGCGCCACATGGCTCCTCGTGAAAGGAGGGAACTCAATAAGCAAGTAAAGGAGTTGCTTGAGAAGGGGTTCATAAGACGTAGTATATCAGAGTGGGGTGCTCCAATAGTTTTTGCCACAAAGGCGGATGGGTCTCTTAGACTTTGTATGGACTATAGAGAACTAAACAAGCTTACTAAAAAGAACCGACACCCACTGCCGAGGATTGACGTTCTCTTTGATCAGTTAGTTGGCGCCTCAGTGTTTTCGCAGTTGGACTTAGCCACTGGCTTTCATCAACTGAGAGTGGCTGAGGATAGTATAGATAAGACTGCTTTTAGGACTCCTGACGGATTCTATGAATGGCTAGTGATGCCCTTTGGTTTGACAAACGCCCCTGCATATTTTGTTGATTTGATGAGTAGGGTGTTTAGGGAATACCTTAACAAATTCGTGGTAGTCTTTGTGGATGACATCTTAGTCTTTTCTAAGAATAAAGAAGAGCACTCCCTACATCTTAGGGAAGTGTTGGAAACCCTTCGAGCGCATAACCTTAAAGCAAAATTTTCTAAGTGTCACTTCTGGAGGGAGGAAGTACGGTTCTTAGGGCACGTGGTTTCCAAAGAAGGGATAGCAGTGGATCCAGCAAAGGTGGTGGCCATCCAAGATTGGAAGGTCCCTAAAAATGCAACCGAAGTAAGAAGTTTCTTGGGGTTGGCTGGCTATTATAGGAAGTTTATCAAAGACTTCGCAATAATATCAGCTCCATTAACACGGTTAACGAAGAAGAACCTGGTTTTTACGTGGGACAAAGATTGCGATGATGCGTTCCAACGTTTAAAGAGAGCCTTAACTTCATCCCCAGTCTTAGTGCTGCCAGACGGGAATAAACCGTTTACCATCTATACTGATGCTTGTGGGACGGGACTTGGCGCGGTCCTCATGCAAGAGGGAAGAGTAATAGCCTATGGTGGAAGGCAGTTGAGGGTTCATGAAAAGAATTACCCCACGCATGACTTAGAGCTAGCCGCAATTGTTTTCGCGCTTAAGTCTTGGTGTCACTATCTTCTTGGTGAGAAATTCGAACTGTTCACTGACCACAAATCATTAAAATACTTATTCTCTCAGAAGGATTTGAATTTAAGGCAGCAACGGTGGATGGAATTCTTAGCCTCCTACGATTTTGAAATAGCATATACCCCGGGCAAGGGTAACGTGGTGGCAGACGCCTTAAGTAGGAAAAGGTTGTCCTTGAGTCCGTTGTTTGTTGAACGACAAAGCTTAGAATTCATCTCTATGTTTGACTTTAGACCCTCCATTGACTTAGTACCTGGTCTGTTAGCATCCTTGGAGGTTAGACCTACACTTCTAGGACGGGTTGGTGAGGCACAGCGAGACGACCCACAATTGGTTGAGATAGTAGAAAAGCTCAAAGGGGGGGGGGAGTCGTCAAGCCATCTTCGTAGGTATACCCTAGACGATAAGGGTTGGTTACGAAGGGATAATAGACTTTGTGTACCACAAGATGAAGACTTAAGGAAGGCCATTCTTGATGATGCTCATCGCTCAAAAATGACCATTCATCCCGGCGGGGATAAGATGTACAAAGATATGAAGCGGGTTTTCTTTTGGGCCGGTATGAAAAAGGATGTGGCCGAGTACGTCGCTAGATGCTTGGTGTGCCAACGAGTTAAAGCAGAACAAAAGAAACCCGGTGGGTTGCTTCACCCATTAGAAGTTCCACTATGGAAATGGGAAAGCATCTCAATGGATTTTGTGGATGGATTACCAAGATCAAGGAAGGGTAACACGGGGATTTGGGTTATATTAGATAGACTTACTAAAAGCGCCCATTTTATTCCCGTGAAAAGTAAGAGGACTGCTCCGTGGTTGGCTTCTGTATACATTAAGGAGATAGTTCGTTTGCACGGTGTTCCTTCTAGTATAGTAAGCGACCGTGACCCCATCTTTACTAGCGAATTTTGGAAGAGTTTACAAGAGGCGGTAGGGACTCAGCTATGTTTGAGCACCGCATATCATCCTCAGACAAACGGCCAGACCGAGAGGGTGAATCGCATTCTAGAGGATCTTTTAAGGCTTTGTATCCTAGACTTTGGGGGTACATGGGAAGAGCACCTTCCGTTAGTAGAATTCGCATATAATAATAGCTTTCAGTCTAGTATTGGCATGGCACCTTTCGAAGCTCTTTATGGAAGGCCTTGCCGTTCGCCTACATGTTGGTGGGAATCTACCGATAAAATCCTACTTGGGCCCGATATGGTTAGGGAAACCTCGGAGAAGATTGAGTTGATTCGAAGGAGGATGAAAGCAGCACAAGATAGGCAAAAATCGTATGCTGATAAGAGGAGGACAGATCTTGAGTTTGACATTGGGGACATGGTTTTTATCAAAGTATCTCCGTTACAGAATGTTGTTCGCTTTGGGTCCGTGGGGAAATTAGCACCAAGGTTTGTAGGGCCGTTTCCTGTAAAAAAACAGGATTGGGAAGATGGCATATAGGGTGGAGTTGCCTGAGAAACTTAGTGGAGTACACGACGTATTCCATGTATCACATTTGAGGAAGTGTTTGCACAAGACCGCGGAGGTGGTAGAGCCGAGCTTGCTTAAAGAGGTGGAAATAGAGCGTGATGCAACAATTAGACGAGCTCCTACATGCATTCTTGGGTCGGAGATCAAAAAGTTGAGGAATCGAGAGGTCAGACTGGTTAAAGTGCAATGGGGAGATGATGAGAGCAACGCAACTTGGGAGACAGAAGAGAAGATGCGTTCGTTGTACCCTTTTCTTTTTGAGTGTATGTCTTTTAATTTCTCCTTTATCGCTTAGCTTATCTTATCTTATCTTTAGTATGTCCTCTCATTAGTATCTTTGACCTTTAGTTAGGATAATCCTATGGTTGAAACATGTGTTTGAGACATGTTATGTATGATGGATGCAAAATGGATGCAAGTGTTTGCTAGTGGTTGCTCGTGGATGCATATATACACACACTTTAGGCACTAGATCGGCTCAGTCACTACATATTGCATATATATATGGATGTATTTAGTAAAATGGGTGAACGATGGTTGTATTATCATGTGGATGTTGCATTCAGATGATGGTTGTGCACGCATATAGAAGTATTATGTAGCATTAAGAATCTTTTGCATACATAATGGATGCATGGCACGATCATAGTTGCATTAAGGAGGTCAACTGAATCAGTGGACCGCCTGATTTTGCATTAGATACGGACATATACACACACTGTGCATTTAAACATGAAAGCATTAGAAGTCTGTAAGGACAATGGATTCCTGTGTATGATGGATGAGTAGATGGACGTTTGGATGGTAGGATATACATTCTTCCAGACTTGAAGATTTCGGGGACGAAATCCTAAAAGGAGGGGAGAATGTAACACCCCGAATTTTCTATTAACACTAAAGTTGCTAAAATGTTAATAAGTGTGTAAGAGAGGGGATGTATCTAATATGTACATTGTAGAAAATATATATATATTTATGACATGAATAGAAGTTTATTAATATGCTGAGTGTTTGCTGAGTCACTTCTGACTCATTGCTGAGTCAACAAGATAAACCCCATCTTGTCTGAACGGCTGCGGTTATTTCTAGGTTAAATCTAATGGCCTAAATGCATTCTAAAATCTATAAATAAGTGGGTAGACCCAAAACCTAAATCACTTGTAAAATTAGAGAAGCTACCGTCATTCTGCTGCCATGGAGTTCAGCGTAGCCGTCACAAACTAAGAAGAGGAAGCCTAATCATCTACAACTAAATCTACACAAATCAAATCAAAAGATCTCTCTTTCTCTAACTCTTTTCTTTTGTTGGTGAGTATGATGATTCTCACAAGACTATTACAAACTAATTTGACTCAGTTATGAATGGATCACAAGAAAGTGATGTGATTTGTAATTGTAAATCCTATATATTGTGGATCTCTTATTATGTTATTATGTTGTCGTATGATGTAAATTATATATGCTATGTCATGCTATGTTGTAAATTCTCTTATGCTATGTCGTGCTATGTTGAGAATCATGTCAAGCTATGTTATACTATCATACTATGCCATGTTATAAATCATGCTATATTATGTTGAAAAATCATGATGTTGTTGGATCATGCTTAAAGTTATGTTTTTTTTCTTAATTTAAATGGATCTTGTTTATGGGAATTTGCCTATTAGGTTAGGTGTACCCATAAACTTGAAACTATAATTAAATAAAACTTGATTATGGGAATTTGCCTATTGAGTTAGGTGTACCCATATAAAACCATGTTGTTAAAAAAATTTAGATGATGTTAATTCACACATGTTCATATGTAAGTTTATGAAAATTGATTGAGATCATATTAGGTGAATTTTGAACAAGTTGACACCTTTAGATCCATGACATGTATAATCTATGCAAGTTGGACATATGCAAGTTTCGCCCCTTATTATGATTCATTTGGTCACATATACATGTTGTTATTATGATAATCTCTTTTATGCTATGAGTTAGGCTATTCGAGTCTAACATATATTTTGCGAATAAACGTTCAAACGTGGGGTAGGGGTAATATTAGGAATTAATAAATTGGGTGCAATTTTGTAAGATGTTGCATACCATGAATGAATGTCCATAATTGAGTCAATTATGGACATTGTTAAAGATTGGAAGTAATTAATAATTCAAGTAGGGAATTATTAAAGTTGGGGGAAAGTGGATTATTATTAATAATCAATGCTTAGGACACGAGGTTGGACCCGTTTGTGATGTAAACCTGCCCGGACCCGCCCGGCAAATCCAGTAGTCACAAATGTCGGCCCAATGTGAGAGGTCCTAGGCCCAAACTAAAGCATAACAGTTGTAAAGACACGAGGTTAGACTCTTTTATGGTGTAAGACTTCCCGGACCCGCCCGACAAATCCAGCTGCCATAAATGCCAGTCTAATGTGAGAGGTCTTTATGAGGTTATGGCCTTAATGAACTAAGAAATACTTAACCAGATAATCATGTAAGGTGGGATATGGGGGTTAAGTAGGTGCCTTGGGTGGCATGAGGAATGTGGTGGTTGCCTTTAGAGGCATTTGAAATACGATTAGACTTAACCAAACACACATGTAAATGAACATGACTAAGTGGGTTAAGTGGGATGGACTAATGGGGACAAGCTTAGGTGGAATGCTTGTGGTAAATAGTGGGGGCCCATTTCAACCAGTATCCCAAAACGTATCTTTGTGGGCTCGACCCAAGTCGAGGACGGGACACGCATACTGGGTTTGACTATAAGAGGCCAAAACAGGGAGCGGTGGCAACGCAAGTCCAACGGGTTTCATATGCGTGTGTGGACCCGGGCTGGTAGGTAAGACGTTGTTGCATCGTGTAGGTATAAGCCGTGCATGTCCGTTGTATCAGGTTGCCACTTTAGGGGAGTGATACACCCCACTGTGGGGCCAGCACGGGTATCTACGAGTTAGGGAGCCGATCGAATAATGGGAAGTAGGGTACACCTAGTGGAGATAGGGGCAGGCGGCACCTATGTAGTCAGCTAGGGGTACGTAAAGCCATTGGGAAAGTTTCTAAGTGAAGCTAAATGGGATGAATCTTTAGGGTGACTGGTGTGGTGCAGTATAGTGTTTATCCTTTAGTATTTAGGAGCGCCTATAACGTTGCCTTTAGCGATTGTCTATGTCCTTAATCTGCTCTTCATAGACATTTTCTTGTTTTCCAGCTTATGCCTTAGTCCAGTTATTTTGGTAATAGCATTGTAGAATTATCATATTCACCAGACTTTATGTCTGACCCCCCCTCTTTTCCATCCTTTTTCTCCCTTCAGGTCCGCAGGTTGGGCCAAGTTCTAGTGGAGTCTAGTTGGATCGCTTATCTTCTGGAAAGCTTGGACTAATGAAGTAAAGTCCAGCTTGTTATCTTTCTTTTTAATGGCTATTCATGTAATGGGATTATGTACTTGTTTTATCAAGATAGATATTGTACTTGACATTGAATATGGTGTTATGATGTAATCAAACATGTTTTGACTTCTGCTACAATGAAATAAAGTTTTTGAATTTCCAAGTACTATTTTATATCTGTCTTGTTGTAATTTTACTCTTCTATATTCACTTAAAACCTCCATGGAAGTTAATGCATTCCCTTTGTGAGTGACATTAATGGACGTGGGGTGTTACATGAACTCATTATAGTTATACATGATTCATTTTACAAATTCCCCGATATGGGACTTGTCTTAACACACCCCCGCACATGTGGCATATCATGAGCCTAACACGTGGACCTTTATTGGGTGACGTGGATAAGTGTGGCATTGGGTGCACGAATTAAACCTGCTTTGATATCATGTTAGAGAACCCCGAATTATCACAAAACCAATTGGCAATGTGAAGGGTGAACTCTTAATAGTTATACATGAATTATTTTACAAATTCCCCAATGTGGGACTTGCTTCAACAATTACCAAGTCATCTCTTGTACTTTTATAGAGAAAAAATGATACTGTGGCGGATATGGAGATTCCTCAGGCTCATACACCTCAGGTTAGAATGTAAAACTAGATTTTTTTTTGTTAAACCATATTAGGATATAATAGTTAGAAGTATTGCGATTTTTATAGGATTGTTACTGTTTAGTTATCACCTTTTCTTGGTTTGCTGAAAGTGTATATTGGAAAAATTCGTGATCTGCTAAATTGTAGCTCAGATATGGTTATAATTTGTTGCATTACATAGATAAATCATCAAATAAAAATATTAAATGGAAGCGTATCGAAAATTTTGCTAAACCACTATAAAAGTTTAAAAATAAAACTGGTTTGCTCTCACCTCCTTCATTTTTATTGTTCAACATTTGGTTAGTTTATTTTAGACAAATACTGGGATGTTCATGTCAATTTTAAAACAGTCGATGCATAATAGAGTATCTCTTTTTATTTTATTTAAAAATAAGTCAGCTAGTTTTTTATCCTAATTAATTGGCCTGAAGGGCATCCGACAATGATTGTGTGCAGCTTTTTTAAATAATAATGAATATATAGAACTTTTGGACTGTAAAAGTTAAGTTATTGTACGGCCTCTCCCCTCTTCTCTTTATCTGTTTTCTTACTTCCTGTTTCTTTTTGGTAAAATGTTGAATTGATAATAAGATCCGTATCATAGTTATATCCTAAAAAATTCCTCCTCTTTACGAATTTCTGAGTCTCTTAACAATTCTCTTTAATTATAACAATCAAAGTCATTATTATATTAAGATTAATTTTAAATATTAGAATAATTATCAAAAAATATTGCCGAAGTCACAATACTTTCTTCGATCAAGGTTTGGCTAAAAATAATTCTTAAATGAGAGTGGAAAGAGCAATCAAATCATCCGGGTTAATTGGTTGCTTAGGATAATGTTGCATTGCTGCATGATCAAGTTTAGTTTCACTAGTTTGAGAAATAAAATTATTTCTAAACAACAATAAGTAGGTTAGGGCTCTTTCCAGTAGTTTACCTTTGGTAATTAGGATACAGCTTAATGGTTCGAAAGATATTTGTGGGTAGCATTAATTATTATACAACCATTATTTAAAAAAAAAAAAATCTATCCAATACAAATTATCCAATTTAATCAAAGCGATGAAAAAAATATAATGCAAGTTTGTTTAATAAAATTATTACATGAGTTTGTCTATTGGCTCCTGCAAATATTCTCAAAGTTCAAACCTTGCACAAGTTCATTATATTTGAATCTACCGAATGTAAAGACGCAATAGAAAGATAGAAACTGAAACCAAAGCCTGATAAGCTTACGCAGCAAAATTTAACAGATCATGTCATTCAAAACTTAACTATAGAACAAAAGTCTGATATGAAACTTTTGTATTTTATATGTTTTGACCTTGGTATTTTATATTTGATTATGGAACATAGGCACGGTAGATTCTTTGTTCTACTCGTCAACTATTTTCTGTTTTCATTTCTTCTCAATTGTTGTCGAACAATAATCTGTAGTATGACTATGCAATCTTTATACTTCACAGATTCTTGGTTTATGCTCATACCGTACAGTTATAAAATCAAATAGTTTGTCTTCTCGAACTATTCACTTCAAGATATTTTAAGTTTGCATACACTTCAATAAGAACATGAGCCAAATTGAGACAGTTCTTTCTTAGTATTATTATCCAATCTAATAGGAACTCCAAGCACACTTACAACCTGGCAAATGCCTTCGTTACTCTAGTATACCAAGTTGAGATGTATTAATCTTACCCAAATAGGAATAGATGAAAAGTATTCTCATGTAAATTTCAAATTTATCGGCCACTATTTTAGAATAACAACGAGAGAATTTTAGGTGCAAGGCCCCCATCTCAATTTGATTTTTTCAGCACTTGATGAAAATCGTATCAAGATGAACCCATTCGGCTTGTAAAACAATTTGAAACTGGTTTGATCACCCTCTCTCTCTAGAATCGTTTAAAGTAATCAAATACAGGGCGCCTCCCGAAAATATACACGACAATAATATTTGCCCGCTTTTCTTCATTACCGCGATGGGAATAAGGACATCCGGACCTTCGACGTTGGGAAGAGGAGTGTAAAACTTCAAATCAGTGCTTTCTAATTAGGGCACAACGCCTGAAACCCTAACTGCTTCATCCCATGTGCGTGATTGAGGACATTGTGTATCTGAAACTAAAACCAAAGTCTGATAAGCTTACGCATCAAGCGTTAACCCCATTGAACATATACTTCACAAGTATGAGTGAAAAACCCTATGTTTGGCCAAAACTATATGAACTGACAGGGACATGGTTGGATGCTTTGAAAAGCAACCTTTGAAACTTAAATGTTGTAGTTTGCACTTGTATCATCTGCTGTAAGATTAACTTTTTGTACACATTCCGAATTTAGTGCAATGCTGTAAGGTTACAGCAATGAAAGACTTAAATGTTGTATAATAAGTTTTGAATGGTGTATAATAATATATTCTTTCTGCATTTGTTTTTTTTCCAGGCATACCGTGCTTGTAACAGTATGCAGGCTCAAGATCGACGGGATCGGGTTACTCTGGACGGTTTGGTGAACAAAACGTGCAATTTATTGGGTTTGGGAGAAAAACATAGTTGCAGAGGGACGATAGCAAGTACTGATCCCGATACTTTAGTACATTTTAAAAAGCTTATAGCTAATGCTTGGAGGATATGTGTGAATGTAGCGGTGGAACCGGAAGCTTTTTTGTTTAGGCCAAATTCGGAGATGTCCACTATCAGACAGGCCGTTGGATCTACCATCACGTGACACAAAGATTATGTTTCCTTGGTCTAGTGTTGGTACTTATGAAACTAGTTATGTAATTTATGTTAGAACTATGTCGATGCAACTTATCTAAATCTTTTGGAATGTAAACTTATCTAAATCTTTTGGATGTAAACTTATCTAACTTTTTGAAATGTGTTGGAAATTTAAGACTTTTGTTTTAGTCTTTTGTTATGTGATTTTGATTGTTGCATCACAATATTTGTTGCATGTTAATATATATATATATATATATATATATATATATATATATATATATATATTATGAATCTATATGGCAGCAATTATATATAAATCTTCATTTATTTCGCAACGGGCAAAACCTGTTGTTCTATAATAATTTTACAATGGTCGGTGGCTCGTTGTAGACAGTTTACCAAGTAGTACATTACCACGGTCGAAGACTGTTGTAATATAATGTATTACAACGGGCAGAAGCCGCTTGTAATTAATTAGCTATTACAACGGGTTTATAGCTATTGTCATAGAGTCCGTGCACGCGACAGAGCACGTTATTACAACAGTCTTTTATAACAGTCACTGACCATTGTAAATTAGAAAGGACCTATTACGACGACGCATATTAGAATGAGCTTTTACCCATTGTGAAAAGCATATAACAACGGGTTTTGCCCATTGCAAAAGGACTGTTTTGTTGTAGTGTGTGTGAGCTTTACCAATGCCGAGCTGTCATCAGATTGACAACCCCGCGTAACAGGTAAAAAACTCAATCTCGGACACCGGCAGCCTAAGGTGGGTAAAAACAATGGAGAGAGGTCATCTCCCTGGTAAATCGTATAGTGAACCGCCCTAGGATCCGTAATACGCCTATAACCGGGTGACGAGCCATCCGACCAAACCAATACCCAAAAAAACTACCGATAACAACTACAATCCATCGAGTGCCAAAACCGATCCAAACGAGTCACTAACGACACAAATTAGGCCCTGCAGTGACTCAATGAAACGGACCGCTCAAAAACCCCCAAGGAAAAGGTGAAACACAACCAAAGCACAAGCAGGTGCAACAACAGTTATGCCTCGTGTGATGTAAGTGTGAGGCTGATTGTAAGTGTATTTTTTGATTTGTTCACCCTGCATGGTGTTTCAAACATTGTAGTAGATAAGCATCCGGCTATCTTTCATCGTAATTGTATTTATTATTTCCTATTATAAAAGTGGATGGACCACTTTAAAAACCGGCAGGTCTTGCTAAAAGAAATTAAATTCTTTATATTAAAATTAGATGACTTAAAAAAGGCTACAAACCATCAAAACCACTATATGAATGATTAAAATAAATTCTCTATCATTAACAATCATTTAAAATGAAATTTAATTATTAAAAGCACAAATCAAATATTTAAATAAATTAAACGTTCACAGATTAAATTGATAAATTTTCGGATTGTTACATATAACCTGCTTCAAGTATTGAATTTTCCATAATCAAAGCCGATTTCCATAGACAACTAAACTAGTAATTGCTTAGATCTTTCATGATTAAAGCAAGCACATTGATACACACTAACACTACGTTTGAGTGTATGTCGTCAAAAAGGATGTATAACTAGAGTATGTTAAAGTACATAATTATGTAGTTAATATCTTTATCAAACCTCTTAAGCATTAAGATTTGTCAAGTTAAGGTGTTTTTTTTTTTGAGTAGCAAAATCAAGTTTACAAAGGGACTTGGGAAATAAACTAAATTTTACATTTGAATAATCAAATTTTTGGTAAATATGAGCTCTCTAAAATCTACAGTATATGAGACATTTATGTAATATATGTTTGAATTTCTATAGGGGAATATTTACATGAAATTATAAAGAGACTTTTGATTGAGTGAATTTTAACTACTTATTTGAGATGTGAATCCGTTGTAAATAAAATGTTGATTTACTTGTTTTGGTTGTAAGAAAATTTTAAGAAGAGATAAGAACTATTATACAAGTGATTAAAACATTTCGACGTTGTGTGAGATATCATGAGTATATGAAAACTTGCTTGCGGTATTCAAATTTTTTTACAACAGCAAGTTCTAGGCCCTGTCATTTTTTGCCATTCTATTGCAAAATATACTTCTCAAGACATTAACCCTATCTAAAATGTGTTAGAAATCAATGTATGAATGAAATTTACTTTAGTCCCACATTGCCAAAGATAAGATAAGATGTGTGTATATATGTCCATTCCTCATTCCCTATATTGGCCCTTAGGGTCAGGTAATTTTGTGCGAGGGGGAGGACCTACATCATGTGAACCAAACACACACGCGCGCGCGCGCCGCCCGTCCGACCGAACCGGGCCGGGCCGGGCTTGGGCCCAGTAAGAAATCTTATTTTTGCTTCGAAAAACAAAGCAATTTTCGAACAGATTTTTTTTTGGCACAAATGCGGGTGCGACCCGTTGGAATCAAGCGGGTGCGACCCGTTACAATTCAAATGAGCGGACGCGTTCATTTGAATTCAAATGACAACGGACGCGGTTTTTCAAACGGGTGCGACCCGTTAACGCATCCACTGGAAAATTATATATACAATGACTCTGATCAAATCATTCACCGAATTAATTTTCTTCTTTTTCCTCCGTTGTCTGATCCCTCGAATTACTACATCTCAGCCAGTGCATACTCGCTACAATCTCGAGCAGATTCCCGTCTGTTGTATCATGGGAGGCTTCGACTGAAAGTCTTAAGGAAACTGTACGATACAGGCCTCAGACGAACTCGGTTAGGTTTCAATTCTTTGTTGTTTACCTTTCATTGTGTATACAGGATAATTCTGTATACTGGACCAATACTGTTGTATTGGTTAATTTGTGCGCGGTATCATACTGGCACTGTTTGACAGACAAAATTCTTCTGTCGTTGAATTGATTTAAGTGCAAATCAGTTTACTTTAAAACAGATAGCAATACTGATTCTAATTTGAAACGCTTTTATTCTGTTACAAATTAGAAACAGTAATATTCTGTTTCAAATTCTGTGTTGCGAATACAGACTGAATAATAAAATGAACATTCAGTCATACCTGATAGGATAAGCTGGCTCCGCCGTTGGATGTATATATCTATTTCCGAAAGCAGAAGTGCACCATACGCTGAAATACATTCTAGATTCTGTAAATTAAAAAAATTGGAAGCCATGGCAACTTTATTTATGTGATTTTGGCGAGGGACCCAGACAAAATACGCATGATAATTAATCTACTCCGTTGTGAGCTCTAGGTTCATTGTGAAGAATTTTTTTTATTTTCATTTTTAAATTTTCTTTCACCTTTAACCTTTATCTTTACTCTTTTACTTTCTTTCCTCTGAAATGGAAGAATCTATAATTAATCAAAACCGATATTAAATCTCCGTTGAGTCGTAAAGCATGGTCTTGCTTTTCTATTCAGAATCACAAACATACATAAATTAAGTTATTTGATCATAGGAACATTCAAACACGTTATATTATACCTTGATCAAGTAAGCTTTTCCTAGTTCATGCAAATTATAAACTTAACAGACAATTTTATCTTTAACTATTGGGCCCATGCTCCCTAAAAAGTTAATCCAGACTTTGAGCTAAGAATATTGAATGTGCTCTTTTTCTCCTGTATTCTGCTAAAGCAAAAATAAATGATTACCGCAGTTGCAGTTGCAGGTGCAGGTGCAGGTTCCGGTACAAAACCAAGGTCTAGAGCGCTATAAATAGGGCATAGTCCTGTATACTCCTATTGCATCCAATTAAGCAAGTCATCAGTTCAATCATCTAAACAGAAAGAGGAAGATCAAAATGGCGAAGAATGCAATGATTGCAGTGCTCTTGTTTGCAATGTTTGGCCTCTTGGTTGCACACTTTCAGAGCAATCTTCTTCAGTCAACACATAAAAATGGTAATACAAATACATGACCATGAAGTGCATGTTCATTTCTTACCTTCTTGACAATCTATCTACCTTGCGTAATTAGCGTGTCTTGTAATAATCAACTTTGCATGCAGACGACACAGGAGACGAAGACATAGACGTAGACGTAGAGGTATTATGCTGTGATAACTGTGGGTCGTGCACAGAAGCGGGTACAGATACAGCAAAATGCGAATGCAGGGATATTGTTCCCAAGTGTGGGGATGGTTGCGAAAATTGTGTGGAAGCAGCAGCGTATCAGATATTGCCTCCACGTTACACGTGCATGAGCATGAATGCCACTGCCTGTCATACAAGGTGCAGCGTTGTTTGAAGAATATATGCGTATATCTTGTGCCATTGGTTTGTTTGATAAGAAACTATAGTAAGTGGTTTGATTAGCGTGATGAGTATTTGACATGTGTGTTTGGTTGGGTGATGAAATGTATGTGTGTTTGTTCAAAGCAGTATGTTGTATAAGCTGTTTTGATTAAATAATATGAATGATATGGAGTAAATGTATGTTCTACTGTGTTTTGGTTGCACGGTGTGAATTGTCTTCTGATTTTGTATGTTTATGAATAACCATGATATAAGGGTTAGTAGCACATAACTAAAATTTTAAACTTGCCAGATAGGTAAGGAGTTTACCTATACCAATGAAGATGCATCTGAAGGAAAAAGAGACTGAACGAAACGTTGTACTAGTTCCTTGTGTGAGCTAGGTATACACACCATTTATTGCCTTATTGGATAAACAACGAAGCATGTGGATTTCATTTGGTGCAGAGACTTGCTAATATATATATATATATATATATATATATATATATATATATATATATATATATATATATATATATATAGTGAGAGAGAGGATCAAGGAGCCTCCGAACAACGGGCTCAATTCTTCTGTGTCCATTCTCGCTGTCCTCCCGTGTTTCTCCAATCAGATCACCTGATTTTCGCTGTTTTGCATTTAAGTTCCCCAACAATTCAGGGGTTTAAGTGCAAAACAACAGAAATTAGGGGATCTGATTAGAGGGAACACGGGGGACAGCGCGGAGATGAGGACAGAACAATTGAGCCCCCCAACAACAAGTATTTCCCGCTCTCTCTCCTTTCACTCGTTCTTACTCATCTCACTACCATATTTAAACATAAATATGTGGCCATTGTTTGAATGCAAATGAGGGACTAAAATTCAGGAGGCTCCTTTATTATATATATATATATATATATATATATATATATATATATATATATATATATATATATATATATTAATGACATATATGAAGAATTCATAGATAAAACAATATCTTAAAATTTGCAATAAAATTGCATTTGAAGTTTTGAACTATACGAATGAAAAATTGCACTATAGCACTGGATCAGATGTATACTGTGGTTGACATAGAATTTCTCATTGTCATATCATACCAGATGTGAGTCAGTTTTGTATATCACTGCAACTTGTTTGGAGATCATAAGCTTACCATTCTTATTGGCCGAACAATAGTTTTTTTCTTTTTTTTCTCCTCTAATCGTCAGTTTCAACAACATATAAATCGATTTAGGCATTACGAAACCTATCAACAGACAATCATATGATGGAAGGCCCAAAAAAAACAACGAAAGTGACATGCACGTTGAAGAAAATAACAAACTGTAGAGAAGGTTCAAACTCCTTATGTGAAAGATCAAATATTACAATTTGAAATCTAAAGGCTGTAAATTTCAATTTTTAGTCTCATAATACAAGTACAATGCAAGTAAAACCTATAGATAAGTTCATATAAACATAACATGTACGTATTGTAGAATCGTTAAATACTTTTATTCTATTTAGATGAGGTTATATAACTATAATTTTGAGAAATGACTCTTAATGACATTTTACATACATGGTTTTTTTTTGAATTTTTATGTCACCATTTTGACCATGGAAATCTTTGTTTCGAATATTAATTTTGACAGAAGTCGAATCAGGGTCTCAAACTAGTTTTATTGATTCAGAATTGTTTCTCAATTTGGTCATTATAGTAAAATGAACTTACGATTAAAAAGTTATGCGTGTTTTAAGTTTAGATAGATGTTGTTGTGAATTAGTTTTTACCATTTTAAATAGTTAAGCTCAAACATAGATTCATTGGTCTAATTCGTGATTACTATAGATATGGGGTTGTAGAAGTCAAATTAAAACTTTTTCCTCCTTCCTTAATTAGATCTAAAAACTAATTGGTCTTAAATTCGTCTGTTGATACCGAAAATTGGTATAACAACCAAAATGGTATTTCTAAACACGTTACCTAATCAGAGGCGAGATGCTTAGAAAGCACGTCACCTTTTCAGAGGCGGGGCGTTAGAAAACCTTTAGAGTTATGTGAGGCCATATCTAGTATTCAAAAGCATCAAAATACCAAAATAAGGAAAGAAGACAAGAATTTTATAGTGGTTCGACTCTTAATCAAGTCTACGTCCACTTTGAAGATTGGATTTCATTAATCACCAAAAGATTACAACATTTGCTCCATTATACATTCATACAAGCTCCTTTGACATGCATTTGTCCTTACAACCAATTGAAAGAATGGATGAAATCTTGAAGTATATTATGCCAATCCCTTCATGGAAGCCATCGATGAAAGCTTGAAGTATATTATGCCAATCCCTCCATGGAAGCCATGGATGAAAGCTCCTTAGATCATTAAGAAGAAATGAAGAAGTGCGTGAAATGCTTATGCTTGTTCTTTCATGCAAGCTATGCTCCACATGCTCCAATGTTCCAGAGACTTATGATCGATGATAGAGAAGAGATGTAAGAATGCTTGGAGAAATCCCGAAAGCAATAAGGCAGCACCTCCTCGTAGTTCCAGAAAAAGTCCCCCTCAAATGATGGAGGTAGGGTCCTATTTATAGGCGGAGAAATGGCTGAAATCTTGTATCCAGGGGTCTGGTCGGTATTTTCGATATTTACGGAAATGCCACTGCCAGTTGTCACCAGTTGTTTCCAGCTGTTACGCCATCACAAGTCGTTTCTAGCGCTTTGGCCGATCAGGAGCTTCCGCCAGAAGAAGGACGACCAGGAGGCTAGAATGCGGAGCGGACCGACCAAAGAATGACCAAGAGGCTCGACCCAAAAAACGGTCCGACCAGAGATGGCGCTACCTTCCAGAAATGTGCGATCAGGATCGAGAACACATCGGAATTGGTTCCCTCAAACATGGGGTCGGTCTCCAGAGAGGGACGACCAGCTGCCCTTTGCATTTGGAGCAATCAGAGACTAGCGGGCGACCAAGTTTGGAACGACCAGCTTTCTTTAGCTTTTGGAGCGATCGGGCCAGCGTATAAAAGAGAGCGACCAGGAGTCTCTATCCTCAGGAACAATCAGAATCCTTAGGACGATCAAGGTTCTTCTACTCTTTGGAGCGACCGGGTGCCTTTTGTCTCTGGAGCGACCAGATTTCTTTGGCTTCTTGAGCGACCAGCTTTAGGACGACCAGGAATCTTACGCTACGACCGCTCCCTTTTAATAACGACAGGACCGATCCCTTCTTCAAAACGCTTAAAACCGACCCATATTCACTTGGATCAATCAGATGGATAACATTTTGCCCCTCGAAGTTTCATAGTTTTTATAAAAACTGTGGGCTTCGAAACATTAGTGGATCGATCAGGTTTAACTAGGGATCGGTTTTAAACGTGGCTAGTAGAGGTTGGTCTTTTCTCCAGTTTTGGAACGCACGAAAAAGCCAAATTCTGGAAGGTGAAGAGACAATTCCTCAAAATCCGGAGAGGACAAATTAAAATTATATAATTAATTCAACCCGTCATTTCCTTCTCCATTTCTTCTCGGTCAAAATCTTCATCAATGGTGGCTTTCCCTTCTTTAAAAAACAAAGTGCTCGATCTTTAGCTTACTTCCTTGCCGACTCAAGCTGCTGCTTTACCAACCCGAACTATTCTTCCAAATCCCAGGTACATTGTATGCATTCTAACGTTGACTTTGAGTTTGGAGCAATCTCTATGTCATTTTCGCAGCGATCACGACTTGTTTGTGCAAACGCTTGACTGACTGATGCGTATGAAATAGTTTTGTGATGCATGCTTTGATTTCCTTCTAGAATCATCTCTTTGTTAATTCGAGAATGATCGACGCCGTCCTTTGAATTTGGCTGGATTTTTCGGGGTTAAACCGTATTTGGATTAGTTTTGATGTATGATTGCAACTTGATTGTAAAATCCTTGAATTTGACACTCTTTGCATATTGGAATGCTTAACAGTAAGATAGAAGCCAATCTGTTCAATTTGAATTTGCGGATGATGTTTTTGCAATAAAAAACCTTTGCAGTTCTTTCTTATTACGATGATAATCACAATGTAAATGCTTGAATGGCTCGCGCATGCTTGATTTCTTGTTTAATTCATCATTTTGCGATATAATGCATTTGTATCATATCTAATTTCTAAGATATAACCAACATGGTTGATCTTGTGCCGTGTCAATCTTGGGTGATTTTTCATGGCCCTATTGGTCAATTTCCGGTTCAGCCAACCATTTTGTGCGGACCAATCAGCTTTATTACCGACCCAAGTTATGACCAATTTAACAACGACCAAGTCTTGAATGACTTAGAATCATCCAGAGCTGAATTGGTTCTTTGGTCGATCAGGAATTGATCGTTACTAGATCGACTAGGATTGGGGTTAGCTTTGGACGATCAGAATTTCGCTAATTTTGAGCGACCAGGACCTGACCAGCTTTGAGCGACCAGATGCTTTACCCGTTTTAAGCGACCAGGGCCTGACTAGTCTTGGACCGATCAATCTCTAGCCTGCCATGACCGACCCTGCCTGCACTTCGTTTCCCCAATGTACTTGTTTGATGTTCATTTATTAACTTAAATATACGAACAACGTTTTCTTTTTACACATTATGGATTTAACACCTGACAGGATGAAAAGACGTTTTGATCTGGACGAAGAGAATACTGGCCAGCCCTCAGTGACTTCTCCTATGCTCGTTGGCCCCACCTATTCAGAAATTCAATCAGTTATAAACAGGCCTTCTTATGCACTGAGTGCTTGCAATTCCAAGGTGGCTAAATGGCTCCCTGATTGGGATTTATATGGGGTTTCTTCCGACTATGAGATATCTCATAGTGATCGGCAGATGACATCCTGTGACATCATGGCGGCAAAAACCAGGCTCATGGAGCGCATGGACGACGCCTTGTGCCAGTTTGAGAAGCAAATGGATTTGCTCAGAGACCATACTGCGAGGAAAATTCATGACTGGCATGGTTTGGCTGAAGATCTTCAAAGACTTCACCGGGAAAGCCTTGATCGTATTGTTGCTCTGGAGGCTGATAAGGTCAAGCTGATCCGTGCTTTGAGGAACCGAGATGCTCTTGTTGCTGCCCTTCCAATGGGGAACATTGAATTGGTGGGACCTTCCAAAAGGGGATCGGTTGGTGAAGCTTCCACATCTGGGTCTGCCCCGGTGAAAAGGAAGGTAGGACGGCCCAGGAAGAACCCAAAGGCATAGCTTGTTCTCTCTTGATGACTTTTGGCTTGGTGGATTTTATGTCTAGACCGGTTGTATTAAGCGAGTCCCGGTCCTCGCATTTAACTTCTATGTTTATCTTGTGTTGGTACACTATGATCTCTATGACTGTGATGTAGGTTGACTTTCTGTGTTTGAATGTGACGTGGTGACGTTTTGTGTTTCAGCATTTGTAACCTTGTCGTTACTTTCTTCCGCTTGTCCTGGTTTGCATACCACACTCGCACATCTCACTTTACGCACATGGCTTGTTTACGGATTTTTCAACTGTATATAGTTGCAGTGATCCTTTGGCATGTAAAGAATCAAGCAGTCACTTTTTCTATATGCCCCTGTACCAATGGGGTATTTCAACTTTAAAACATTGAAAATAGATTTGAGATTTGGATGTTTTTAAGTTGTGATCAGAATTTAGAAAGCGTTTGTCATTGCATTGTGACATTTGGAGCTTTTTCATTCTTCATACGAACTTCGCAGGTGTTATCCAGAATCTCTTATCCTTTGCGTCCTAATGCGTTTAGATATTCGAGAAATGTTTGAATGCCTTTTGAAGGTTTTCCTTGTCAAAGACTCAGTAATATCGTAGTCAAGTTTTATCTGACTTTGATTTATTGACTGAGCACCCCTGGAGAAGACTCAGTTTATTATTCGACTGAGAATCCTCGGAGAGAGTTTGGGTTAAGAAACTCGGTTATAACGCAATCAGATTTTGTCTGACTTTGGGTTATTTGACCGAGCACCCCTGGAGAAGACTCAGTTTATTATTCGACTGAGAATCCTCGGAGAGGGTTTGGGTTAAGAAACTCGGTTATAACGCGATCAGATTTTGTCTGACTTTGTGTTATTTGACCGAGCACCCCTGGAGAAGACTCAGTTTATTATTCGACTGAGAATCCTCGGAGAGGGTTTGGGTTAAGAAACTCGGTTATAACGCGATCAGATTTTGTCTGACTTTGGGTTATTTGACCGAGCACCCCTGGAGAAGACTCAGTTTATTATTCGACTGAGAATCCTCGGAGAGGGTTTGGGTTAAATTTGCACCTGCTTTTGGATCATATTTCTTTAGTAAAGCTATGGCGAGTTTTATGTCGGAGAACAAGATGACGGAGGTATCGTGTCCTGTAACCATAGCTGTGCATCTTTTGGATATATGATCAAAGACATGCGAATATAAGGCTTAGACAGAATCAGAAGTGCTGCTGGATTTATACTCATGTAATTTCATACAAAGTATTTACTATATTCATAGAAAAATACAAAAGAATATGAGTTAGAAAATCATTTGAAATAACGACGAAGGTGATCACTGTTCCAGGCCCTTGGGAGTTCCACTCCATCTGTAGTTTTGAGTTTAAAGGTACCGTCAAGAAGCTTTTGATTGACAATAAATGGCCCTTCCCAATTGGGGCCAAAGACTCCTGTTGCGGTCGTGATTTTCTTTAACACCAAGTCTCCCATTTCGAATGTTCTATGCCTGACCTTTTGATTGAAGTGTCGAGCAACTCTTCTCTGATGGGCAACCATTCTAAGTTCTGATTCAGTCCTTTTCTCCTCGAGTATATCAAGAGCTTCAAGTTGTAGCTTTTCATTCTCTTCCTGGTTAAAATGAATTCTGCGGTGAGTCGGAACCTCTAACTCCACAGGTATCATTGCTTCCGAACCATATGCCAAGGAGAACGGAGTATGCCCAGTTGCAGTTTTATGAGTCGTACGATAAGCCCATAGGGCAAGTGGCAATTCTTCAATCCGGTTGCCCTTAGCTTTCTCGAGACGCTTTTTAATGGTGGACTTCAGGATTTTGTTGACTGCCTCAACTTGCCCGTTGGCCTGCGGGTGGGCAACTGCTGCAAAGCTTTTCTGAATATGATATTTGTTGTAGAAATCCTTGAATTCATCACTTTCAAATTGCGTGCCATTGTCGGTGATAATTTTCTGTGGAACCCCAAACCCGCATATGATATTTTTCAACACAAAGTTGATTACCTTCTTCGATGTGATAGTTGCCAATGGTTCAGCTTCAGCCCATTTGGTAAAGTAATCCACGGCCACTATAGCATATTTGAAGCTCGATTTTGCGGTAGGTAGTGCTCCAATCAAGTCTATGCCCCAGACAGCGAATGGCCAAGGACTCAACATCTATGTCAACTCAGTTGACGGAGCTCTTGGAATTTTTGCAAATTTCTGGCATCGGTCGCATTTCTTAGTGAATGTCATTGAGTCGAAGTTCACATCGGGCCAAAAATAACCATATCGAAGGACCTTTTTGGCAAGAGTATGTCCACCAACATGACCTCCACAATCTCCTTCATGTAGCTCCGCCAAAATCGCTTTAGATTCCTTCTTTGTTACACACCGTAGTAATGGCGTTGAATATCCTCTCCTGTATAAATGACCATCTTGGACAAGATATAGGCGAGACTTTCGGAGCAGTTTTCTGCGATCCTTTGGTTTCTCAGGAAGTGTTCCGTGAAGTATATAGTTTTTTATAGGGGTCATCCACGAGTCGGGCTCGTTGGTTGCTTCCATAACCCAGTCTATATCGGATTCCTCAATGCTGGAACTAGATAATACTTCCACAGGAACTAGATCGAAGATTTGAGGATCTCCGGTGCTAGCTAGTTTTGATAAGGAATCTACCTTCCAATTTTCTCTGCGAGGAATATGAGAGATAGAATAATATTCCAAGTTGTCGAGAAGTTCTTTGGTTTTAAGCAGATATGTCGGAAGCCTTCCCATCTTAGTCTGGAATTCACCTTTGATTTGAGAAACCATTAGCTGTGAATTGCTGAATATTAGTAGACTTTTCAAGCTTAATTCTTTTGCAACCCGCAATCCTCCAAGTAACGCTTCATATTCGGCCTCGTTGTTGGTGATGGGGAATTCGAATCGCAGAGCACAGCATACATGTCGTCCTTCTGGGGTTTCGAATACTATCCCGGCCCCAGCACAATATTCATTCTTAGCGCCATCAACAAAAAGTTTCCACCTAACGGCCAATTCGTTAGTTTCCTCCATTTCCTCTCCCCTGTCAGTGAACTCAGCGATAAAGTCGGCCAAAGCTTGCCCATTTATTGCTTTTCTGGGGTAGTAAGTGATATCATATTGGCTGAGTTCAATGTTCCATTTCAGGAGTCTCCCCAAAGTTTCTGGACGGAACAATACCTGTTTCAAGGGTTGGTCAGTAAGGACTTTAATAGAGTGGGATTGGAAATAGGGTCTGAGCTTTTGTGATGCGATGAGCAAGGCATATGCAAGCTTTTCTATCCTTGGATAATTCATCTCTGCCCCGGTAAACCTTTTGCTAATGTAGTATACTGGCCACTGCACTTTGTCTTCCTCCCTAACGAGTGTTGCGCTCAACGCATGGGATGACACTGCAAGGTATAAGAGCAAGCTTTCTCCATCCCTAGGCTTTGATAGCATCGGAGGGGATTCCATGTGCTTGATGAGATCTTCAAATGCTTGCTGGCATTCGGGAGTCCACTGGAAGGTTTTCTTTTCCTTTTTTAATGCATCAAATAGGGGAATGCACCTGTCCGTTGCCCTTGAGATGAAGCGGCTTAATGCTGCTACCTTGCCATTTAAGCATTGGAGTTCTTTCTTAGTCCGTGGAGCTTGCATTTCTCGTAAAGCAATCACTTGCGCTGGGTTTGCTTCAATGCCCCGAGCATTTACCATGAAACCAAGAAATTTTCCTGATGCTACGCCGAACGAGCACTTAAGTGGATTGAGCTTCATGCAGTATCTCCTCAGGATTTGGAACATTTCATCAAGATCTTCTATATGATTCTTTGCCTATTTGGATTTTACCAGCATGTTGTCAACATAAACCTCCATAGTCTTTCCAATTTGGGTTTTGAACATCGCTTTTACCAAGCGTTGGTAGGTGGCACCTGCATTTTTCAAACCAAACGGCATTACCTTATAACAATATAAACCACGATCAGTTATGAAACTGGTACTATCATGGTCTGGCTCGTGCATCATAATCTGATTGTATCCAGAATATGCATCCATGAAAAACAATAGTTCATGCCCCTCCGTTGCATCAACAAGTTGATCAATTCGAGATAGGGGGAAACTATCTTTTGGGCAAGCCTTATTCAAGTCAGAATAATCAACACACACTCGCCATTTGCCGTTTGATTTTTTCACAAGGACCGGATTGGACACCCAATTAGGATAGGTGGATTCTCGAATGAAATTATTCTTCAATAGCCTATCCACTTCATCTTTCAAAGCATCAGAACTTTCTGGGCCCTGCATCCGTCTTTTCTGCCTCACCGGGCGCACGTTGGGGTCAATATTCAGTTTATGCACTATTATGTCTGGAGTTATCCCGCACATATCGGAGTGACTCCAAGCGAAGACATCCAAATTTGCTTTCAAAAAACTAATCAATTCCTTTTGCAGCATAGGGTCCAATTGGGAGCCTATCTTTATTAGCTTATCTGTATCACTATCATGGATTTCTATGGAAATGGTAGCTTCAGCTGGTGCTACCTTTTCATCCCCTACACTGATTTTTCGTGGGTCCATATCTTCCTGCATGTCGTTATATGCTCCAGCGCAGGGGGAGGTCATTAATTGCTATAAAGGAGCTTCATGGATGTAGAGAGGAGTCTCCGCATCCTTCTGAATTTCGTATTTCCGAGCTTCAATTAGTTCTGCCATATAGCATTCTCTCGATTCCTGAGGATCCCCTTTGATAATTCCCACCCCATTTGCGGTCGGGAACTTCATCATCAAACACCAAGGAGCAAGAGCTATCCTGAAGTCGGCAAGTGCTGGCCTTCCCAAGAATGCATTATACCCTGAAGGTGAGTCAATTATAACGAAAGATTGTATCATGGAGACTTGCTTCTCTCCCTCTCCTAGTTCTACAAGGAGATCAATCACACCTATTGGCTGAATTGGTATGCCAATGAACCCGTGTATTTTGTCTTTGCTAGCTCGCACATTATCCACGGATAGACCCATTTTAGAGAAAGTACTGTAAAATAGAATGTTCACGGATGCTCCGTTATCAATCAACACCTTCTTTACTATTGCTGGACCCAAGCCAATAGTGATCACCATTGGGTCAACAGTTGGGACCAACATTCCGTCGGAATCCCGATCCCGGAAGATAACATCTTCACAGGATGTTTTAGGCATTTTTCGACGAAGAGAATTATTGCAAACCTCAAAACCGTCTCCCTTTAGAACGCTTCTTGGTTCATTAGTATACCTGATCATATCCTCCCAAGTATCTCCTGCTGGATGAGGACCACCACTAATCGTATTGATTATTGGTCGGGAGTCACTTGCAGGTGTTCTTCCATCTTGAGTCGGACGAGTTTGCTGTCCCTGAGTAGGCCCGGCATCTGTTGACCGCTTTACGTGCTCTTGGAGGCGATTCTTCCTTATTAATTCTTCAACCAGATTCCTCAAGTGTCGACACTCATTCGTGTCATGGCCTGGTCGATTATGAAATCGACAAAACCTTCCAGAGTTCGCAGCTTCTTCGGACACCTTTACTGGCTCCTTCGTTGCCCTCTGCATCCTTCGTGTCATAGCCCTCTGCATCCTTCGTTGCCATAAATATGTGCTCGATTGTATCATTCAACGGAGTAAAATCTGTTTGCTTGAAGAAACGCCGTTTCTTGGAATCCTTATCATTTCTAGCATCATTACTGCTTCCTCTCTTTTGACCTTCCCCAAAATTTTCTTGACTATTCTTTTTGGGAGCTTCCTTCCTTTCCGGGACCACCTTAGCTTTGACATTGCCAACGGAATAGATAGGATCATCTTCAAGACACATGTATTCCTCGGCTTTGTCATAAAATTTCTCTAGCGTCTTAGGTTTTTTCCTTTTTAGCCACCTTCCGAACTCAGACAGCTTATCAATGCCCCCCTTTAAGGCCATTAGAATTAGCCTTGGCTCGTGGGTCCCTACTTCTGCAGCAGCAGCATTAAAACGATTCAAGAAAGACCTTATCGTTTCACCAGGAGCTTGTTCTAGTTCATTGAGGGACATGATATCTCTGACCTTTGTTGTTTGGAGGCGGAACAGGTCTCGGAAGCATCTTGCCAATGTGGCAAAGTTATCAATAGATATGGGAGGCAACTTTGTGAACCATAATGCCGCAACCCCCTCCAAATACACCGGGAAGTACAGGCACTTAAGCTCGTCAGTTGCTTGTGCCCCATCCATGTGTTGATCGTATCGGAACAAGAACACATTAGGGTCACCTGTCCCATTATAAGCTTGGATGGTGGGCGGTTTGAACTTTCGCGGGAAGGTTTTTTTCTTGATTCTTTCGGTAAGGGGGGTTTTAAATTGCGCGAATTCCCATTCTGCTTCATTGTCGTTTCGGTGCTTGTCCTCCTTCATGATCTGTCGGACCATCTTCAGAAGGCGATCCTTCTCGTCGAGGCTTTCTGCGGGGCGGACGCCTATGTCTTAGCCGGAGGCTTGCCTTTGCAAACCTTCACGGTTGCGACTTAGGGGCCCTGGCCTTTCTCGATTGGAAAGTGCCCCTTTGGCAGCATCGGCAACTCGACAAGAAGTAGCTTCTCCATTATGGTTCCAAGCGGCTTGCTTTGGATTATCGGGCTTTCCTTTACCAGGATTAGAGATTTCTTGAAAAGATTTTTCTCGATTTGGACTAGAAGAAGAAGAACCAGCATCCTCTGCACGAATGGGCTTAGAGGCCACCTTTGCCGTAGCGGCCTGAAGAGCAAAGAGCGAATCAAGTTTTGTCAACATGGCTTTGTTAGCTATCTCTAGCTGTTGCGTCAATCCAGCGACAGCTTGATCAAGCTCGCCCCTTGTAACATTCATGCCTCCATTTGATGTTTCGCCTAATTCAAATTGGTTGATCATGGGGGTTTCCTCCCGATTTCTTTCATTAGATGTCCTAGTTCTCGCTTCCTTGCTCACTTTTGGCGGCATTATTTCAGAAAGCAACTTGAACTTTGAGGAGAGTTCGTCGGAAGGTCCAAATCGCAAGCTGGAGCGAGCTATTTTAAGGCTTAGCTTCAAGATCTCAAGATTTTCGTAGTATATTTGATGCCACAAAGTAGATCTGGCCCCACGGTGGGCGCCTAATTGTTGATACCGAAAATTGGTATAACAACCAAAATGGTATTTCTAAACACGTTACCTAATCAGAGGCGAGATGCTTAGAAAGCACGTCACCTTTTCAGAGGCGGGGCGTTAGAAAACCTTTAGAGTTATGTGAGGCCATATCTAACATTCAAAAGCATCAAAATACCAAAATAAGGAAAGAAGACAAGAATTTTATAGTGGTTCGACTCATAATCAAGTCTACGTCCACTTAAGATTGGATTTCATTAATCACCAAAAGATTACAACATTTGCTCCATTATACATTCATACAAGCTCCTTTGACATGCATTTGTCCTTACAACCGATTGAAAGAATGGATGAAAGCTTGAAGTATATTATGCCAATCCCTCCATGGAAGCCATGGATGAAAGCTTGAAGTATATTATGCCAATCCCTCCATGGAAGCCATGGATGAAAGCTCCTTAGATCATTAAGAAGAAATGAAGAAGTGCGTGAAATGCTTATGCTTGTTCTTTCATGCAAGCTATGCTCCACATGCTCCAATGTTCCATAGACTTATGATCGATGATAGAGAAGAGATGTAAGAATGCTTGGAGAAATCCCGAAAGCAATTAGGCAGCACCTCCTCGTAGTTCCAGAAAAAGTCCCCCTCAAATGATGGAGGTAGGGTCCTATTTATAGGCGGAGAAATGGCTGAAATCTTGTATCCAGGGGTCTGGTCGGTATTTTCGATATTTACGGAAATGCCACTGCCAGTTGTCACCAGTTGTTTCCAGCTGTCATGCCATCATAGGTCGTTTCTAGCGCTTTGGCCGATCAGGAGCTTCCGCCAGAAGAAGGACGACCAGGAGGCTAGAATGCGGAGCGGACCGACCAAAGAATGACCAAGAGGCTCGACCCAAAAAACGGTCCAACCAGAGATGGCGCTACCTTCCAGAAATGTGCGATCAGGATCGAGAACACATCGGAATTGGTTCCCTCAAACATGGGGTCGGTCTCCAGAGAGGGACGACCAGCTGCCCTTTGCATTTGGAGCGATCAGAGACTAGCGGGCGACCAAGTTTGGAACAACCAGCTTTCTTTAGCTTTTGGAGCGATCGGGCCAGCGTATAAAAGAGAGCGACCAGGAGTCTCTATCCTCAGGAACAATCAGAATCCTTAGGACGATCAAGGTTCTTCTACTCTTTGGAGCGACCGGGTGCCTTTTGTCTCTGGAGCGACCATATTTCTTTGGCTTCTAGAGCGACCAGCTTTAGGACGACCAGGAATCTTGCGCTACGACCGCTCCCTTTTAATAACGACAGGACCGATCCCTTCTTCAAAATGCTTAAAACCGACCCATATTCACTTGGATCGATCAGATGGATAACATCGTCTAAAATAATCGATCTTGCTCTCTAAATCAAATTAAATTGTAGACTAGATATTAGATAATTGATTAGAAAGAAAAGATCATCAAACTAGCTTCTGTAACCAAATTGATTTTTAGTACTCCACACTTGGATTGGTTAAATTTGATAAATGATGAGTTGTTAACTCCTTCTTACTATTCTACGCATGTTTACATGATTAAATTGAATGATCTAGCATGGTTATTTGACATTATATCATTTTCAGACCCTAATTACATGGTAACTTAAGCATATGACATGGTTTGATCTACAGTTCACCTTACTCATATTACTCATATTTATACATTCATGTAGTTGTCAATACCATGTATGGTATTTGTGATGTTAACAACCTCAAGTAAAGACATAAAATATATTTACTTATGTACTTATAATTATCTAAATATATAGTGTATATAGTACATATTATTAGATAGGTGTTGATAATGAAGACTATACAATTTCTAGATAGAAGATCCTGATTGATGTTGATATGAATATTCAAGAGTCGGAATATGAACACTCATGAGTACTGAAAAGTTCAAGAAGATCTAGATAAATTATCGAGCCTTAAATTAAATGTTAAAAGTCTAGTTGTACTCACTTGCTCTCTCTCTCTCTCTCTCTTTATATATATATATACACACACACACACACACACAAAGTGTTTTCAAAGTATTCCTATTTTTAAAACATTTTACAAAGTGTTTTCAAATTATTCATAGCTTTTTATATTTTCAAAATGATTTTTCCAAGTGTTTTCAAAAAGGAACACTAATATTTTTACTTTGAATTGCTTTTTGTTGACGTGTAAAATTATCGCACGCCAACAACCAATGTGTATGCAAGTGTATTAACAACACCGTAATCCAAATAAGTAGTAAAGTAAAGTAAATGCAGGGAAACACAGCTTTTTATAGTGGTTCGGCACTAACGCCTATGTCCACTTTATAATGATCATTCATCGTATGATATCCGATTACAATGTTATACAAGTTTAGACAATATTCGAGTACAAAGTGTTACCATAGAATAATAAAATGTATGTCTATTCTATACGTTGCCTAAAATGTTCTTCTTCATTGAGTGCATTAACTTGGTCAACTATGTCCAAATTTATCCCTAATGTCCAAGAAGTCCAAAAAATCCCAAAAGTAATGTAATTATCCTTATGAATGTCCAAGTGATAGTAGAAAACGTGTATGCCACGTTTTAATTGTCCATGCCATGTCTAGTAGCTATGAAGAAAGAGATGGCAACCATTAATTAGTGTTTTGGAGCTCTAGAAGTCCAAAAATTGTAAGGGAGAAGGATCCAAATAAAGACCAAGGCTTGGGGTATTTATAGGAGTGGGGTTAGGTGGGAGTAGGTAGGAAGTGGGGATCACAAGCCAAAATTTCAGACCCTTGAAGGAGCTAAGAAATAGGAAATTTGTATCCCCGTAGTGAGGGATACGAAAATCGTATCTCCTGGAGGGATACGAGTTTCGTATCCCATAGAGGAATACGAATTTCGTACCCTAGGAGGGGTACGAAATTTCGTATCCCTCCAGGGGATACGAGAAAGATGAAGGGAGCTGAGATTCTGGTGCTGGAGGATCCGAAATTTTGTTGTTGACGGAGTCGAGGTTCCCGAATACGAAGTTGGGGGATTCGAGTTTTCGTGGGTTAGAATTGGAGGGATCCGAGCTTCCGGCTTAGAGGAAATCGGATGAATCAGGCGGTGCCCACTTGTTCGACCTAACTGCACCAGCGCTGCGCTCGGACCGGCTGAAGACTCGTCTTCTACAAGAGTTACAGTGAAAAGTAACGTAACAGATGTTCTCGGGCCCAAAAGAGGTCATCTAATAGAAGTTTTGGGCCTTTTTATGTTTGCGACACGACTTCGACCAAATCACTTTGTGTTTTCCGATGATGTTCTTGATGCTTCAGCGCGTTGCTAATAGAAACTTGACGTGTGACAGCTTTCACCAAAAAGCATGTCAACACTTTTATGTACATTGATTTTAATATATGTATATATTTGATTTCAATATTTAAACTTTTATTTTTACATTTATGTTTTGATTTTAATTTGAACTTTAGAGTAGATTTTATATTATAATTCACTAAAACAATAAAACATGCACTCGACAAAAAATTCACATCAAAAAACCATCAAAAAAGGCATCAAAAACGGGAAAAAACAGCGAAACGACAGTTAAATGCACAATAATATGCATATATTTGAATTTTCCTTCATACATCTGTGCAAGTATTCCAGTCATGCATCTATATTTATTTTGTTGCATACATCTGTGCGAGTATTGCATAATTCTTGCATAAAAGTGTGCAATAATTTGTAGCCGTACAAATCAGTTCACATTTATTTGCATTCAAGCGTGCATTAAAACAGAAAAGTAGCACACATGTGTGCAACAATCCGCAGGCTAAATTTCACTTAAATTTTCTTTATGCAAAACATGCATACATGTGTGCAAGTATTTCAAATAGTTGCACACATGTATGCAAGTTTCGGTCCAAATTTTCAAGTCAAACAGCTTATGCAATAGTTGCACACATATATACAACTATTGGTAATAGTTGCATACATGTATACAACATTTTTTTTTTAATTTGCGTGGACTTCCGAGAATATTTCCAGAATTTAGAATTTTTTTTAATATACAGTAGCGCATGTTTTTCTGGCCAAATCATGTAAAACACGGAAGTATGAAAAACATGGGGCGGGTCTGCATTTAAAACATGGGAGGGACATGAGCCTAATTAAGTTTGAAAATAGGGATGTGTGCCTAATATTCACTTTAATATTTGTATATATTTGATTTCAATATTTATACTTTGGTTTTTACATTTATGTTTTGATTTTAATTTAAACTCTAGATTATGATTTTATATTATAATTTAGACTTTATATTTTGATTTTATATTTTGATTTTACATTATACTTCATACTTTGATTTTAATTTTACTTTAAATTTTGGTTTTCACCTTAATAAATATGATTTGATGTTATAGTTTAACACTATACTTTTGATATTTATATTTTAAGTGCAATGAATTATTATTTTTTGAATATATACTGTACTTTAGTTTAAAAAAATTTATTTTGTTAAGTATTTCTTAGGCATTATTATGTTTTAAATATACATTCACTATGTTTAAATAGTTTCATAAAATTTCAAATCATTATATATAGTTTAATATTATAAAAACATTTTCAGATAAATTATTTTTCAAATACACTACATATATGTCAACGTAGGTATAGTATGTATGTTGACATAGTCACTCTCAGTTGCTCACGAATAGTCACTTCTCTTCACTCCTATAAATAGTCTTTTTCTAGAAACAAATTTAAAATAAAACAATCTTGTTTCTTCACTCCTCTCTCTTCTCTCTCATTTCCTAAGAAATATCTAATTATAATCTATCGATTTTCAAATCGAATCAAGTCAATTCAACTCACTGATTTTGATTTTATATTAATCTTTCATCATTCTCTCAATATCAAAGTGCAATTCTGAGTTATAGGAGCATTCGTAATCAAGATCGAAAGATCCAATTCTGCATAGTTTGAAAAACCAATATCAAACAACTTATAAATGTGTGACTTGTTACCCCTAAAATCAAGTTAGCTTTAATTGTGCCTCGAAAGCAACTAAGAGTGACTTGTTTTCCTGAAAATCAAGTTGGACATGCCTAGAGGTTTCAGACTCTGGTGGGTGTCTTGATGTAGCCTTGAAATGAAGAATTGTAATTGAATTGATAGTGATTAAAGGACGTATGAAGTAGAGACTGGATGTAGGGTAATTCCGAACCGACACAAAATCTGGTATGTTCTTTTTTTTACTTTACTATATTTACTTCACTTGCTTTATTTTGTGATTGATTCTATGATCATTAAGTACATAATTATAAGCATAATCCAAAAGAATTTCTAAAAGATTCAAAAACTTAAGTAAACACTACTAGCCCACCCTTTAATTTTAATATAGCCTTAAGATCCTATTATGCATCACTCTCATTTGACATAAAAGCATTGGTTATTAAAAGTTTCATTATTTGATTTTTCAAAAAGTTTCTAAATGACGGCCAAAATTATCGGTAATGGTAATATTATCACAATCTACTACCAGACAAGAACTTTCTAATGGTTGTAATTACACATATTTGGCATGTTGGATGAAAACCTATTTATAGTCAATATGATAAAATATTTGGAATGTTATAAACTAAGCATACTAGACCCGAGACTAATTATGCACAGTGGACTGCTTATCAAAACCAAGTTGCACAAAGTAATTCTATGGTCATAAATATATTATTTTGATAATTATATACAGTTGAGTTTAACAAAGCATCGGTCGGTAAGTTCGCATATGAAATTTGGACAACTTTGTAAGTTACACATGAAGGCACTGGTAAAGTTAAACAAACTAAGAATTCCATGTTAACTGATCAGTTCCAGTTATTTAAAATGAGTCCAAATGAATTAGTGTCTGATATGTATAGTAGATTTCAAGATACAGTACATTCTCTTATTGCACTAGGTAAAAGTTTCTCTAAAGAAGATCAAGTTTAAAGAATATCTTAAATTCACTTACTTCTGATTGGGATCAAATCACTTTAGCGATTGAAGAGGAAAATGATATTGGTACTAAAAAAATTAAAGAGTTGATTGGCAATTTAATATTTTTTGAAGCACAAATGCAGTACATGAGAGAAGGGAAAGAAGCAGAGAAGAAGTTAATAGCCGTTGCTACTGTAATAGACGGATATGATTCTAAAAATAATGATGAAGAGATTACACCGATGACAAGAAATTTAGAAATTCTAGAATATAGATGGATGAATAAATTCAAATGAAACGAAAATAAAAGTGTAACAACTTGCACTTTTTTGAGCTTGAATTTCGACAAAAATCAACATTCAACCCATCTAAGCACGAATCATGTTGATTTGGTACCCGTAGTACTGAGCATGAGCATAACCAAAGTATTATAAAATCTAACTCACATGGGAAACAAATATTAGATAACAAGTATTTAATAGGAAAACTACCATAAAAGTGAATTGATACATCAACACTGAGCATGAGAGAACGAAAAAGAAAAGAAAAACATGACCACTTCCTTAGATCTATTTTCCCTAAGGTAAATTGAGAGTAGTTATGAAGAGAGGGATTAGAACAAGTCCTAGTTAGTAGAAAATTGATAAAATTATCTATAATATATTAATATATCCCATTTGGTTTCACCAAAATTATATGTCTAAAAAGGTTAGGGATTCTAGCCTAAAGTCGTTGCACCGTTGTGCACAAAGATTTAACCACCATAACCAAAGCAGCACTCTTCCCAAAATAGGTTATTAATCCTTTGGTAGAACCTTTTGTAAATATGAAGCCTTTAAACTACCCCCGCAAACTAACAACTAAGAGATGTACCTTCCAACCACTTAATACCTCATTAAATTTTCAAAACAGGTAGGTTCTATAATCATTTATGACCTAACTCACAAATGTAATGTATATTTATTAGGCAGACCACATAATCGCTTAATACCTAAGGCGGATCCTATAATCACTTAATGCCTTGATAGGTGGTTACTAACATACAATTATTTAGTTAGAAGACTCTAGCTACTATTTAAGACTTCCATCATTCATGGATCTTATACCTGCATAAGGTAAGAGATATTAATCATATATTTTGTACTTACGATATAGGTAGACGACAATTCGTCATTTAAGACCTTTCCCCGACGAACCATTATGTTACTATCTAGCTGACCTTAATGTATAATCTCCGAGCCAGTTAATATTTACCGTAGGATAGGCAGACCTTTGGTACCGTCGTAGCGATCATTTAATACCTTATACCAAGGTGGGCTCTAATCCAGCCACTTAATACCTAGAGGAGGCGGACTCTTTAAGAAGTTATCTAATTCATGCCCAATTAACTATTTTGTACTTCATGTTGGAAAAACAATCACTTAAGACCTAATGAGGGTGGACCCTATGACTCAATCCATGCTCCTTAAGGCCTCAGGGAAAGAGGAGGATCTGACTATTACTCGTACTCCTTACAATAAATTCTAAGGAAAGGGGAGCGTCCAACTAACACCAGTATTCCCTAGGTTAAATTGTACAGATAAGGGTGAATTCAATCACTTAATACCCCCAAGAGGTGGAACCCGAAACTACTAATGACCTTAATCCTAAGGCACACTATGACACTAATTTTTTTTTAGTTTCTTCTTTTGAAAAGGAGGCAGACCCGACGGCCACTTAAAACCTCAACACTTAAAGTAAACCATCAAAAACATTCTCACCATGATATAATAATTTTCATAGTTTCCTATGATTGATGATAGCTCACATCAGTTGTGCGTATATTTAGCTACTAAAAAGTGAAGACTTCTGTCAGATAACTCAACTGACCTTGCGTCATTAGCCTACTAAGTCTAATCCCTATTTTAATCAAACCGACCGTTAGGGAGGTTTCCCTATTGTAAGAGCCAAAATCAAATTGTCTGTGCCAATAAATTTCGGCTAAATTTTGGCTGTAAAATCTCACTTTTGTGTTTCCTCTTCGCGATTTCTTTCCTTTCGTCGCATTCTTCGTAAAACACTTTGACTCTTTCTTTCCTGTTCTGCAAATATCTTCCGTCTCCTATTCTTCCTCTCCCGTTTCTATGGCCTACCACCCATTATTCTCCCTATTTTACAAATATCTGCCATTTATTTCTCTTTTTTTTTATTTTTATCAAAACCTAAAACCCGAATTCCCAAATCAAGGACGCACCTCAGCTCAAACACATCGCCTCAAGATCTCGATGGAAGTTCGGTAGACATCGACTCTACCATCCAAATTAACTTTTTAGATGTCGATGGTTGTTGATTTCATCAAAAGGTAATTAACTTTTGTTTTCGTTTGCCTAAAATTTGTTCATTCTTTGCCTAAAGTTTTGTATGGCTTACCGTTTTCTGAATTTAAAGGTTGTTCAAGTATTACACGATTTTTTTAGATTGAAGTGTTGTACAGTGTAATTGGAGTTTTTATATATAATAATGGAGTTCGCATATAGTGTTTAACTTGTCTGGGCAATTTTTTTGTAAAGAACGACTATATTTCACCTATTTGTGCAATGATACATTTGACCAAATCTTAATTTTTTCCTTATGTTGAAAGTGTTTTTGTGGACTGTAGATCACAATTTTAATATCATTGCCTTCTCCTGCTCGTTTAACTTTCTCAGTTCAAGTCCTTCTTCTGCATTGGTTTTGCATATCATGTGCCAATTGATTTTGTGATGTTTCCTTGACACAAAAAATTATCACAATTGTGTTCTATTCTATGCATGACAGCCCAACGTATTTGATGAATTTTAACCTAGAATTGAATAATTAGATAAATCACAGTCTTGATAAGCCAACTTAGTTGATTCATCCTTGCTTTGGGCTACTAAAGCTTGCCACCGTGACCGAGGTATATGGGAATTGAATGTAAACTGCTTGCGTTGATTTAATTTTTTTTAAATTGGACACACTTGTCTGAGTGACTGTGAATGCCGACTTTGTTCACGAATGTAGGATATAGTTGTATTTTAAATGTGAACATTTAAATTTTAATTCCACATTTTTAGTCTAAAACATTGAATTTTGATTGGAACGTGTGCTGCTAGTTTGAGTTTTGATTTCAATACAGTTGCATTTTTAGTTTGAAACTTCCAGCAGCGTGCTGCTTTTTTGAGTTCCAATTCCAATATAGTTTCATTTCAGTCATGTATACGTTTAGACTATAAAAACAAAAGTACATGTTATAACTTTAAATTAGCAATGCGTTCACACATATGTATTTTAATATTCATTGGAGGAAGTGGACACCGCATTGAAGTGTTAACAGTTAAGTGTCTACTTCTGTCTATTTGATATATATTGCATTACAAGTTGTGGAATGGATAATATATATAGCTAATTAAGATCCAGTCGATGAGAACTGCACATACTTCGGTTTTAAAAATATATATAGTTCAAGCCCAAATGCAAGTTAACATGGGTTTTGAAAACTAATTTACGCTTTTAGAAAGTGATTTATAGATTTTATAAAAATTAAATAGGGGTAAAAATGAATTATTTGTATAGAAATCATATGTAGGTGACAACTGCACATACTTTGGTTGAGAATGTATAGGGTAATTAGTTCAAGGAATAATACTGCATCACCCACCAACTTCAACAGAAGAAGAAACTTATGGCAATATTGTTGGCCCATAAAAACATAAATACAGTTTCCATCATTGACCCAGCTCAAGTCGTGTCAATTCGTTGAATTAGTATGATTTTTTTTTTTTGTAAATAAATGATTAAATCTACCCATGATGTCCACTGTGTTTAATATAGCAGATCTTCATCATGGTTCGTGTATTTGTTGGTGGTCAACACGTACTGAAGTGCAGGATCCTCTGTTGATTTGCATTGATTGATGAGGCTTGGAAGGTCTCTGCCTTGTAGAAATGACTGCATTCCTGGTATGCTTTGTATTGCTTTGTCTTTGTTGCTTTCATCTGCATCATTACAACAAGGAATTTCCATTTATTTTGGAATGGCATGCACTTACATATTTCATCCTGGTAGTAAATGATACTCAAAAGTGATATTTCATTCTATTACAAACCAAAGTAGGAGTAATATATAACTCAAAGAATATTTCCGTCTTTAGACAAATATAGCTTTATAAGGTTGAATAATGCTTAATCTAAAGCTATATGGAAACATATTCATAACGACTCATGGATTTGTGCGTAGCTGAAAGTTTTGCCTTCATGGGTCCGTAGGGACTTTCGTGCCAATTACCAGATTAGACTGGTAAGATATAATTTTCAGTTATAATCTAACATAACAACGTGATAGTTTAACCTGATTTTACCCAAAATGTATAACAAGATAAATTTGACCCGAAAATAGAATTTGATTACAAGTATGAGCTTGCACTCCAATCATAATTTCATAAATTTTTATAGTAAGTATCCATCTGTTGATCATATAAACGAATATTACAAAAATATTACTCCAATCATAATTTCATAAATTTTTATAGTAAGTATCCATTAGTTTAGTAATAAAATGATATAAAATCGAATATTACAAAAATATTTGTATATGTGCATTTGTGTTGTTATGTATATGATTTTTTTTTCATTTTTACTAGCTTATATTGCATATCCGTTAGGTTACTTGCACAGTTGTACTGTTTAGTTTTTGTTAAGATTTATGAAGCCATGGAGATTCAATTCAACATTTCTATTTTGAAACCTTATTTGAAACTAAAAAAACAACTGTTATGTCTTAATTATAGAGCACAGTTAACATTACGAGCACAAATTTTTTGCGGTTATGGAAAAATGCCGAGAAAATTAGTTTAATTTTATGATTATTCTAAAAGGTAAAATAAGTTTTTTTTTAAATGATAGTCTGTAGTACACATAGATTGCAAATGTTATATTCTTTGATATTCGATGGCGTAAACTCTTTATTACTATTTTAGACCAAGGGGTAATTCTTCCATATAAGAAAGAACAAAAGTTGTACGTGTCTTGGATTGCATAAGTGATGCACATGATGAACGTAAATATGCCGTCTGGGTCGTAGCATGTTTTTGGTTACCTTGATTAGTAACCAATTTTTTATTCACTCTCTGCACTGCAAAAGTGATTCCACCTGCTTAAAGCTACATGGCAAAGATACAACCTAGCTATCGGTATTATCGAATGGGGAAACATTGTTGCTATCACTTTTTCTAGCCTCATGGCATTTCCTTCTAAATCATCGAGAAAAGCTTTAAATGGCTTGACGCATACAACACCTGTAACCAAATAATGTATTTATCTATGTGAGGATTTTAAATTCTGCGGAATTCACTTATTATTATATGTACAAAGTGGCACTTTCATGTTAAGTGTACATTTCAAAAATGACCAAATTGATTTGTACTCATCCTGCCACTTTTTAAATACATGAATTATCAATGGAATTTAATCATCTAAGCCAGTAATAGAGGTAGAATTGCTCAATCACCATGTATCTATATTGACGTTATATATTACTATTATTATTTTCCTATGGTTTCTTATTTTCTTTAATTAGTTGCAAGTTCTTTAATGTTTCAAGGATTTCTAATTCTAACTTATCTATTGGCAACCCTTTTCTTTTTATGACTCATTCTATCCAATTGGGAAGGAAAGTCCAAAATAGATGCTGTAATAACCTTAAAAGAAATATCTATGTACATATTTACTACATTATAAAGGCAGAACATGATGCTTTTTGGTGTTTCATGATATGTTTTTTTTCTCATTTGTTCTTATTCTATTTTTCCCTTAATTTAGACCCACTACTACTTTTGCTTTCAGAAAAGATTTTATTTAGTTTTCATCATAGTATTGATGATTTGGGTATAGACGAACTAAAGAAACAATATTTAGCATAAGATATTAATGGACTAGCATTTCCAAGCAAATGGTTGATAGTTATCAAATAACCAAGATATATTTTGGATGTCCGGAAAGAACCAAATACTTGATTCTTTGCTCAAAAATGGAAAGAAGACTAAATTCCTTTTTTAAGATTTCCTTTTTTCATGCATATTTTTCTCTCTAAAACCATATTTTCTCTTATCTCCAATTCTAAACCTTAGTTCTGTTAAAAAAAGGACAAGGCTTCAGATAGTGGAGGAGGAGAAGGAGCTTCCCCCAACCATCTTCTTAATTTGCACCAATACAAGGTTGTACCAGTGATGTTTCTGGAAGGTGCTTAAGCATTTATATTTTGGAGTTTTTTAGTTAAGAAATATAGTTGTCTTTTATTTTATTTAAAACATAGATAATATCGTGATGTGGAAGAAAGATGAGGAGCTTTTTTACGAGAATAGTAAATGCAATATGAATTGAAACATCAATAATTTCTCCTTTTATAATTTCTTTCACTTTTTTACTTTCCCCTTAAAATATATTTGAATTAAGCAAATTAATGATCTCCTCATCCGTTATGAGCTTTAACTAAAATAAATTTCATTAGAAATAGACTTACACCCCCTTGATGGGTAGATCTTAAATAGTATTTTAAACGCATCAATACGTCATTATTGTAGATATGCTGTACATTGAGCGTAAAGCATTTACATTTTTATGTGATTGGTTTTGATGATCTACTGTTGTGGTGGTATTAAGTATTTCATTTGTAATGTATGTACTGTGTTTGGTTAAACTGCACCATCCATTTATGCTTAATAGCATTCACTCACAATTTGGAATAACAAAAGATTCATAGGATTACTTAACATCCAAAATCCGCATAGATTTATCCTTTCCTTTTTTAAATAAAAATTACAAAATGGAATGTGATATATTTACAGACAAATAGACTGACCTTTTCCTTTTTTAAATGAAAGCTTATAAATGGTTTTTCCTTTAAATCTGCACTTCATAATACCCAAATTGATAAGGCACTTTGTAAACATCGCATTCCCTCCTTTAACAAAAAAACGTATTAGTGTATTTTTCTCTAAATCTGCTCTTCGTAGCACTCAACTCACATTTCATCAGATTTTTAAAACTGAATTTTATGTATAATAATTTTGGTTTCTCAACTGTTATTTCTGACTGTATTTCCATTATTTTCTGTTTATGAAGTTTCTTTAACACTCAGATGTTTAACTGCTTCATTTTTTTCAGTGCAGAATTGCAGTGTTTGATTCATGTACAGGATTGAAGAGGAGATCATCACGTGTAGTTTTTGGAAATAAGGATGAATAAAAAGGAGCCTACATAGTCTGAGTTGAAAAGGTGTGAGTCTTGGTACATGTTATTTGTTATATGTTTTTTTTTAAAATAGAAAACTGAAATGTTGATGAACTGTTGTTAACTTTCAGGGTTCAGATGTATTTTTTATATTTTTGGTAAAGGTATTTTGGTTTTGCTTTTCATTTTCTAATTAATAAAAAAATGTCCACCCTGACAAGCATGAACAAAGGTTTATGGGATTTTGATGCAGTTCGTGTAGTTTAACATTGGGAAGCTTAGAATAAAGAAACATGGCCTCATTTGGATGCAGAAACTTCTTTGGACGTTACTCTACATAAGATACTTGTAACACCCCACCTCCACCAGGGTGGCTCTTGCAAGCACTCTGACTTTGGAGGGGCGTTTGAATCAGGTAAACATGCATAATGATATATCAAGGCAGAACAAGAACATATGTATATATGTAAATAGAGTAAATAACATAGATAAAACAGCGGAAGATTTCAAAACATTTCAAAACAAGTCTGGTACAACATAGCTTTCCAAATAAACAAGTCTAGATAAAACAACATCAACTGAAAAACTGAAATAAATAAGTGCTATCCCCAATTAAGTGGTAACCATAGCTAGCTTCATGTCGAAACCGTACATGAGCTGAAATCCCACAAGCAAGCAATCTGAAATCCAAGCTAAGCTCCAGTATTCCCTCCCTGAGAACCTGGGAGGGGGGGGGGGGGGGGGAACGGAAGAAAAGAGGCGAAAGAAAACAGGTCAGTCAAAAAGACTGAGTAAGCCCTACTACAATCAATGTAAACTGATAAAGTTAACTGGCATGAGCAGCAGGGATGAACATAAGGATAACAATATACTAGCATGACGATTAACTAACAAGGTAGATAAAGGTGTCATCGCATAATCAGGATTAAAGTTTTGCACCACAGGTGTACTAGCAAACTAACATGACTTGAATAAACAAGTATTGCTCCCTTGGCCCAAGCTTTGGCCCAATAACATGAAATGACCCTAATACAAGGTCCAACCAAACGGTCTAGTCGATCGGCTCCCTAAGCATAACTCGTCACGTGTTGGTGTCAATACGGCCCAATCAAAATTGTAGTCGAACTGTGCCGGGTCCACCCTTCGGGTGTATCAAGCCCTAGGGTGTCAACCCCTGGACACCATGAACATGAGTGCACAGTCCCGATCTACTGGTACCCGTGCATGTTTTCTCCGGCTACGGACTATGTGCACGACCAGAGTCCGCCCGGAACTACACCGGCGTGCCCTCTGCCGTCGCTTTTGGTCACTTACCTCCAGTCCAGTAATCGTGCCCCCACCCTAGCCTAGTACCTAGGGTCATGATGATACTAACTTGGGATTACTGCTGGAGTGGGCCCCCATTGCTAGGATTTTTCTAGTGGGTTAAGTACGGTTTAACCCTCTTTCTAATCCTGGATTAACTTGGTTAAGTGTAACGATGAGTTCACGACTTAACCCCGAATAATCTACCAAGCCCAAATTGGTTAAGTATTAAGTGGACCATGACTTAACCCTAATCACGAGGCATTAATTAATTTAATGCGCCTTAACCTCTCACATTAGACCTTGTTGTGGTTACTAGTTAAGCCGGGCGGGTCCGGGTAGCTTTACACCACAACTTGGTCTAACCTCGGGTTCAAGGTACAACATGACCAACTTCTCACATTGGGTCCTATTGTTTGTAGCAACTAGTTAAGCCGGTCGGTTCCGGGTAGGTTTATGCTACAAACTCAACCCAACCTCGAGTTGGCCACACTTATCTTTTCTAAGTGTCATGTCCATCATGTTTCCAAAACATGTTACAAGTTTTCAAGCAATTGGGTAGACCTAACTTAATAGGTAAATTCCCAATAGGTAGACCTAACTTAATAGGTAAATTCCCAAGCTTATGTTTTATGTCTTTTAAGTTTACCTAACCCCAAACGCAATCCCATCGCTTACATATCGCAATAGCGCATAAAGGATAGAAAGAGGGAACTTGGCATAATCATGAAATAAAGGTATTGAAGCCACAAGCTTAACATGGTTGCATATGAAATGTTCATATGTTCATACACTTGCATATTACATTTTTAGGCCTCAAAAGCATGCATAAAACCAAACTTAGCATATTGGTGATACATGGTGCTAAATGACATGTAGAGATGGCCATAAGTTCGCATTTAGCCTCACATGCAAGTTATCATAAGAGATATGATAACTTACATGTTGCTAAAATGCAACCTTTGGCATAAAGCTTAAAGCTTTATGTTCATAAACCCAAAATAAGCTTGCATAACATGATAGCATGAACAAGATGTTCAACCCAAACTTGCATAACATAACTTGGCATACTTGCATATAAACTTGCATATCACAACATGATAAACTTGCATATAAACTTGCATATCACAACATGATAAACTTGCATATAAACTTGCATATCATACATTTAACTTTAGAGTTTAAGTATGAAAGTAGAATAGGGCTTACAATGCTTAAGAAGTCACAAAAATATGACAAAGCCCTTATGAAATCAATTAAACCCAAAATGCAAGCAAAACCCTTGAGCCAAAATGATCAAGACTCTTTCTTTATGATGCAAATATATAAACTTGACTTGAATGCAAGCTAATGATGCTCATACAAGTTTGAAAACACTTGTATGCATGGAAAATCACTTAGGAATTTATTTAGGAATTTTATGAAGAGAGTGGAGGCCATGAGAGGATTGATTTTGCCATAGTTTAGTTGTATGAATGAATAATGATGATTTAGGGTAGGTTAGGGTCTTATTTATAGATTAGGCAAGTGTTTTAGGCCATAGGATTAACCCTAGATTCAATCCAAGCCATCAAAGCATGTCTTGGGGAAGAAGTCAAGTGTAGGAACCATCTAGGGCCTTTAGATTAAAGATGGACCATGAGAACCATTCAAATGCAAAATCTGCATTTGAGCGAATCGGCCCATGGGTTGACAGCCAAACACCCTGGATTAACCCCTAGTCGACCCAGCGGGCTCAGGTCGACCTCAAAAATCGGCCGGTTCGGTTATTCCCCTCTCCCAATTCGCTGTTTTGAACATTTTTGCATATTTATTTATTTAATTTTCAATTTTATATATATATATATATATATATCAATATATATATATTTCTCTGCGCAACCCATTTCACTTAATTAAATATACTTTAATTTGGGAATTTTTCGTGAAACTTCGCGAGGCCATATCTTGGTCATACGGACTCTGATTTTCGAAAACTCGGACTCTATTTCGAGTATTTTTCCGAGACGAACGCAATGGCATAGCCCGTTTCCCTTGATTCAGATTTTACAGTTTAATTCTACCTCCATTTATGTTATAATATGTTATTCAAAAATACGGGTTGTTACATTCTCCCCTCCTTAAAGGATTTCGTCCCCGAAATCTCCAAGTTAGGAAGAACGTATCCTACCATCCATCATCCATCTACTCAAAACATCATCCACGAGCAATCATTGTCCTTAAAAGGTTCTAAATGCTGTATGATCATATGCAAAGGTGTGTGTATATGTACTTATCTAATGCGAAAATCAGGAGGTTACTGATTCAGTAAACCCCCTTAATGCAAAATATGTTAGTGAAATGAGTCCATATGTATGCAAATTCCTAACATAATTTATAATCTCTACATGAGTGCACATAACATTCATCCATATGCAACATCCACGTGATAGCATAACAAGTTTTCATCCATGAATAAGCATAAACACTCATGCATATACGGTATGAAAGTGTGTGAGCCGATCTTAGTGCCTAACGTGTATTATGCATCCACGAGTATCCACTTGCAAACACTTGCAACCACTTGCAACCATCAAGCATAACATGTTTCAAACACATGTTTCATCCAAAGGGTTTCTACCTAAGGTTCTCATGACAAGATTAACACGATAAACTAGATAAACATGGATAGCAAAGAGAAATATATGCTAACAAAGAAAAGAGATTGAGAGTGTACCCTCAAAAAGGAATGGATAAAGCCCACGCATCTTCTCCTCGGTTTCCCAAGTTGCGTCTTCTTCGGCTTCACCCCATTGAACCTTCACCAATTTGACCTCTCGATTCCTTAGCTTCTTGGTCTCCGTCCCCAAGATACGAATCGGAGCTCTCCTCAAGGTAGCCTCTTTCTCCACTTCTACATCTTTTGGAACACTTGGCTCAACAACCTCTGCTGATTCATGTAAACACTTCCGAAGATGCGAGACATGAAAAACATCGTGTACTCTAGCAAGCTTCTCGGGCAACTTCACTCTATAAGCCATCTGCCCGATCCTCTCTATAATAGGGAAAGGTCCAACAAACCTCGGTGCCAACTTCCCAACAGCTCCAAATCGGACCACATTCCGCAAAGGAGAAACCTTCACGAAAACCATATCCCCAACATCAAACTCCAAATCCGTTCTTCGCTTATCAGCATAGGATTTCTGTCGGTCTTGGGCCGCTTTCATCCGTTTCCGAATCAACTCGATCTTCTCGGATGTATCTCTGATCATATCAGGCCCAAGTATAAGCTCATCTGTAGTCTCCCACCAACATGTAGGCGACTTGCACGGCCTCCCATATAAAGCTTCAAATGGTGCCATCCCTATGCTTGCCTGATAACTGTTATTATATGCAAACTCAACAAGAGGAAGATGGTCTTCCCAAGTACCACCAAAATCCAGAATACAAAGCCTCAACAGATCCTCGAGTACCCTATTCACCCTTTCGGTTTGACCGTCCGTCTATGGGTGATAAGCCGTACTTAGATTCAACCTTGTGCCCATAGCTTCTTGCAAGCTATTCCAGAATTGACTTGTAAAGATTGGGTCACGGTCACTGACTATACTAGAAGGGACTCCATGTAGTCTCACAATCTCACGAAGATATACAGACGCTAGCCAAGATGCGGTCCTCTTGCTCTTCACCGGAATGAAATGAGCACTCTTCGTAAGTCTATCCACAATAACCCAAATGCTCGTATTCCCTTTCCTTGACCTTGGTAGCCCATCGATAAAATCCATGGAAATACTCTCCCACTTCCATAGTGGAACGTCTAGAGGATGCAATAGACCACCGGGCTTCTTCGACTCGGCCTTAACTTGCTGGCAAATGATACATCTAGAGACAAATTCTGCCACATCCTTCTTCATCCCAGGCCAAAAGAAAATGCACTTCATATCTTTATACATCTTATCTCCGCCCGGATGTATAGTCAACTTAGAGCGATGCGCTTCCTCAAGAACTCTTCTTACTAGATCTTCTACCATTGGAACACATAACCTTCCGTCTCTCCTCAGCCAACCCTTGTCATCAATAGAATATCGAGCGAGATGACTAGACGTCTCTCCTCGAATTAGCTTATCCATAATCTCAACTATCTGAGGGTCTTCTCTCTCCGAAGCCCCTACTTGATCAAGAAGGGTAGGTCTGAGTTCCAGAGATGCTAAAGAACCGGTCATCGACTCAATCGCCAAAGAGAAATCAAAGGTCGCCACATACTCTAAATTATTCATCTCAACGAATAGAGAACTTAGGGTCAACCTTCTTCTACTCAATGCATCAGCTACCACATTCCCCTTGCCAGGGGTATAAGCTATCTCAAAATCATAGGATGCCAAGAATTCCATCCATCTTTGCTGCCTCAGATTCAGATCCTTCTGAGAAAAGAGATACTTCAATGACTTGTGATCGGTTTAAAGCTCAAATCTTTCTCCCAAAAGATAATGGCGCCAAGCCTTGAGTGCATATACTATTGCTGCCAACTCTAAGTCATGAGTGGGATAATTCTTCTCATGCACTTTGAGTTGTCTACCGCCAAAGCATATCACCCTTCCTTCTTGCATAAGAACAACTCCTAACCCCGTGCCACATGCATCGGTGTATACTGTAAATAACTTCCCTCCATCGGGCAAAGCTAGAACAGGTGCTGATGTGAGGGCTCTCTTGAGCTTCTGAAAAGCAAGCTCGCATTCTATGCTCCAAGCAAAAACTAAATTCTTCTTCGTCAATTTAGTGAGAGGAGCGGATATCTTTGCGAAGTCCTTGATGAACTTCCGGTAAAAACCCGCAAGACCTAGAAAACTTCTCACTTCGGTTGCATTCCTTGGAGTCTTCCAATCCTGAACTGCCACTACCTTAGCGGGATCCACCGCTAAGCCTTGCTTAGATACTATATGCCCAAGGAATCTAACTTCCCTTCTCCAAAAGTGACAATTGGAGAACTTGGCCTTAAACTGATGCGCTCTAAGAGTATCCATCACCTCCATGAGATGCCTTGCTTGCTCTTCCTCATCCTTAGAGAAGATCAGAATATCATCTACGAAGACCACGACAAACTTGTTCAAGAACTCCCTGAACACCCTACTCATCAAGTCCACGAAATATGCGGGTGCATTAGTCAAGCCGAACGGCATGACAAGCCATTCGAAGAATCCATCTCGAGTTCTGAACGCAGTCTTGTCTATACTATCTTCAGCTACCCTGAGCTGATGGAACCCCGTAGCAAGATCAAGCTGAGAGAAAACAGAAGCACTGACAAGCTGGCCAAAGAGATCATCAATCCTCGGTAACGGGTGTCTGTTCTTCTTAGTCAGCTTATTCAACTCTCGATAGTCAACGCAAAGTCGGAGAGAACCATCCGCCTTGGTAGCAAATACCACAGGCGCTCCCCATTCAGATATACTTCGTCTAATGAAGTTCTTCTCAAGCAACTCTTTCACTTGCTTACTTAGCTCCCGCCTTTCACGCGGAGCCATGTGCCGAACGGGCAAAGAAACAGGCTTTGCATTATCCACCAGATAAATGCGGAAATCAATCTCTCGCTTAGGGGGCAACCCCCTAACTTCATCGAAAACATCCGGATACTCTCGAACCACTCTCACAGACTGAAGAGTTTCCATTGACGAGTCGAGTGATTCCAGATAGCACAACATGACGGGACCTCTCGGATCACAAGAAATCTCCAGGGTGTTTCCGAGGCGAGTCACGAGCTTCACAACCCTATGCTCACAATCAAGAATGGTTCCATATCTGGACATCCTATCCATGCCCAATATCAATCCGTATCCCCTAAAACCAAGAACATAAGCACTGCACAAGAACTCTACACTCAGTATAGAGATCCTCAAATCCCCACATATCATAGACAAATGGGCGGAACCCCCAATAGGATTTGAAACACAGACGGGATCATCTACCAAGCTAGTACTAAGGTGCAAACTATCAACAAGATCAGATGAGATAAAGCTATGCGATGCACCAGAATCAAACAAGGTACGAACTGGAAAATCAGAAATATATACAAGGCTCTCAACAGAAATACTACCTCGATCGGGAACTGGAGCGACATTGAGAGCATGAACTTGCCCTCCTGAAGGTCCAGCACGCTGAGTCTGACCCTGGCCTTGCCCTTGCTTCCTCGAGCAATCCTTACTGAAATGTCCAGTCTCACCGCAGAAAAAGCATTCACCATTCTTCCTTTTCCTCTTCTTACAATCCTTAATAAGATGCCCAACTGAACCGCAATAATGGCACTTCCCCTTGTTGTTCTTGCCCTTGTTGTTATTGCCCTTGTTGTTGTTCCCCTTGTTGCCTTGACTCTTGTTCTTGTTCTGATTGCCTTGACTACTCTGACCACTTGGATTACCCTGATTTCCTTTTCCCTGGGAATCAGTCTTCTTGGCTTGAGTATCATTCATCTTGGTTTCTTTCTTGACATCTCCCTTAAGTAATGCCATATCAACCAAACTCTCAAATGTAGCCCCATGGGGAATATGTGACATAGCCAATCCCTGCAACGGCTCATTCAATCCTCTAGCAAAACGAAGAGCCTTCTTCTGAGGAGTATTCACCATATCCAAGCCAAAACGAGCTAACTGATTGAACTTGTTCACATATTCTTTGACAGACATATCTCCTTGTCTCAAAGTTATGAACCTCTCCATTTGCAGATTCTCCTCAGCAGAAGATAGAAACTTAAGCATGAACCTTGCCCTGAAATCGGCCCAAGTCTCAACAGGCCTAGTACCATTGGTGACTTCCCACCAATAAGCGGGTTCATCCTTCATAAGCCAAACCGCCAACAAGAGCTTCCTCTGATCGTCTAACCCAAAGATAGCAAACAAATCCTCGGTCTCTTTCAACCAATTTCTGGCCTCTACAAAAGTCTCAGTGCCTTGAAAGTTCTTGCCACCCATTGCTTTGAAATCTTTGCAAGTCTTTGCGAAGTCCACTTGAGGATGCTGAGGGGGAGGAGGAAGAGGAACCTCAGCGACAGGAGGAGGAGGAACATTAACCACCGGAGGAGGAGGAGGAGGAGGAACATTAACTACCGGAGGAGGAGGAGGAACATATGCGGGGCCGGCTTCGGTCGCCCTAGCCTCCAAAAGTCTCCTATACCAAACAGGTACGTGTACTCCCTCCGGAATAGCAAAGTTATCGGCCATACTGAAAACGAAGAAAAAGACAGATTCAGAATGGAGAAAAACGAAGGAATTTTGCTAATGGCTTTTTGGGGAATAGCCTTTAAAATAAACTAGACTTTTCTTTGGAAAATACTTTATACTTGGTTTTGAAAATAGTTTTCCAAAAGTTTTCTAAAATCTTTTTTTTTTGTTCCTTCTCGTACCATATGCTCTGATACCAAATGTAACACCCCACCTCCACCAGGGTGGCTCTTGCAAGCACTCTGACTTTGGAGGGGCGTTTGAATCAGGTAAACATGCATAATGATATATCAAGGCAGAACAAGAATATATGTATATATGTAAACAGAGTAAATAACATAGATAAAACAGCGGAAGATTTCAAAACATTTCAAAACAAGTCTGGTACAACATAGCTTTCCAAATAAACAAGTCTAGATAAAACAACATCAACTGAAAAACTGAAATAAATAAGTGCTATCCCCAATTAAGTGGTAACCATAGCTAGCTTCATGTCGAAACCATACATGAGCTGAAATCCCGCAAGCAAGCAATCCGAAATCCAAGCTAAGCTCCAGTATTCCCTCCCTGAGAACCTGGGGGAGAAAACAGGTCAGTCAAAAAGACTGAGTAAGCCCTACTACAATCAATGTAAACTGATAAAGTTAACTAGCATGAGCAGCAGGGATGAACATAAGGATAACAATATACTAGCATGATGATTAACTAACAAGGTAGATAAAGGTGTCATCGCATAATCAGGATTAAGGTTTTGCACCACAGGTGTACTAGCAAACTAACATGACTTGAATAAACAAGTATTGCTCCCTTGGCCCAAGCTTTGGCCCAATAACATGAAATGACCCTAATACAAGGTCCAACCAAACGGTCTAGTCGATCGGCTCCCTAAGCCTAACTCGTCACGTGCTGGTGTCAATACGGCCCAATCAAAATTGTAGTCGAACTGTGCCGGGTCCACCCTTCGGGTGTATCAAGCCCTAGGGTGTCAACCCCTGGACACCATGAACATGAGTGCACAGTCCCGATCTACTGGTACCCGTGCATGTTTTCACCGGCTACGGACTATGTGCACGACCAGAGTCCGCCCGGAACTACACCGGCGTACCCTCTGCCGTCGCTTTTGGTCACTTACCTCCAGTCCAGTAATCGTGCCCCCGCCCTAGCCTAGTCCCTAGGGTCATGATGATACTAACTTGGGATTACTGCTGGAGTGGGCCCCCATTGCTAGGATTTTTCTAGTGGGTTAAGTACGGTTTAACCCTCTTGCTAATCCTGGATTAACTTGGTTAAGTGTAACGATGAGTTCACGACTTAACCCCGATTAATCTACCAAGCCCAAATTGGTTAAGTATTAAGTGGACCATAACTTAACCCTAATCACGAGGCGTTAATTAATTTAATGCGCCTTAACCTCTCACATTAGACATTGTTGTGGTTACTAGTTAAGCCGGGCGGGTCCGGGTAGCTTTACACCACAACTTGGTCTAACCTCGGGTTCAAGGTACAACATGACCAACTTCTCACATTGGGTCCTATTGTTTGTAGCAACTAGTTAAGCCGGTCGGTTCCGGGCAGGTTTACGCTACAAACTCAACCCAACCTCGAGTTGGCCACACTTATCTTTTCTAAGTGTCATGTCCATCATGTTTCCAAAACATGTTACAAGTTTTCAAGCAATTGGGTAGACCTAACTTAATAGGTAAATTCCCAATAGGTAGACCTAACTTAATAGGTAAATTCCCAAGCTTATGTTTTATGTCTTTTAAGTTTACCCAACCCCAAACGCAATCCCATCGCTTACATATCGCAATAGCGCATAAAGGATAGAAAGAGGGAACTTGGCATAATCATGACATAAAGGTATTGAAGCCACAAGCTTAACATGGTTGCATATGAAATGTTCATATGTTCATACACTTGCATATTACATTTTTAGGCCTCAAAAGCATGCATAAAACCAAACTTAGCATATTGGTGATACATGGTGCTAAATGACATGTAGAGATGGCCATAAGTTCGCATTTAGCCTCACATGCAAGTTATCATAAGAGATATGATAACTTACATGTTGCTAAAATGCAACCTTTGGCATAAAGCTTAAAGCTTTATGTTCATAAACCCAAAATAAGCTTGCATAACATGATAGCATGAACAAGATGTTCAACCCAAACTTGCATAACATAACTTGGCATACTTGCATATAAACTTGCATATCACAACATGATAAACTTGCATATAAACTTGCATATCACAACATGATAAACTTGCATATAAACTTGCATATCACAACATGATAAACTTGCATATAAACTTGCATATCACAACATGATAAACTTGCATATAAACTTGCATATCACAACATGATAAACTTGCATATAAACTTGCATATCATACATTTAACTTTAGAGTTTAAGTATGAAAGTAGAATAGGGCTTACAATGCTTAAGAAGTCACAAAAATATGACAAAGCCCTTATGAAATCAATTAAACCCAAAATGCAAGCAAAACCCTTGAGCCAAAATGATCAAGACTCTTTCTTTATGATGCAAATATATAAACTTGACTTGAATGCAAGCTAATGATGCTCATACAAGTTTGAAAACACTTGTATGCATGGAAAATCACTTAGGAATTTATTTAGGAATTTTATGAAGAGAGTGGAGGCCATGAGAGGATTGATTTTGCCATAGTTTAGTTGTATGAATGAATAATGATGATTTAGGGTAGGTTAGGGTCTTATTTATAGATTAGGCAAGTGTTTTAGGCCATAGGATTAACCCTAGATTCAATCCAAGCCATCAAAGCATGTCTTGGGGAAGAAGTCAAGTGTAGGAACCATCTAGGGCCTTTAGATTAAAGATGGACCATGAGAACCATTCAAATGCAAAATCTGCATTTGAGCGAATCGGCCCACGGGTTGACAACCAAACACCCTGGATTAACCCCTAGTCGACCCAGCAGGCTCGGGTCGACCTCAAAAATCGGCCGGTTCGGTTATTCCCCTCTCCCAATTCGCTGTTTTGAACATTTTTGCATATTTATTTATTTAATTTTCAATTATATATATATATCAATATATATATATTTCTCTGCGCAACCCATTTCACTTAATTAAGTATACTTTAATTTGGGAATTTTCCGTGAAACTTCGCGAGGCCATATCTTGGTCATACGGACTCTGCTTTTCGAAAACTCGGACTCTATTTCGCGTATTTTTCCGAGACGAACGCAATGGCATAGCCTGTTTCCCTTGATTCAGATTTTACAGTTTAATTCTACCTCCATTTATGTTATAACATGTTATTCAAAAATACGGGTTGTTACAATACTTGAGGATGTTAAGCCATGGAGGAATCTTTATATAGCAGAACAGACCTTTCTATAATTATTTTGATAAGGGCGCAATATAAGTTCCATTTGTCTTTAGAGACTGTAGAAGAAACATCAAGAAACTTGCACTGGACTGCATAAGCACATGTCAGAAGGGGAATCCTCTTTAATGATTTATGGCAGTTCAAATAGGTAGGGGGCTGATGTCTAGATTGCTGGCATATCAGATGTGAACGCGTCAATGCTCAGGATGCTTCAACTCAGATATTGTATGCTATTTTTATTGGGCTTTGTATTTTTTCTATACCTATGAATACTACGAAGGCTAGGGAGCTTTTATATGCAAAATGAAATGAAGATTAATGGATCACAAATGAGGAAAGGTTGCATTTGCATGCTTCAGCTGGCTGGACGGTCCGTAACTTGACTGTACATTTGCATTTCAGCTTGAATTAATTTTTGTTGGGCATTTTCTACGCCTTTATATACCAATCTCACAACTTTTATTACCCAAAAAAAATCCATTTGCTCCAGGATTACATGGAGGCATGGAACATTAAGGCTGAGTGGTTTATGAGATGGTGAATTTTGATGGAAAATGCCAGTGTAGCTTGATTGGTATATACGAGGTTTGTGGTTAATATAAAAGTGTTGTACAGAGAAAAGACAGTGTTGGAGACTATTAATAATTTGACACAAGACTATTAAGCTTTAAAATTGTAAACCTGGGGTGAAATGGGTGCGCCTAACTGTAAAAATGGGAAGAGTTAAATGTTACCCTCATTGACTTATCTAAAGAAGAATGTCCACTAAGAAATAAAATAAGAGTACACATTGAGAGAGTGATAATATTATAAATTTTTTGTTTATTCATGCAAGTGTCTTACTGTGAAATCAACCAAATTGTCTATCAGACAGAAATGCTATTTTAGTTAACCTACACAAGATTTTAAAACTCAAAAGAAAGTTAATTTTATTTCTCTATTCGGTTAATTCAAAGATAAGAACCTAAGGCAAAATGCAATTAATAAAATCGATTTTCTTCTTCTTTTGTTATCATGGACTTCACATGGGATTAATTTATGAACTAATTAAAGTTAAGTGCTCATGTCTATACGACGCTTTATATTTCTATTCTGCAATATCATGAAATATGTATAGTACATATATTATATACAAATTCATGAATTTGCTTGGAAATAAATTGGGGTTTGAATTGGTATTTTTCATATTGCGTCATGTAGGTTTACTATAGATAATCTACATATGAAATAAATACATACATATTATGATTAGATGCAAGCCCACCTAGACGTGCCTATATACTCGTTACATATAATAAATACAAGCCAACTATATATTGAATGTACCAAATGTACTCTATTTAATAAGAAATTACAGGCTATGCACTCAAAACTACATGTTAGACAAGGTACTTTTTTAACATTGGGGGCTCGGCTCCAACTCCTGTACATTTAGTTTCATTTATAATTCACTAAAAAAAACTAGTAAATCAAGACAATATGCAAAGAATATGCAATCACTAGTATGCAAAGAATATGCACCAAACCTTCTAATTAGGTCGTTTTCCAGTGATGTACATGTTAAAAGGGTTATATAATAATAAACAAATATGTTAATATATGCTAACAATTTGTAAGTGTTATTTTAATATGTTGGGTTGGAATTGTAGTTACCATATGATATTGTAATTTCGTTTTGTTAATTATGACTATATTGTGTGTGTTTATGCTTAAATGTATTTATTTATTGGTTAAATTTGTATGCTCTACGCATATATGAATGTGTTGTTTATTTGGCACATATCAACTTTAAAATTTGATTCTAAAATTCAAATTCAAGCCTCCAATTTTGAATGTTTTGACTAAGATTTAAATTTGAATTCAAATTTTCAAAATATTAAATTTCAAATTTAAATTCTAAGTTAATTTTTTTTCCAAAGTGGTCATCATTTGATGTTTAAGTAATATTAATGAAAAATTTATATATATATATATTAATATTTATATATAATTTATTTTCAAAGTTATACAATCTACCTCAGGTCATTTAGTTAATGGAGTTGCATGTTAACATACACACATTCTGTATAAAGCAACTCAAAAGAAATGTCCATGGCTTTTTTGTTCATAACTGATATTTATTTACTAATAGCTTCCATATTACTATGTAGTACATAGTGTTGTAAGCAAGTTGTTATGACAATCATTATCGGAAATAAAAAATTGTTTTTGCATTAAAAAAAAGTTCTTTGGAAAGTGTGATTCAATTTCATAGTTTATGTGTATATATTGATTTTTTTTGTTAAAATCTAACTTATAATGAATTTTAATAAATAATTTTATATTTTATGTAAACACCTTAACGGTTGGTTTTTCCCACCGTTGTGCGGTAATACTAGTTTAGTCAAGATATTTTATTCCTAAATTTAAACTAAGCATAAGAAAAGATTGTTTGTCCTAGGATAAGTTTATAATTCAAAGATAATTTATTGGACTTAGTATAGCTATGGTAACTCTTCCCAAAGATTCACATTTTAAATTTAATTACCATAATTGTCACATGTCATTAATAACCATAATGATCATTTCTCCTAAGGCAGCCGACATTAGAATCAATGTTATTAATGTCAATCCCATAAATTTTCATTCATTACAATTAATGGTAACTCATTAATTATCTCCAAATTTATTGTATTAATTGCCTATAAATTTGAGTTGCAATATTTAATTCTTATTTACCTTAATTGACCTTTACAAATTATATGTTTAATCTTCATATTTAATACTAACTTTTCCAGGTTTACAATCTATTAATTCTCCATTTATTATATGTACACTAATTTATTTACGAATTTAATGGAGAACATTTCAAATTCAAACCCAACATAAATTTATATAATAATAATAATAACTAGCGGTAATTACGTATAATTTGGGTGGATAAAGTGAGTGTGTGTGTATTAGCACAATAATTACATGTATGTTATTTTCTAAATTTAACTAATTTATGTTCTAGTCCATGTTATTAAGTATAACAATTTTCTTCTATTCTGATTAGCTGAAATTCAAAATTTCATTAAATGGTCTTTGGCCTTAATTCCCATAAATTTGCCTAAACATTTAAAAAGGAAAGAATATTGAATTATTTAAAACTATAAGAAATGGTTAATCTTTTATTTGGAAAAGACATTATAACTTACGTGAAAAACACGTCATTGTACGCTTCATCTTTATATTTTGTATATTCCTTATAATTTCAAACATGTTCATTTTCTTGGCAAAGCCAACCGGTTTTATACTAATCCGTAACACTTATTATTATAACAAATAATAATTACAAAAAGTATAGGAGATTGACAGATTGTCGATCTACTACATTCGATTTTTAAGGTGGACCATCCACCATAATGGTTTTATAGCAAACCGACCACTGGAACTAACCTAGTTTACAGAGCTGGAGCTTGACAAGGATATCTGGACTATAAAAAAGATATCAATCTCCACACAGGGAGAAAATTGACGATATACGGTAACCTAACAAAGCACTATCCGTACAAAGTACGAATAACAAACATTCTTTTTGTGAAAAGGAAAAAATAAGCTAATTTATAAAAATTATGCAGTTATCCTTAAACAAACCAAAACACAGATAGATTTAAACTAAAAATGGAAATTTACACAAATTCTATCTTTAACTTGTTTTTACAAATCTAGAACGCAATAACAACCACTAATTTTAATATCTTTTAGGGGTTGGTTTCCAGATTTAGGTGCAAGCATTAATAAAAAAGATGCAAAAAGGATAGTAGGCAAGATTTAAATATTTATTTTTTTGGCAAAGCTGACCGGCTTTAAAGTGGTTCGTAGCACTTTTTATTATAACAAATAATAAATGCATTATTACAAGGGTAAAAATATTGTCTAGCTACTACAATCGGTTATTAAGGTGGACAGTCCACACTATTAACGAAATTTATAGTGAACCGTCCATTGCTACAAGCCTAACTTATAGCACAGGAGTTAATCAAAGGGATTAGACTACAAAAATCACATGCTCCACGTAGGGAGTAAAATATCATATATTGTCAATAGCATATAAACAAAATACAACCAAAATAGCAGATGATAAGCTACACAAGACTATACCACCAAATTAGCCAACCATTTCCAAGCATCATGACCAAAACAGTGTACTGAAGGACACAGTACTACCAAGAAGGGATTGCTAGCCCCATAATCTCGTGCAACACACTACAACCGTGCCGAAAGCATCTCTGACAAAAAAACCAACAAGACAGGGCATAGGGCACAGCAACCGCATCACACACATTTCATAGTATAATAACATACGATAACATACCAAAATTTCCAAACATACGACATGAAAGAAACCAGGGAACAACTGAAATACCAAAGTGAAATTACCGTATCACAAAGCTCGTAGCTAACACCCGCCTCCGTTGCCATGGCAATCGCCAAAGAGGGAAGAACGGGAACATATCAACAAAGAGATCAAGACAACAACAAACAATCCGAACCCTAGAGTTAGACAACCAACCTAACAAGAAAACAAAACAACCAAACAATAAAAAAATAGATCATCTACCCTCTCACGCGACAAGACCATACACCAAACAAAATCAGCACAAAATCAACTCACATCAAAATTTACAAAAGTCGAAAAGCACACTGCATCACCAACAAGCCCAAAGGCCAGTGATAACAACTGACGTTCACCCAACCGACCCGAAACAACCAGAAAAAATCACTCACCAGCAACAGAATAACAACACAACATGTCGTTGTTGAAACGATCCAAACTAGGTTAAGGTCACCATTTGTTGCAAAGGTACTTTGCAGATCTGGTGAGCGGAGAAGCTGGCACTAGCGGAGGTCACAACTATGTAAGGGGTGTTCAATCCCTTTCAGCGGAAAAACCTCAAAAGGATCTTGCAATGATGTGATAGAACAAACAACTTGAAATGAATATAAATCTCATATCACAGAAAAAAATGCAATCGAGAACACACAAATTTATAGTGGTTCCCCTATCGCGAGATAGTGTACATACACTTCAATGGGGAAGAGATTTTATTAATATATTCAAGAGATTACAGAGTTTTTTTAATGTAGAGCAAAAGAAATGAAGAATACAAATGATCTCTCACAACATAGCATCCTCTATGTTTCTCTTTAAATAGAGAAAAAGTTACTTCGGGATGAAACAATTGATTTATGTAAAATAAATCAATTTATGGAAAACTAATATCCCATTAATTAATTGTCATATGATTGATTGATAATTTCCCTTTTCTCCATCAATCAATACCTTTTCCAATTTTAATCTCTTTCCGTTTCTTTTCTTCATGAAACATGGCAACTAATTAAATGACGAATATTTCCAATATCCCCTATTCATTAATATTCCTTCCATTTCTTTCCATTCATTCCTTGCACAAAACAGGTAACGAAATTACCATGCATATCTCCATAATTAATTAGATATGGAAATATTGTATCATTAAATTCCAATAATCTCCACATTGATACAATATCTCATGCAACCTACAGACTCCAATGTGAATGCTTCCCAATGGGTCCCTGCAAAAGCCACCCCTCATTGCACTTTGTCAGTGAACTCCAGCAAAGCCACCGCCCACCAACAAAGTGTTGGAAGCATTCAAAAACAAGGTAGACATTGTGCAACCAACTCCTATCTCTTCATACAAGTAGAATACCATATCTTCTCTTGACTTCAACCAAGTCACTCTCTTCCCCATTGTGCCACCATGTGGCACCTAGCACTTCATCAAGTGAATCAAGTTCGAGCAATACTCGAACTTAGTAGTAGGTAATGCCTTCGTAAACATGTCTGCTGCATTTTCATTTGTGTGAATCTTCTGAAGACGAACTAACTTCTCCTCATTCATAGAGATAATGAAAGACTCTCTTACCTCTATATGCTTTGTTCTAGAACTGAAAGCCAGATTTTCAGCTAAATGAATTGCACTTTGACTGTCACAATTCACCAAACAAGCATCTTGCATGAAGCCCAAATCACACAATAACTTCTTCAAATAAAGCGCCTCCTTGCTGCCTCAACTGCAGCTATCAACTCTGCCTCTGTAGTAGACAAAGCAACCATAGTCTGCAACCTCTCTCTCCAACTAATAGTTGTTCCTCCAAGTGTGAACACATAGCCTGAGGTTGACTTCCTTCTATCTCTATCCCCGGCATAGTCTGAATCATAGAATCCAACCAAGTTGAAATCCTTATTTCTGCCGCAAAAAACAAGCCCATAATCCGATGTTCCTCTAGGATATCTAAAAATGTACTTTACTGCCTCCCAATGCGATTTTCCCGGATTTGTCGTGTATCTACTAACTAATCCAACAACTTGAGCAATGTCAGGTCTAGTGCACACCATAGCATACATCAAGCTACCTACTGCACTAGCATAATGCACCTTCTTCATACAGGCCTTGTCCTTTTCTGAGATCGGAGAGCCCTAATTAGAAAGCTGTATATGCAAAGGCATGGGTGTACTAATAGCTTTTGCACCATCCATGCTAAACCGAGCAAGCACCTTTTGAATATATTCCTTTTGAGTAAGTCTCAAAAGTCCAAGCTTTCTATCTCTTTGGATTTCCGTCCCCAAAATTTTCTTTGCTTCTCCAAGGTCTTTCATATCGAATTCCTTTTTTAATTTCAATTTCAACACATCAATTTCAGCTTTATCCTTGGAAGCAATCAACATATCATCCACATATAAAAGTAAATACACCCAATTATTATTCTTTAAATGCTTAAAATAAACACATGAATCTTTAGTACTACGATTAAAACCATGTGAAAGCATAAAAGATTCAAACCTTTTGTACCATTGTCTAGGCGACTGTTTTAGAGCATAAAGAGATTTCTTCAACTTGCACACCCAATCTGACTTTCCATCTACAATAAATCCTTCTGGCTACTTCATGTAAATGGTTTCCTCCAAGTCACCATGCAAGAAAGCGGTCTTCACATCAAGTTGTTCTAACTCCAAATCGTAAGCGGCAACTATTGCAAGTAGGATTCAAATTGAAGTTTGTCTAACAACTGGAGCAAATATTTCATCATACTCTAACCCCTTTCTTTGTGAAAACCCTTTGGCTACTAATCTTGCCTTGCATCTACCATCATCTTTTACCTTGAACACCCACTTGCAACCTATGGCTCGGCTTCCTTGAGGTAGTGGTACCAAATCCCAAGTCTTGTTCTTTTGCAAAGACTGTATCTCCTCTTCCATAGCGCAATTCCACTTCGAGTTGTCAATCGACTTCATGGCTTCTTCAAGGCTCAATGGTTCATCATGAATTACATGTAAAGCATACTCAAACTGATCATCAAGGCTCAAATTTGCATACTACCAATCTCCATATCTAATTGGAGCTCTCTTTGGTCTCTAACTAGCCCGAATGACTATATCGTCCGACTCTCCTTCAGCTCCACCTTGAGCTCCACCTTGAGCTGGATCATCTCTAGCTTCATGACCATCACCGTTACCACTAGAGGAAACATGTGGACTATCACGTGATGTATCTTCAACTACTTCGTCACTATTATCAATAGTGATATCTCTACTTTGGGTTTGAAAACTGGGAATCTCGGTCTTTTCAGGCTTCTCATCATCAACTGAGTCTGAACCCTCTGATAAACCTTCCAAAGGTTTGAACATTGCTGACTCATCAAAAGTCACATGTCTGGAATGTATAACTTTCTTCATAATTGGATTCCAAATTCTATATCCTTTTATGCCATCTGTATAACCAAGAAAAACACATTTGGAGGCCCTAGACTCTAACTTGTCATGTCCTGTATTGTGAACATAAACTAGACATCCAAATATATGAAAATAACTTAATAAAGTGCTTTTACCTCTCCATACCTCCTCTGGAATCTTCCCATCAATGGTTGAGCATGAAATCTGATTAATAATATGTGTTGCAGTTGAAATAGCTTCAGCCCAAAAACCCTTAGACATACCCGCATTCAATATCAAGCAACGAGCATTTTGAAGTAGAGTCCTATTCATTCTCTCAGCAACCCCATTGGATTGCGGATCACCAAGTGTAGTAAAATGACTTCTAATACCACGCTGTCTGCATTAGTCGAGGAACTCTTTAGAGACATATTCGCCACCATTGTCGGATCTAAGAATCTTCAATTTCTTTCCTGTTTGGTTTTCAATAAGAGCTAACCAAACCTTAAACTTCTCAAATACTTCCGACTTAGCTTTCATTACATACACCCAAACTTTGCACGAGTAGTCATCAATGAAGGAAACAAAATAATATGCTCCACCAATAGAAGTTGTAGAGTATGGCCCCCAAACATCTGAATGCACATAATCAAGTACCCTCTTAGAAGTATGCACGCCATCACCAAAAGAAACTCTGGTTTTCTTTGCCAATACACACTCCTTGCAAAAGTCCAACTTGTTGAAGATTTCTCCCTTGATCTTTTTCTTCTTACGAAGCAACTCTAAGTTCTTCTTCGAAGTATGACCTAATATCATATGCCAAAGCTTGGTAGCATCCAAACTTTTAGAACTATCGACTCCAACACATGATTCTTCATAGACAGTGGTACCCATTAGTTAATACAGATTTCACAACATAACACCCTTCATCAAAACAAGTGCCTCTCTAGAAACTCTCAAACCATCTTTGACAATGGTTATCTTGCATCCCAATGATGCCAATAGGCCTAATGATATCAATGACTTCCGAAGACCTGGGACATAGCGAACATTTGAAAGTGTGCGAAAAATCCCATCATATATGCGAATGCGAACTGAACCAACTCCCATAGACTTGCATGTAGCATCGTTCCCCATAAGGATAGAACTTCCTTCTTTGGCATCGAAGGAAGAAAAATAATCCTTATTAGGAGTCATGTGAAATGATGCTCCGGAATCTAGAATCCAGTGGTCTGCAACATCTGATACAACCGCTATCAATAAGTCGCTACCGCCTTTCTCCATCGCAATAGATGAAGAACCATCATTCTTCTTCTCCAAATCTGGACAGTCTCTTCTCCAATGGCCTGATTTCTTACAATTATAGCACTTTCCATCTTTAGACTTACTCCACGAATTAGGCTTCCTAGAATTGGAACACCCTCTATTATTCTTCCCTTTCTTATCTGCTCTTCCTCTCTCTGCAAATAAGCCTGAACTACTACTTCCTCCACTACTATCACGAACACCAAAGTCTTTCATCTGATCTCTCAACTCTTCACTAAGCAAACCTGTCTTCACATCATCTAATTTCAATGTGTCTCTACCAAAGATAAGGCTGTTAGTGAAACAAGTGTATCGCTCTGGAAGCGAACACAACACAACCATTTCTTTTTGTTCTTCATCAATCTTCAACTCAACAGACTTCATCTTCATCAACAGGTCATAAAACAAACTTAGATGTGTCTTATTTGAAGAACCTTCCTTCATCTTATAAGTGAATAAAGTCTTCAATAGGATCAGGCGGTTGGTTAGGGATTTCTTCATGTAGAGGTCCTCCAACTTCTTCCAAATGCCTCAAGCTATTATCTCCTAACTGATTTCAGAAATTACATTTTTTCCCCATAGCAAGCTGAAGAGTAGTAAAGGCCCATTCTTCCATCTCTTCTAATTTCACTAATGAAATATCAACAGGCAATGCCTCTGTATCAAATACCACTCGATGAACGCAATTTCTTCTCAAAACTGCTTTCATCATCCACTGCCATTTTTCAAAATCTCCTTCACCATTCCACTTCTCTATCGTCAACTGTGATCCTGACGCCACATAGGAGCCTCTGACGTATGTAGCAACTACTGGCACTGACGTATTATTTGTTTTGTTTTCATCTCCTCCTACCATTCTACCAAACACCTTCTTTGCGAATCTTGCTCCGATACCAGTTGTAAGGTTGATCAATCCCTTTCAGCGGAAAAACCTCAATAGGATCTTGCAATGATGTGATAGAACAAACAGCTTGAAATGAATATAAATCTCAGATCACAGAAAAAATGCAACAGAGAACACACAAATTTATAGTGGTTCCACTATCGCGAGATAGTGTATGTCCACTTCAATGGGGAAGAGATTTTATTAATATATTCAAGAGATTATAGAGTTTTTTTAATATAGAGCAAAAGAAATGAAGAATACAAATGATCTCTCACAACATAGCATCCTCTATGTTTCTCTTTAAATAGAGAAAAAGTTACTTGGGGATGAAACAATTGATTTATGTAAAATAAATCAATTTATGGAAAACTAATATCCCATTAATTAATTGTCATATGATTGATTGATAATTTCCCTTTTCTCCATCAATCAATACTTTTTCCAATTTTAATCTCTTTCCGTTTCTTTTCTTCATGAAACATGGCAACTAATTAAATGACGAATATTTCCAATATCCCCTATTCATTAATATTCCTTCCATTTCTTTTCATTCATTCCTTGCACAAAAAAGGTAACAAAATTACCATGCATATCTACATAATTAATTAGATATGGAAATATTGTATCATTAAATTTCAATAAACTGCTCATAAGAGAAAAATACCGGGAGAGAAGTGTGGTACACCGCATGTAGAAATCGTTAAGGGTTAACAATGGCCAAAATTGAAGGGAAGGAAAATGATAGAAAGTGGAAAGAAGACCCGAGCATGAGAGCGAGATTGAGTCTAGAAGAGGGGAACAAAAATTTTAACACCACGATGACAAAAGATGGCACGAGCTAAAAGAACGGGAAGAAGAAATGAGAGCGAGTGGAAAAAAAGGCGTTGAGATAAGGGGGAGCAATAGAGGAAGAAGAGTAAGAAACAAAGAAAAAGGAGTGCCAGTCATCGGTAACGATGTTAAAAAGTTTGTGAGGTCGGCAATAAGAAAAGCACTGCTACAAAGTGAAGATTTAGTTATTTATTTAAAAGACCTACAAAGGTAGTGTTTGCTTTACCATTTTAAGTTTTGGGTTTTCGTCCATACAAAAATGTGCATGATGCATGTATATTACGGAAAACAACTATTTTCGAAAACAAAGTTAACAAACAAAATAAAAAACAAATTTTATTTATTTTTCATGTTTTGAGAAATAAGAGAAACACGAAGAGAAATTCTTCTTTCCATGATTGCTATATCACATCCGTGGTCCCCTCCATATTCCTTTTATTCTATCAATCATCCTTTCATACATTTAGTGTGGTGCTAAGGGCACCCCAATATGTTCGTCCTAATACCGCGACTAAAAGTAACCACAAGAATTAGTATTAAACTCTTTTCAATACCACACACTTAAAAAAAGGGCTACCACACTGTTTTACCCTATTTCTATTTCGCTCGATGTTCGTTCATCCTCATTTGTAAAACTGATCAACGAGCTAAATCCTAGATTTATAACCGATCAACAAATTCGACGCCGCAACACACAAAAGCCGTGAATAAGGTTTGAATTAAGCAAACTAGAAGAGGAACCGAGAGATTATGGTTTTCTGATCATTAAACAATTGAGAGATTACCATACAAATTTAAATTTCCCGCGAGAGATGCGAAAGAAAACAGGGATTATGAGAGATTAGGTATTTTGATTAACTTAATACGTAATTAGATCGACAAATAATGATTGAGTGAGTGATTAGAATGGAAAGGTAACGTGGTATTAGGAAGCATAAAAAATTTAATGAGTTATATTTTTTTAATTGTGGTATTAGGAGGAACATACTGGGGTGCCCATAGCACCACACTACCTTTAATGTTTTGTAATTAATTTTGAAAACTCAAAACCCAAAACTCATTTTTAACCAAACGCTACCTAGTTACCAGATTTGGGCATATAAATTCATATTACCAATGAGAAAGATAAGATATTGTAAACAATGTATATATTTCCAAGTCACCTATTAAGCATTCTCAAATGTGAATTATGCCTTTTAAGTTTCATTTTGAAATCCTTACAGATTTATATATTGCTTAAAAAGGAAAGATATACATATTAGAAAAATTATATCTAGAAAATAATTGAAATAGCAAAAGAAAATAAAGAATAGAAACATTAGAAATTACTTTACAAGCAAAAGCCATCTTTATTTAAAGATCGGAATTCATTTTTTTCTAATTTTTTTTGACTTGAAATTTACATTATTTAAGAAAGTTTGGAAGAGATTGAAAAAAATGAAAAAGGTAGAGCATCGCAACTGCCTCCAGAAAACATAAAGAAAGATAAGGGGTTTAATCATTTATTTATATGCATTGAAATAACTCTAAACCCTTAGATTAAAGTTCAAAAAAAATCTATTTATATATTAATAAAATCTTCCTCAAAATACCTAACCGTCGCTTGAGTCAATCGACGAAGCGATCGACCTGGCTCCAGTGGACTCGGGTGTGTTTAAGGAGGAGTTACGGTAATTTATTTATTAACTATTTTTGTCTGTATTCGATTTTCGTATCACCAGCCCTAGTGCACCACTTAAATCGCAAAATTATTTTCCAATTATCTTCTCCACGCTTCATATGCGACCTTAAAAATTGCTATTTCTAAAAAAATTTCTTTCCAAAATTACACGTTCATTTTGTAAAAATTAACATAAAATGCATAAACACGCATCTCTTTTAAAATAAAAACTTATTTTGAAATATTAAAAGTCAACACGTTTTTTTTCTTTTTCAAAGCGTTAGGGAAAAGTTTCTGAAAATATTTTTCATAAATTTAGACGATTTAGGTCACAATTCGACATAGACAGAAGCCGTTTAAGCGAAAAATGTGCAAACTAAATCCAATTAATCCTACCTAAAAATTGAATATTTTAGATAATGCGAATACACGAAAACGAAATTTTATTTGTCATTCGCTAAGATTTACTATCCATGATTATTTCTTCTAGCTTTTCAATTACAGTTAGTTATGTGAGATTTCACTTTCGATTTATATCATAAATAAGTGCAAACGACGTACACAACATTTTTAATAGATGAAAATCTCATAGCGTCATCATGCAATTTTACACAGAAAGTTAACAACTAACAGTCACAGCACAACCCCAAAGGATCATGCAACAAGGAAAAGATCTAATGCTGGAAGAATAAAAACAACACCGAAACTCCAAAACATTGCATATATACAACGAGACGTCTTGCTTTACTATAGAATCTCGAACCTTTCCCATGATCTCCGACTAGTCATACTATGGCAATTAAATGCACAATCTTGTGTTGTAGATACTGCTGGCATTGTTGGAGGTTTCCGTATTATCAAATTTCTAAGAGAGAATTAATGATGACAATTTTATTTTATTTTTTACAAAACTGCTTCTCACGGAGATTCATCTAACACTACTTAAAGATGAAAGTGGATATGTGAAAATACAAAAAGTAAATCTAAGAAGTAGCACTCAAGATCAAAATGTTGAATAAATAATGATGTGGTTTCAGTTGATGGTGACACCACTAGTTATAGAAAAGATTGATTTCTGCATTATAGGACAAACCTATGCATGGCTCCCCAATTATGGAAAAATGTACCAAATAAGTTGCACATATATATGTGAAATTTGGGCATAGGTTATTCACCTTCAAAAACCAACATTTAGGAAAAAAAGATTTGCTGCAAATTCTTCAATTCAGTCAACACATGGTCATTCAAATCCGTGTACAATATGGATGCCTCCAAAAATTTCAACGAGATTCTCCTCAACGATACCATCATAAGGCAAGTTCACTCTTCACCTCTGAATCAACAGTTGATTTTATCTAAAAATCTACTCCAATAAGATATTGCAAAGGCGAATGAAACGCGCGATAATTCCTCTTTAAACATCTTGATGCAAAGGACTAGTGCAACAATCCTACCGCTATGATTTATTTTTAAGCGGTACAACCTTCTGCTCATTCCGATCTAACCAAATGTGGATGAGGCCTAAATTGTGCGAGGAAGAACAGATAGTGAAAGTAGGTAATATATACTAGGAAATGGTCGATGGGAAGAAATTGAGTTTAAATCTTAGAATAGTGGTAGTGCAAGACCAATGCTTCTAATGTATAAAACAAGCAAAAAGGTTTAGGCGAGGCTGCTGCAACTTTTAAAAGAGGGAGAAGAACGATGTCGTCTAAAAGAATAGAGGAGTGAGGCTCTTACAAGGAAAGTGGGAGATGATAAAGATAGGGTTTGGAATGATAAGGGAGGAAGAGAGAAAGAAAGAACATTGGGAGGGGAATTTGTATGCAACTTTAATAACTATGTCCTAGGTCCAGGTTGTACTAGAACTCGTTGACTAGTTGACCACTTTAGGTTTAACGTTAGACGGTCAACAGGTAGATGGGCTTTGGAAATAGGTTGAACCTGACCCAATTAAGGTTGCATTAAAATGTTAATCATTCTACGTAATTTTCTAAGATCTGATGCAATCCGAAAAACTCTTGTCCTTACCACAGCGGTGTAATGAATCATCATCTAATTCCAAACTATCCTCCAAAGATTCACAATAGTGACAACAAATGACCATGAACACATGACATTTCAAAATACCCGAAACAAACTAAGCTATATTATTCCATGTTTTATTAATATGAATTTTTATCCTCTTTTCTAGTAAATGGGTAGAACAATGATCAAGGAAGAAAATACACAAATTTAAACAAAAATTTCCTTGTTCAATTCGAAAAAAACTTTTTGGAAATTCCTTTCAATTTTTTTTTGTGAATTGTGGGTTTTTTGCTTTAAATATATTATAATTATTACTTTCAATGCTAAATCTTGTTTTATTAAAAATAAATTTTCTAGAAAAATAGTTTAAATTCTTTGAAACCCTCCCTTTTAAAAACAAATTCAAAATAAAATTTCTCCTGATAGTAAGTCTAAGAAACTAAAAGGAATTATTTTAGATAAAAGAATGTCAGTTCTAATAAGGTACCAAGTGTGTATACCTCATTAATGTGCCTTTGCACTAATATGACATATTAATTTGAATATCCGGATCACTGAAAAGGTATTCGATTGGAACTCTCCATCAACAACCAAAAATTTTAACTATCTCATGCATAGCTAGCTTTTATCGTCTACTCATAAATCCCAAGTCCATGGGAATCCACCACATGTCTTCATCATGCTCTTCAAGACAATTTACAAACACACCGTGGGATGATTCGAAGCTGGAAAGGAAATCGAACTCCAATATATTTCCAACTCATAATCATCGCTTGGTTCATTCCTACGAGGTAGGTCGGGACTACGTCATCATTATATTACTTAGAGCCAAGTGCAAAAAAATAAATAAAGAAAAGAAAGTTCAAATATGCACTCTTAATAAATTTTCATTATTATCTCATATGATCATCTAAGCCTAGGGATCTGATACAAAATGTAATAACCCGCATTTTTCTAATCGAATTTCAAAAAATATAGAAACCCAAACTTATTCAAGCATGGATCTTGTTGATTTGGTATATACAATAATAAGAATGAGTATAGTAAAGTATTTATAAAAATGAACTCTCAAAGGAAACAAAAATAAAATAATAATTATCGACCACGACAGCTACCTTAAAAGTGAATTGCTACATTAATACCAAGCATGAGAGAACATGAATAGAAAACCAAATATGACCACTTCCGTAGAACTTTTTTCCCTAAGGTAAACATGAGATTGTTATGAGGAGGGAAATCAGAACAATAAGTCCTGATAAGTGGAGAATGTATAAATCTTTCCACAATATATAAATATATCTCATTTGGTTTTGCCCAAATTATATGTCTAACAAGGTGAGTGATGCTAGCCTAGCCTTGCACTAATACACAGAATGATATGACTATCATACTCAAGGTAACACTCTTCCCAAAATAGGCTATTAAATCATGAGATGGAACCTTTTATAAATATAAAGCGTTCAAACCACCCCATAAAACAATAACTGAGATGCGGGCCTTCTAAACACTTAATACCTCACTAAATTCTCAAAAGAGATGAGTTCTATAACCACTTGTGACCTCACTCACAAATGTAATGTAGACATGTAAGGCAAATACCATGATTACTTAATACCTAAGGATGATCCCATGATCGCTTATTGCCTTGATAGATTGCTACTAATATACCATTGTTTGATTAGAAGACACTAGTTACTAAGTCCTATAATTAGTATTTAAGGCTTCTATCATTTGTGCATCCCTAACTCACATACGGCAAGAGATAGTAAGAAACTACTTAGTACCCATGGGTAGACTACAACTCGCTATTTAAGACCTTCCAGCCCAGACCCTCCTATTACTATCTACCTGAACTTATTTGATAATCTCCAAGCCAGTTAATACTTCCTGTAGGAAAGGCATATATGTAGTACCTTCGTACCAATGATTTAATACCTATCCCAAGGCGGACTCTAATACAACCACTTAATACCCAGTGAAAGCGGACTCTCACAGAGTTTATCTATTTCATATGCAATTAGCCATTTAAAACTTTTTATTGAAAAAAGGCGGATCATCTAAGATTTAATGAGGGCGGGCCTATGACTCTACCCGTACTTCTTATGACCCTAAGGAAAGGATAGGTCTAACTACTACCCGTTTTCCTTATAACAATTCAAGGGAAAAGGGAGAGTCCTAAATCTTAAGAATGAGGGTGAATCTGATCACTTATTCCCCCAAGAGGGGGATACCAAAACCATTTAAGACCATAATCCTTAAGCGGTGCTACGGCACTAAATTTTCTTTAGAATTCTTCAGAAGGAAGGCGAACCCTGCACCCACTTAAGACCTCAACATTTTAAGTAAACCATTAGGAAAATTTCTCATCATGATATAATAGTTTTCATCAATTTTTGTGATTCATGATATCTCACATCAGTTGTGCGTGTATCCAACTGCACGAAGTGCTGACCTCTATCGGATATCTCAACTGACCTTGCATTATAAACCTACAAAGTCCAGTCCTTATTTAATTAAATTAATTTGTAGTTGCCCAAATTTGATTTTTCCAAAAAAATATTCGCAAGACAGAAGATAATAAGAAGTTACTACATATTTTTTTAATGATTTACCCGCATATATAATACAATATTCCTTATAGTTATTGTTAGGGATGAGAATCACGGATCTTAAGGTAAAACTAACACTAGAGGCAAGGGAGGGTGAATATTGTTTTAAAATGATTATGGAAAACTTAATCAATTAACGATTATTCAAACAACTATATGAATCACAGAATGAATATCACAATAGTAACAATCACATATGTAGATATAAATAGAGAAAGAACACACCATATTTTATACATGTTCGGATTTACTCCTACGTCCAGTCCCACACAACGCTGGATTGTGCAGAGTTTTATTAATACTAGTATCAAATTACAATACCCTTGATTTCACGGCTACTAGGTTAACATCAAATCCACACCCTTGAGTTCACGGGTACAAGGTTCACACGGGTTCAAAACCTTTGATTTCACTACTACAAGGTTCACACCGCTCCCTTTCCCTGATTTACAGGCTACAAGGAACACACCCTTTCCTTAACAATTATAAACAGCCCAAAAACTCTTGAATAACACTTCCAAACATAGAGTATTCGATAGAGATTGAGAATAGAAAGAGAATGATATAATTTGTATTGAAATAGGCAGAGTATAAGTGTAGAAATCAAGAATTTAATGTAGAATAATGGTGGTAAGGGACAGGATGAAGAAGGCTAAGATTAGTTGTTTAAATTTTCGAAAATGAGCCCTTTATATAGAGTTCCCAAGGTCACAACAGTTCTGAAATGTTTCAATTATGAAAAGGAACCTATTTTTAAAATTAAAAAATTATGACAGTTATATGTCGACATGTAAGAAAGTGTATGTCGACATATATGTATTTTTCAAATTTTAAGTCATGTTTTAAACTATTCAAATCAATATATATATATATATATATATATATATATATATATATATATATATATATTGGAAATTCTTGAATCCGAACTAGTTATTTACAATATAATTTCTTAAGTATAAAAACATATTAAACATATGATATAAAAACTATACATTTAATAATGATATAAAACTATATAGTATAATTATAAACATATATATATATATAATATAATTATAAGACTTTATAATATATGCATATATATAAACTATATAGGAAACTTACATATATTTGAAATCATAAAAAATCTTTGGAAGATTTAAAAACATTTTGAAAGGAGTTTGAAGTAATATGAAATCAATTTAAAAGGATAATTCGAAAGAGTGCAAACTAGAGTTTTACATACTAACTAGAGTTTATTACTTTGATAATCTTGAACTCTTGAAATCTTGATGTCTTGATACTCATGAGTCTTGAATCTTCTTTGAAATCTTGAATCTCTTAAACTCTTAACTGTACAGTTTTCAGTACTTATTTCCTGCATATAGATCCTGTATATATATATATATATATATTCTTTACAAAGATGTTAGTATATATTTTATAATCAATAATGTTAACAAGGTTGTTGTCATAAAAATTCCATTCTCCAATAGTCTCCCCCTTTTTGATGATGACAACCATGGTTTATAAAATATTCATACCTGATTTTACCTGTTGATCTGATTCCTTGATTACTCCCTCTTTTACCATGAATTCCTTCTAATCCCCCCTTAAACTGTACCTATTCTATCTATATCTGTTTTATAATTTCTCCCTCTTTGTCATCAACAAAATTGTATCTATTTACACTTAAAAAAACCCTAGTGACTAATTCTATATATAACTCCTCCTAAATCTATAACTCTCCCTAAATCTTTAATTTTCTTATAAATCTTCCTGAATCTATGATTTTCTTATAACTCCCCCTAAATTTATGGCTAAACTATTATAATTCAACCAAGTATCCTATAAAAGAGTATAATCAATACAATCATTTAAACCGAACAATCAACCAATTTAAGTCTTGTTATCACAAAACAACAATTCAAATCAAATCAATCATACCAAATTCAAACATAAATTCAAAAAAATCTTGTAACTTCTATTTATCCTAAAAACCTATAAAGTTCCCTTTTTAATCTAATACTAGAAGAACTACATAAAAGTGAAGTATTGAAATCTAAAAAAAGATGAGTATAGTTATGCTTCTTAATACCTGCATACGCATAATTATATTTCTAACAAACCTATCAACCACAAATGAAATCCAACCACGTCAAACAAGTCAATCAAGTTATTCATATTAAACAAAAAGACAAATCAATTAAGTCAAACAATTCAAACAAGTCAATCAAGTCAAATAAATCAATCAAGCCAAACTAGTCAAATTAAATGTGTTATGTATTTAATTAATAATCCTATATATTTCTAAGAAAACTCCCCATATAGTAAACTTGTTATGTATGGAGTTAAAAGTTAACATATAATACAGTTTGTGTAGTATGTTGGTTATACTGCAGTAAGAAATGTATATCATATTAAAAGCAATATGAAATGATATATTGAATGAAATGCAACTTATGATGTGAATAATTTTAATTTGAGATGCACTGTCATTTATAATAATGGTGTATGATAAGAAATAAGATATATAATGATAATATGCTGAATGATTTGGTGATAATATCTATTTCGGTAAAAGATATTCAAAGTACTATCTAACTATTATGCATATACATATCTTATAAATTATTTTATTCAAACATTAATTTATAAACTTAGGTTATTGATACTAATAAAAGTGATTGAAATAATAATAAAGATAAGAGTTTAAGGTAATTAAAAATATATTTATGATAGGTAGTAAAATATTTAGAATAATTTTATGTGAACTGTGGAGTTAAATAATCTTAGTAGTATGCTTCTTTAAAAATAATATAGTAAATATTGGTGATCATTTTAAAGAGAATATAAAATTTTATCATATGAAGAAACTATGATACCAAGCTGAGACGACCTTAACTTCCCCGTGAAGGAAAGCACGGATAGAATTGAGGACAGGACAAAATAGAACGCAAACGGAACAACATTTCATTGTTATTACAACAATTCCATCAGATACAAGAATATACAGAGTATAAATGAATAAATTACATTCGATAAATATCAGAGATTACAATAAATTACATAGCAGCGGAAAAAAATATACAAAACGCAACTAGAAGAGATACATGGATACAGAGCTTTCCGAGCATCGTTCCAGCTGTAAATCAGGACCCTGTGGATATAAATCTGCAAAACCAAAACTACTAGCTGCCCGTGTGGAAAATAGGGGCACCCAGAGTTTAGGTTAAAACAATAAACTCCAGGTCAGTCATGTGACTGGTGTGAGAACTAAAACAGTTATTAATCTTTATTTTTTTAAAGTAAGGTAAATCAAGGGACCACGCCGTATAACACGGAACGGGTTTCCTCCCAAGAATACCAGTGCTTAAAACAAACAGCGCAATGCTAAATAAAGAAAAATGAAGCTATTATAAGACCTAGGTCCCATCACACAATGCAACGCAAGTGGCAGGATAGGGTTTTCCCTTATAATAGCCAAACATGCTTGGTACATTTAAAACAAATCATTTGATACTATAATAAGTGTATAGTGTCAAAACAATCTCAATCATAAATATAAATCATAGGCGGCATAGCTACCATCTACTATGTCGCCATACTAGTTCTACAATTAAAGCCGAAATATCTCGTATTGGAAATTGGATTCCATCATGAGTCGAGGCAAGGGGAAAGCTCCTCTCCGCGTTCGAGACACTCTAGCAAATGTCTCAGGACCCCACTATGATCCTTGGATCTTCAGGGCCGGTCCTCTCTTACTTTTGAGGATTGGCAATTCCTGAACACACGTTTCCCGGTCCTTACAGACCTATATCCGAGGCGCCTCGTATCCAACAACCACACAGGTGAAAAGTATATAAATGTCAGGGCTGGTAGGTCACTGACACCACCTTAGCTAGAAAGAAACGTCGTGCTCTCCCTGCAGTCACTATCCCGTTTTTGACTCATACCGAGGTGTGAGGCTCGCGAATTCACGCTATACACGAAGCTACGCCACACAGGCCGTGCTTTGATCATCAACCACAAGACTTTGCTTTTCAACAGAAGCCTTGATCAATTGCCACTTACGCATGCCACACTGGCAATTCACTCCATGCGACTGATGTCCATCGATATACAACCTCTGAGCACGTACGTCTCAGAGAAGGGCGTTAAGCAAGAGAATAAATTCTCTGGCGCCAAACAGATGTATATTTAATAGAGATCAATCAACACAGAATAAAATCCAATGTCAGACACACAGTCCATTTACAAGTTCGTTCTGGGTCTGAACGAAACCGCAGGCACTTTCCTTGCATATCCATCCATCTCCAGGTACGTCTGGACGATCACCAACTGATTCCCTCATCCTGGGTGTACAACCCAATCAAGATCATCAGTAATCACCCAAACGATGTGAAGACTTCCGGTCTTCAACCACCGTCTTCATCTTCGACATCTCATCGAATCGGTTATTCAGAATGGGTATAACCCGACCTTCCTGAATAACCCACGTATATGATAAACAAATGTTACACAAACACAACGAACGCCTCATTCCAATTCAGAATATTCTTTTATTCACAAAATCACATTCTTAGGGAAAGGTTCCCATTAATTTTATCCAAGATAAATTCTTCTAAATTTATTCTTTAATCTTCCTTTGGATATCATTTCAAACCATTTTACGGTTTTCCAAACTAGCCGGGATTAGCGAACCACACCGAAGTAATTATTTATTTTATTTCCCTATCCCAACCTATATATCCCATGGAGCAAAACTGGTAATACTCCATATCTAACACCACGGTGTTATCGGTAAAATAAATTACCATTTCACGTTCAAATCTAATTAATGATTTAACTATCGCTTTGGAGAAAAACTGGTGATACTCCACTCTCGATCACTTTTCAGATTTGATAATTTAAATTATCAATTCACATTTTTAATCTAATTAAAGATTCATTAAAACTCCACTTAGTTTTAATCTTTTCAAAAATCAACATCCTGCAATTAACTGGGTTAAAGAACCAATGTCTTCTAAAACACGGTTCATGATAAACCCAAATCACATTTGATATTAAATACAAGGCTCTGAATAGAAAATATACCGGCTTATATTCAATATCAAATTCTGAACCCAACAAATATCGTATTGGAAACAACGATATAAAATATATCTTTCAAATTCCCATAACAATATCTGTATAGTCACGAAATTCAACATCGAAATATTCCGAAGATAATTTCGATTCAACTCCAGTCCAATTCACGTATTGGAAATATTGATTATTTTTAAAGTCACTTCCAAATTCAATTTATTTATTTCAAAAATAAATTGATTTTAATTCTAGTTCAAAACTAGTTCATTTCGATAAAAATCTATTTTTATCATTTCAATTGTGGAGTTTTTCATTCCAGTTCTTTCCAATTCACATATTATGATTTTACACAAATTATCAATATTTTTAATAATTTTATCAAGGCCTGTACAGTCGATTTCCATCAACGGCTATCGAACTGCAATTACAGCGACCTTTTTCAAATTTGATTTGGACATAATTCCAAATCCAACCGTTAGATTTCAAATTTCTAATATTCATTGGAAAGCTCTTTTCGATACGAACTCAACGGTTCCGGTTTTAGGAGAATCCGACGGTCGGATCTCCCGCAACGTCAATTCGAAGTCAATGGTCGAAATTCACGAACTGCCGCGGGGCGGCGCGTTCTATTCAGGCCATTATATATATATTATATATATTTCGTCAATTTCCTTTTAAAACGTATTTTATAAATCGTTTTAACTTTGTTTCAAAACCATTTCAACACTATTTCAATTTCTAATCAAAACTGAATATTTTATATCATTACTATATAAATGATAATATTTTCAAAACGTTATATTTTGAAATCACTTCTTTTCTATATTCATTATAAAAACGAATATAATCGATATTAATATCGTTCACGTCAAAATAGCGCAACTCTAATCAACACGACTTTATATATTTCAATAAATCCGTTATTCTATTCGACAAATGAATATTTATTCCATTCAACACATGAATCTATATTTCTTCCAACACCTGACTAATCTCAACACATGAGTATTGTCAACACATCACTATTTTTATATATTCAACACATGAATTTTCCCAATTGGAATGAGGCCCAATCAATCACTATATAATGTTAATTATATGGATTCCATACAACACATGTATATAATAGCATTGATAAACAATCAACCATCATCCAAAGTGCACCACACAACTGCATAAGCATCAAATATAAATAATCGACGCTTACACAGTCTGTCGACCAATCGATTGACAATAATTAAATAATTGGGATTAGTGTACGCCAAATATCATTCCAACACGCGTGTGGGGTTTCAAATCAACAAACACATATTTTTGTTTGTACAGTTGGGCGATGTGTAAAATTTATCGACCCAATCAATATCAGTCAAATCAGTGTATATAAACAAATCGGTCGATTTATTTATAAATATTTATTTATTCACATTCACGTTAAAATTTATATTTTTAACGATAAAATATTTTATTTCAACACATGAATTCCTATTTAGTTCATTTACACAATAAAAATGATATTTTCATTTTTCTAACATATTTTAGAAAATTTCGGTGGCATAACGGCACGATACTAGAAACGGGACGAGGCCTAGCCTTATCCCCGGTCTAGTGAAGGCCCACGCCATTCACACATTAATCAAATCCATTCCATTTCACCAAACAATTCAATTCAAACCAATTAGACTAATCAAGTACACAACCAAACAATTTAACAAACAAGTCATCCATGGTCTGTGGATGACGGGTGTCGGGTGCTGCTAAGCACCGTCTGCATCCTAGTATATATATATATATATATATATATATATATATATATATAACTAGAAAAAGAAGTTTAGAGTGAGAAGTTCTCACCAATAGCTATCCAACTCCACGACACTTCATTGATAGAAATCTTCATCCTTCTCGCATCTTTGTCAGCTTCGTTGCCCGTAGCCACTACATATATAAAAATCACATTTTTACTTCGCTATTTAATATATAAAAATCGAATTTTTACTATGCTATTCAATATATAAAGATCGAATTTTTACTATGTTATTCAATATATAAAAAATCGAATTTTTACTTCGCTACTATATAGATAAAAATTCCATTTTTACAACGCTATTATATAGATAAAAATTCTATTTTTACAACGCTATTATATAGACAAAAATTCTATTTTTACACTGCTATTATATATAAAAAGATTTCGCCTTTTCAAATATAAAGATTTCATCATTATAAAAATCACCTCTTTATTTCAACGTATATATAATAAAAATCAGATTTTTATTTCGCTACATATACAAAGATGATATTTTTATATTATCTATCTTATAAAGATTATATTTTTATAGTTCCTACTATGTAAAAGTCATATTTTTAACCCACAACATATGTAAAAATCTCACCTTTCTCCATTTAAAAATATCGTCTTTCTTCCTTTAAAAATCACGTCTTTTCTATTTTAAAAATCACGTCTTTTCTATTTTAAAAATCACGTCTTTTCTATTTTAAAAATCACGTCTTTTCTATTTTAAGAATCACGTCTTTTCTATTTTAAGTCATAAAATAAAAATCGAATTTTTATTCCTTCAACAACTATATAAAAATCACTAATTAATTACATATTAAATAGAAGGGGGCTTACAGTATTTTGCATAGGAGGGGGACTGCGCGGTTGGAGTGGTGGTCGGCGTCGAGGGTTTGGGCCAAGGGGGTGCGGGTTCGGGTCTTAGGGGGTGCGGGTCTATGCAGAAGAGGGGAGAGTGCGTCGAAGGAGGGAGGAGAAGAAGAAGGTGGCGGCAGATGAAGGGGAGGCGGAGGTGGTGGCTGGGGGTTGCGTGCAGGGGGGGGGGGGGTTGTATGCAGAAGAAGAAGGAGATGGAGGCGAGAGAGGGAGGAAGAAGAAGAGAGGGAGGCGGCGGCAGAGGTGGCGCCCCACCTGGGGCGGCGGCGGCTCATCGGGGGGGGGGGGGGGGGGGATGCGGCGGCGGCTCTCCCCCCGTCGCCCTCGTCTTTCCATTTTTTTTATAAATTGGTTTAAAATCAGAAAAGGGGGAGGGGCCAGAGAGATTAAAGGGGAGAGGAGAGAGGATTTCAAATCTTTAATTATTTTAATTATGAAAAAGTTGACTTTTACATATGACCTCAAAACGAGGCCCTCCGCCTGTCGTCCATAGCGTATTACCCCCATTCCGAACACAATGGGATATGTATCGTAGGTTGATTCGATCGTTTCGATCAGTTTCCGTTAAAATCAACATATAACTCTATATATTGAATTTGAACGCGCATTTCAATTTACCGGGGTCACATACTAACCCTAAAAATTCTCGAAAAATATTTTCTAGCTTCGTATTGACGATATGGTCCTAACAAAACTAGTTTCTTCGAATTCTGAGACCGTTAGAAAAATGGCCATTTTCCAGTCGATTAAAATCAACTAAAACTGGTCAAACGCATTTTCCTTTGCCACGCTCACATATTGATTCAGAAAATTATGAAATTTGGAATCTAGCAATAACTTGACACTGCGGATCCAACAAAAGTGGTTTCGTCGAAATCCGAGGTCATTTGCAAAATGTCCATTTTTAAGGGCCTGAATTCCATAGCGACTATTCAGAATATTCAACTGGACATATCTTTTTATCCCCGCTATGAAATCTCGAAATGTCGGATTCGTTGGAAAGATATCATCAATTAGATCCTATTGTTTTTGGTTTCACTAAAATCCGGTTTGTTTTGCACCCGATACATTCAATTGAAGTTTGAAATCGAATTATCGAACTACCGCGCCATTTTCAATTCCTTTTATAATTATATATAATTATTTATATTCTAACGACGACGCGTATAATATATACATTCAAATTATATTCAAAATAAATTTCTTGTTGATTTTATTTAAAATAATCTATTTTAAATATTCAAAATTCGCTAAAATCGCCAAAATAAAAAATTTAAACTGACCCAGATTTTCGGGTTGTTACAATAAACATATATTCATAATTGTATAAAAACTAATTTTAAAAAGGACCTAAAAGTTAATTTATTACGAGATATACATCAATTTTTTGATACAAATCAATTTTAGATTAAAACTTTAGAAATCAAAACATATTAATTTGCTAATAAAGAACCATTTATATGTTAAAACTTTAAGAGAAATCTATAGTTATAACAAAATTATTTTGATGAAATCTGGTAATATAAAGTAAACTATAGAACTATAATTTTTTATATTTATACTACATATAAACATCATATATATATATATGTATACATATAATACCAAGATATTAAGTTAAATATACAAGTTTAATAAGAAATCAAAATTAGTATTGAGTTACAAATAGTGTTTGTGAGAATGTAACCCAAAATTATTATGAAATTATATGTAAAAAATATATAAGTTATACTATGCATGTTTAAACTATATATAAAAAATATATAAATTTATATTTTATAACAATATCAAATGTTTGAATATTTTAATTATTTCAAGCATATAAGATATCAACATATATTTTTGAAACGAAATATATTAAACATAAGTAGATGAACAAAATTGATAACTAAAGTTTGAACTGATATTTTCATATTGAAAAGATGTTCTTTCAATTTTTCAAACCAAATAAAAGAGTAGTGAAACTTAAATTTAGAATAAGAAAAGAGATAAATTTTACTTAGATTGGTATATATGTAGACTATGGTGTGTATGAACCAAAATATCTAAAATTATAAAAGGGATAAATTTATATACCTAACTATGTGTATATATGTATATTCCTAAATATGATGATAATTCTGGAATTATTGTAAAGCTTACCACTTTTTTCAATCCTCTATTTTGTTATCCTTCCATTTTCATGAACCACACACTCGCATCTTTTAGAATTTGGCAATGAGATCCGCTCTGTTGCGATGGGCTCATTTTTCTGATCAGCATAGTATATTCGTTTGCTGAATTTGAAGACCGTTTGAGGAAGATACTGATGATTTAGTAGTTTAACCAACTTGGTGTCAAAAATTAAAATTTGAATTTGAATGAATGGACACTTCAACTACTATAAATAGTCTCAATAGTCATATCCCTTCATAAACTTTTCTCTTCTTCTTCCATTTTTCCATTTTCAATCAATATTCTAAAAGGCATAACTTCTTCATTTATTAATGGAACTGGATGAAACCAGTGGAAAATCAAAGAGAAAGACAAGGGCTACGATTTAGTAATAGTTTGATGAAGAATTTGAATGATATTATGGTGCAGTGGGCCGAATCAGTGTGAGGAAAACAGAAAATCCCGTATACAATTTTTTGTTTTTGATAGTCAACTTCAAACTACCACATGTCACTCAATTTTGATCGGAATTTGTAGATCTATCTATCAAAGCGACCGCGAGAACAAGAACTTCAATCTGGAAAAGGATCTAGAATAAAATATTTCAAATATCTGAGTGAAATGTGATGAATATTAGTGACAGTTTTGGTTTCTTTTTCCCTTTTACACAATAACTTCATTTGATTATAACTTGGTCATTTCTTAATGGATTTGCATGAAACCGGAAGCATTATGGAGCAGATGAAGAGAAGTATAGCACTGAATCAAATTGAAGAAGAAAAATAGTTTTGTAGATCAGGTACCCATTTCATTGTAGATTGCCAATATTCTTCCTTTTCTTCTTGGTTGATGAATGAACATCTTGTTGTCTTCTGACCAATAGTCATCAGACATAACTCTTTCCCTACAAAACAACACATTTTTTTAAAGAATCAAGTGAATTTTCAAATAACTAAATGTAATTTTAAATAATAATATCATGATGATTCTATGACATATCCAAACAAAAACAATGTTTAAAAAATTTCCATTAAAACTTTTTCAAAAAAATCATATTATGGTAACTTGATTTTTCAACAGAATATAATGCATACTCATCTAATACTGATGCAATGCATGAATTTAAACTAGTGTTATAAATAATTTCAAAATTTGCCATTTAATATTTCCAAATTTCAGATGATGAAATTTTGAAAACCTATGCTGTGATACCAATTGTTAAGGATGAGAATCACGGATCTTAAGGCAAAACTAACACTAGAGGGGGGTGAATAGTCTTTTAAAGCGATTATGAAAAACTTAATCAATTAACGATTATTCAAAAAAAAATATGAATCACAAAATGAATATCACAACAGAAACAATCACAGATGCAGATATTAACAGAAATAAAATGCAGAAAAGGAAAAAACACACTGGATTTTATACTGGTTCGGATCACTCCTACGTCCAGTCCCACGAAACGCTGGATTGTGTAGAGTTTCATTAATACTAGTATCAACTTACAACACCCTTGATTTCATGGCTACATGGTTAACACTGATTCCACACCCTTGATTTCATGGCTACAAAGTTCACACCAATTCAACACCCTTGATTTCACGGCTATAAGGTTCACACCGCTCCCTTTCCTTGATTTACATGCTACAAGGAACAAACCCTTTCCTTAACAATTAGAAACAACCCTAGAACTCTTGAATAGCACTTCCAAATAGAGAGTATTTGATAGAGATTGAGAATAGAAATAGAATGGTATAAATTGTATTGAAAACGATAGAGGATAAGTGTAGAAATCAAGAATTTAAAGTAAGATAATAGTGGTAAGAGATAGAATGAATAAGAAGAAAATTAGTTGTTTAAAATTTTCGAAAATGAGCCCTTTATATAGAGTTCCAAAGGTCACAACAGTTCTAAAACATTTCAATTATGAAAAGGCACTTCTTTTTAAAATTAAAAAATTATGACAGTTATATGTTGACATGTAAGAAAGTGTATGTCGACATATATGTATTTTTCAAATTTTAAATCATGTTTTAAAGTATTTAAATCAATATATATATACATATTCTAGAAATTCCTGAATCAAAACTAGTTATTTATAATATAATTTCTTAAGTATAAAAACATATTAAACATATGATATAAAAATTATACATTTATTAATGACATAAACTATACATTATAATTATTAACATATATATAATATAATTATAAGACTTTATAATATATATAAACTACATAAGAAACTTATATATATATATATATTTGAAATCATAAAAATATTTGGAAGATTTAAAAATACTTTGAAAGGAGTTTGAAATAATTTGAAATCAATTTAAAAGGATAATTTAGAGTTTTACATACTAACTAGACTCTATTACTTTGATAATCTCGAACTCCTGAAATCTTGATACTCGTGAGTCTTGAGTCTTCTCTAAAATCTTGAATCTCTTAAACTTTTAACTATACAGTCTTCAGTATTTATTTCCTTCATATAAAACATGTATATATATATTATGTATAAATAGTTAGTATTTATTTTATAATCAATAATGTTAACAAGGTTATTATCATCAAATTTCCACTCTCAATAGTTATTAATTGTACTTGTATTGTACGTCATTAGTTGCCTTTCTTACCATTTCATTAGTGAGTGATTTTTTTATGTTTGGGTCAAACCATTTATAATATACATTATTTATGTGGCCTCTGATTAGGAATGACAATGGGGCGGGTTCCTTGTGCCTCAGACCTGACCCGAACTTTTCAAACCCTGCCCCAGACCCGCCTCGTAGACACGGTGCGGGTCTGGAATTTCGCCTTGTACCCAAAACCCATACGGGTCAGAGTTGACCCAACCCGCCCCACGACCCGGTGATATTGTGCTCTAATGTACACAAATTTATATACTTATATTTTTTATCATTAAATGATAAATTATATACATATTGTAATGACCCAGATTTTTGACAGTGTAATAATTAACTTATTTAATTATTTAAATAACGAATATATTATTTAATCGACGACGTTAGAACGTATAATTTATATTATAATTAAAATCGAGCTCGTAATGGCGCGACAGTTCGCTATTTGGCGATTTGTACTTCAACTGGATATACCGAAGCCGTTTTAAATCGGATTTCGGTGAAACAAGAAACGTGTGGAGCTGGTGGAGTATATCTTTCTAGTGGAAGAGAAAAATCAGGATTTCGTCGTGTAGATTTTGAGATATGTCCAAATCAAATTTTAAAATAGTCGCTATAGAATCGTTTATCGACCGTAACGGTTTATTCGATATAACTAGAGATCGGATTGGAATTTAGATAAGGTTCTTTTAGGATATAACGATAATTTAATTTTTAGAATTTTATGGTAATTTTTAATTAATTAAATAAGCAACTTTTTATTTGGAGTGTTTTGCACCCTGAATCAACATTTTTGAGATGGCACATTGGTGAACGCAATAGTATTTTTATTCCAGTCCATAGAAACTCGTATGTGGTTGTTTTAACGAGACTTCACATGTAAGTTTAATTATATTAAAATAATATAATTATAATTCCTTTCTCCTATATTGAATAGCTGCGTGGCCAAACCCTTGCCACCCAACGGATGTGTGGCCAAGAAGAATACAACAAGGCTGAGAACTAAAATATGAATATATAAACCCTATATAAATACCCCCCTTTTACTATTTCTAAACCTAATTCACAGCCAACCTTCTTCTGCCGTCATATTTTCTTTCTGGAAACCAAATCGTGTTCTTCTAAAATCCTCTTCTAAAATCGAAACAAGTCCAAGAATCACGTTGGTTTCTAAAAGGGTTCGAAGGGGATAATAACCGCATACCGGAACATGCGTTGCGTTCCAGGGAAAAAGGAAGAACGAAAAGGTTATGCTGTGTATTGGAGTGTCACGTGAGTTTTGGAGTAAAAAGAGGCTTGAATGGTGCGTGTAGGAGTTGATGTGGACTTTATATACAAAGCCGAAGATGAATACTAAGTGATGGGTTGGCACTGAAGAACGGACGAGGTCAAAGAGTACATGCAGCAGCGGCTATTTATGTTGGTGGAAGGAGCAAAGCACATATGGGCTTGGGATGCGTGAGGAAGGGGGGACGCGAAATTGCATGTACAGTTCGCATATTTGGTGGTGCAGGCGGGTTGATTTGTTGAGAGCAAAATGGTAATATGCGTTATGAATATTACTGAAGGGAGGAAAAGATGGGGTTAACGCACAACAATAGGGGGTCTGGGTACTGTAGTTGGTTTATACAGAAGTTGTGGTTTGTAATTTATGGAGGGGTATACGGTGAAGATTTATTTGCTGTGTGTATTCTAGTGAACCCATGGAGCGGTGATGAAGGATGAGGGCTGATGATCTCGATATGGGAGATGGTAAAGTATGGATCGAAGAAAAATTTGCGGTTTGAAATCATGGAAATGGAGAAATAAGCACAGGAGCTTGCGATCCTATTTCAGGGAAGAGAAGCTATACGCGTCGGGTTTTAAAAAGGGGTAATGGGTCGGATAAAGAAAGCGAAACAGGATCCGTTGGGACCGTATGGACGAGATCTACAACATGGAACTGACTGGAAGTGAATCGAAGCTCGTTACAATTTATGGCGAAATAAATTGTCCGTTTGAAAACAGATGCAAATCGTTATTTAACGGTTAATGCGAAAGGTGAGTAAAACTCACCAACTCTGAACAGTTATATTTTTATAACGTACTTTTAGAACTGTTAGATATTGATTGACTGTTGTGTGTAGATTGGTTGATTTAAACTGCTAGTGAGTTAGTTAAATATAAATATATATATATAAATATATATATACCATTAAATATTGATGTTGTTTATCAGAACATTTCATATTGAAATGAAATTGATGTAAATTATACTGTGTAACATCTGTGGATACAGGGATACAGGTTGGAGGGATCCGACTGGATTCCTCAACATTTATTTTGCTGTTTTCATATATTGTGATATATGATGTGATGTATATCTGTTATGGGTTATGTGTGTTAGAATGATATTGATCATTTGTTATTCGATATTTTAAATATCATAAGAAACCCTGGGATGTAAAAAGGAATATTTCAATGTATATTGAAATAAAGGAATTTTATAAAATCAACCGATTTTATAAAAAGGAAATAAATTTGAAAATAAATCATTTATAAAATCATAGGATATTATGAAGGAGGATATTTGTTTAGAAAATAAATAGGATATTATAAAAAGGAAAACGTTATTAAAAGGGAATCTGTATAAGTGGAGAAACGTTGTTAAAGGACATTTTTTTAAAGTGAAGAACCGTTACTAAAAGTAAATCTTTATAAATGAATAAACGTTGTTAAAAGGGAAAATCTTTCTAAATCAATAAAGTAATCGAATATTAGTATTCGAAAGGAGTTAATCAAAAAGGAGTTGAACCAAATAAGTTATTCAATAAGAGTTAACCAGTTAGAGTTAATCAGTTAGAGTTAACCAGTTAGAGTTAATCAGTTAGGAGTAATCGAATATTAGTTATTCGAATAAGAGTCAATCAAATAGAGTTAAAACAATATTAGAAACTGACTAGATATGTAATGACCCAGATTTCCATAACATCAGAGTTGACTATATACATCATACGTCCAACCCAAATATCACGAAAATACGAGACATTTTTTTTAGAAGAAAGAGGTAGAAGAAGAACAGAAATAACAACACAGAATCTCACATCGCAGCGGAACAAAATATAATATATCACATCTTTGAAATACAAAATCTTAACTGTATAACATACACTTATCAGAGTACAACACTTACAACATAGCGGAACAAACTATAACTAGATAACGCTGAAGCCTCCTGCTCCAAGCTCTTCCAGTATATCTGTAAATTCCCGACTACTTGACTGCCTGTACAAATTTAGGCACCCAAGAGTTTAGGGAAAACAACAAAGTAAACTCCGGGTCAGTCATGGGACTGGTATGAGTAAACAGTTTAAAACAGTTTCAGAAAACTAAATGATATCTCATAAGACCACGCCGTATAACACGGAACGGGTTTTTCCCTTATGAGAATCCAAACACTTGATTTATCTTTATATCAAAACTCTTTTGATATTATAATAATGTCTAAATCAAGTAGATAACAATCTAGTGGAACGTTTTCATCTCACGTTCAACATATATATACAATCAAAACCGCAAGCACGTATTGGGTATTTGGTTTTCCAACTATGACAAGGTATGGAATCACCTTCCGCTGGTATATGTCTAGAGGAGAATACACCGAGTTCAACAAGAACATCTTGCAACTCAGCCACACATGACCGACCACTCATTTCGCTTGAGTGTATCGAATGTATATCACCAACGATTGGGATCAGCAATCGTTTCCCGAATGGGACAGTATCGACAATAGATTTTTAGAAGTAAATGAAACTCTAGATCAGGTGATTATACACCCTAATAGGTGCGACCTACATAGCCATGCTGCTTGCCCGATTTCTGTCATTTACCGGATGTTGAGGCTAGAAGCTACGCTTTATCATCACACCAGATTCACTTCGAATGTCACATCGCCAGATCCATCGAAAATCACTAATTGACGTCTACAACAGTACATTACGTGTCAGCCAAAAGAAGTTTCCTCCTCCGCTTCCACTCTTGGTACTGTTGAAGAAATCAATGTACGTGACCTTTCTGGAAATACTCTGTCTGACATTCATCCATACAAGTCACCCAGAAACAGGATGAACTGAAGGCACTATTTCTATTAATAGAAAAAGTCCTTGCACTCTACTCCGTCTTCGATTATCTTTATATAATCTGATTCGCACGCTACTGCCGATATGGAGTGGTTCTTCGGATAATAATCCAACCGGTCTCTCCATATTGACAACGATGGTCAAAACATCGATAGTCTGTGATTTAACTATCGAATAAAAACAAGTGTTTCGATAGTCGATGATTTAACTATCGAATAAAACAAGTGTTTATCCAAACATCCAACAATCACTGAATCTTTAATTAATATTCCATTAATTAAATCTATTCTCTATTTCTTTATCAATATTTGTTAACCAAATATTTTCAATAACCATATTGGCCTTTTACGTTATTTGGAAAACATTTCCGAATATCGCCTTCTTTTATTTTCTAAACTTTAGAAAATATTCATTATTCTATTTCTAAGTTCGCACATATTTGGGTTAAAACAGATGTTGTGTAAAACATCGTTACGACAACCCAAATACATTATTTAACTAATTCTTATTCCACATTGATCTTCGAGCCTGAATCTTGCTACTTATCGGTATATCATGAAATCAACCAAGTTGGGGTATAATTACCTCTCAGACCTTGACTGAATAACATTTAACGTCAAAACAGACAAGACTACTTACTCGAATAATCAATACCATACAACTGATTATTCACCTTTAAACACATATACATTTTCTCTTTCTATTCCTACTAGATTTTATTCTTATACTTCCTTTTTTTTATTATTTTACTATTCTATTTCTAAGTTCGTTTCCTTATCGACTTCTATATAATTTGATATGTTGATTTCTAACTATCAAATTATCTTAAAAATATTCTATCTCCTTAAATTCCCGGAAAAATTCGCCATAACCTCCTTTGTACCGGGAGCATCGGGAAATTTCAAATAGCTTTCCCGGTCCTTCTTATCTCAAAAAGAAAAAGAAAAAGCCAAGCGGCTTGCCGATACGGCGCATAAAATCTCATATGGAAATTAAATACGTACCTTTTTGTCGGGCATTCTATTTATTTCACTTATATACTTTATTCCAAACCTGTCTCCTGTATGTCTATACCTGTCCAATCTATTTTAACTATACCAATCGTTTTAACTCAATTTGTTAATTAAATCTGTTAATTAACTTTTCAGTCTATTTCACCTTCATATTTGAACATGACAAGTTCAAATATATTTTAACTGCATATTAACAAATTCTAATTATACTCATACTCTCGTTTCCTTATCGACTACTCTATTCAAATTCCAATTCAATTCTATTTGAATTCTCTTTATTTAAAACTTCATTTGAATTCCATTTTCAAATTCTATAGTTTAGAGTCCATTCGAATTCTATATTCAAATTCTATAGTTAAAGTCCATTTGAATTCTATATTCAAATCGTTAGTTTAAAGTCTATTTGAACTCTATATTCGAATCGTTTAAAGTCCATTTGAATTTCTATATTCAAATCTATAGTTTAAAGTCTATTTGAACTTCTATATTCAAATCTGTAGTTTAAAGTCCCTTTGAATTTCTATATTCAAATCTATTGTTTAAAGTCTATTTGAACTCTATATTCAAATCTATAGTTTAAAGTCTATTTGAATTTCTATATTCAAATCTATAGTTTAAAGTCTATTTGAATTTCTATATTCAAATCTATATTCAAAGTCTATTGAAGTTCTATATTCAAATCTATATTCAAAGTCTATTGAATTTCTATATTCAAATCTATATTCAAAGTCTATTTAATTTCTATATTCAAATACTATCGTTTTAAGTCCATTTGAATTTCTATATTCAAATACTATCGTTTTAAGTCCATTTGAATTTCTATATTCAAATACTATAGTTTAAAGTCCATTTGAATTTCTATATTCAAATACTATAGTTTAAAGTCCATTTGAATTCTCTGCATTGTTTATAAACAACGTTTATAACTTCAATTCAAATCCCACCTTTCCATTTATAAACAACGTTTATAAATTTGATCACTTGTTTAATATACCTTCAAAACAAGTTAATATTTTCTATAGTTTTATTAAAAATTCAAATTCTATTTATAAAAATAGAATTTCCTTTTTAAATATCAAATACCCTTTCCGATATTTTTATGAATCAATATTCAAGCTCTAGGGATATTTTAAACAATCAAACCAACCAATTTTCAATCATTTGATTTTTAACACATCATATATGAATATATATATGAAATCAAACAAACAACAGATAATATATATTTTTGAGGAATCCAGTTGGATTCCTCCAACCTGTTTTCCTGCATCCACAGATGTTAGTCAACATAGTAATACCCATCCTGCTTCGAGGCAGGATATCGCGGTATAGAAGGTCATCCACTAATCATAGCGTGGGGCGTATAGGGTAATCATCCGCTAATGAAACCGCGGGCATCCGCTAATGAGACTGCGGGAATCCAACCAATCAATCAACCCAATATATATATAATAGTCCTAAATAACTAATATATTTAAATCAACCAAACAATATTCAAACAAGCACAGACAATTATTTTTAACTATATAAAAATAAGTTCTAAATAAAAGGTGAGATTTACTCACCAGAATTTTCCTTTGTTGAATACCCATTTAAATCCTGTAACTTCATAGCTACGAATCCTCTCAAATGATTCTACCTAGCACTGAGGATAATTTATTTTATTATCAGTTAAGCTATTATTTATTTAATTTAAATAATTAACCAAATAAATATTTTGTCCTATGTATTTTAAATTCTATAAAATTGTATACCTTAATGATCTTAATTTTAAATATCTTACTAATCTAATTTAAAATTTATATAAGGCTATTACTAACTAAATTTTCCCTTTTTATTTTCAAATTCCATGTTTTGCAGAAAACGAAATTCCTTTTTTCAACAATGTAAAAATCTTATTTTTAATCTATACATTAATCAAACTAAAAACAAGAAATTACCTTAATTCATTTCCCTAATCTCCCTCTTCCGTTACTGATGAGTTCCTGCCGCTCAAACCCAACATCATGGTTACTGCTCAAAACACCGACTAGCTCCCTGTTCGAATACTGTAGTCGCGACTCCAACCACCAGCAGAAGAGGAGCGAACTTTTTGTACATCGGTGGTTGCCAAACTCACCTCCACACGAGCGCCTCCTCCTTTCGAACACTGCGTTGCTATTAGATGGACTCAGTTCCCCTTTTTGATGGATCCCATACTTGATTATACAGTTTGAACACAACTCGCACCTCTTCAACGCCGTTCACAACGATTTGTTCATAGCTCCCTCAAAGCCTATCGCAATTCCTGAATCGAACAAAAGTTCGATCTCCAAATTACTGAATGCGATAACCCTAGCTGGTGGTTTCGATCGTGCCTACCACTTGAACGCTGCTTCCATTTCAATTACTGATTTCCGCAGTTTTCGATTTGAGGTTTTAAAGATGGAAATGGGGTTTGATTTCCTTCGAATGGTTTTTAAGAGGAGCGGCTTCAGCTGAAGCTTTCGATTTTCTCAGAGGAATTTTCCATTTTGTTTTGGCTATGAACGATAGAACATGGGAAAGGCACGGCTTATTTAAATAGAAAGGAAAACAAAGTGTGGATTGAGAATTTGACAGCAAGGCCTCCTTGTTTTCTCTTATGTGTTTTGTTTCTATCCACCAACACTAATATTTTATTTAGTTTTGGTCTGGTATCCTTAAATTTAAAATACCCATGATGCCGAACTCCTTTCTGAACCCAACAACTGTTAATTCTAGGGTAAAACCACTATTCTGAACCCACTGGGATAGGTCACGAAGTCTAATTCGATCCTCTATAGAAGATATTAATTTAATTCAATAAAAATTAATTTCAAACAATTTATTTCCTGGATAAATGAATAAATATCATTATCGTTATAAATTCAAACTAAATTTCCTATTAATTATTTGAACTGTTTTCAATTCAAATAAAAATTAGAATTCAACTAAATCCATTTTCTTATTCTGATAATTTAATATTTGAATATTAAATTGATATTGATTTTTTTAAATCGATAACTCCCTATAAAAATTGATTTATTTACTTAACTAAATATTTAAATCCATATCAAATATTTTAAAATTTACCCCTAAGAGTCCGGGTCATTACAAGATATTAGTTAAGTCGAATGGTTTTCTTAGTGTGGATCTGATGTTGTTTTCGGCCTTCGGGATTAACACTGAGAAGTTTATTCACTTACCAATTTATAATAAGAATCTAATTAATAAAGTGAAGTAATACGGGAATATTTATTTAGAAAATAAATAAAGTTATAAAAGGAAATATTTATTTAGGAAATAAATGAAGTTATAAAAGGAATTAATTAATTGTTAAATAGAATTGAAAGGAGTTAATCAAATTAGAGTTAATCGAATAATGATTAATGATAAATTAAATTCAAAGAGATAAAGTTGATTGATGAATGATCGATCGAATTTCCATTTAGGAATAAGATCGTTGTTTGGACACCGACATGTTTTCATTTGATAGTTAAATCACAGACTATCAAGTTTTGACCATATTTACATTGTTAATATGGAGAGACCGGTTGGATTCTTATCCAGAGAACCACTCTGTATTGGCATAAGCGTTGCGAATATGCCGAAGAAAATGGAAGACGGAGTAAAGTGCAAGGGCTATTGTAAAAATCTTAGATAACAATGGACTAAGATGGATGTACTGAATAGTGCCTTCGGTTTCGTTCAATCCCAGAACGAACGTAAATGGACGAATGTCAGACAAAGTATTTCCAATGATCGAATGGATTGGTCTGTATAAATATATATGGTTGCAATGGATTTATTCCCTTAGCATAACATCCAGAATATTTGTGTAAACCAATTACTGATTAACGGATTTGATAATGTGGCACTCAAAGTGATCGTGTTATCCATGAATGGAAAGTAATCGTAACCTCTGGCCTCAACAACCGGAAATGACAAAAATCGGGCAGGCAGCATGGCTAAGTCGGTCGCACCGAAGTAGGGTGTATAATCACCTATCTAGAGAATATTCATTTGCTTCTTTAATCTATCAATGTTGTCCCATATATATATGGGAAACGGTTGCTGATCCCAACCGTTGGTGATGTACATCCGATGCACTCAAGCGAAATGAGTGGTCGGTCATGTGTGGCTGAGTTGCAAGATGTTCTTGTTGAACTCCAGTGTATCGTTCCTAGAGTACACTGATCGGAAGGTGGTTCCATACCTTGTCATAGTTGGAAATCCATTACCCAATACGTGCTTGTGGTTTTGATTGTATACTATATAAGTAGAACGTGAGATGAAAGCGTTTCTGCTAGATGATTATTATAGTTGTGGTTGATAGACATTATTATAATATCAAATGGTTTTTGATATAAAGATATTTTGGATTTCTCATAAGGGAAAAACACGTTCCGTCATACGGCGTGGTCTTATGAGATATCATTTACTTGTTCAAACTGTTTAAACTGTTTTACTCATACCAGTCCCATGACTGACCCGGAGTTTATTTGTTTGTTTTCCCTAAACTCTTGGGTGCCTAAATTTGTACGGGCAGTCAAGTAGTCGGGATTTTTCAGATACACTTGGAGATCTTGGAGCAGGGGGCTTCAAGATTCTATAGCTATTATTATTTCCGCTGTTGTTGTAAGTGTTGTACTTTGAAATGTATTGTATACATAATTAGTTGTAATTTCAAAAGTTATGTTATATTTCATTCGTTCCGCTGTGATATTCGTGTTTACTCTGATGGTGATGTTCTTCTTCTTCTATTCTAATAGTTCTATCTTATCTATCCTCACCCTCTATCTTCTTTCTATTAATTTCTTGAATTTCCAGTGCAATTTGGGGTTGGACTTGTGTTATTTGGTCAGCTCAAATTGGACCGGATTTTCGGGTCATTACACATATTATAATGTGATCACAATGATAAGAGAATTTAATAAAATGAGCTATAAAATAATAGTTCAAACACATGCATTTGTTATTATATGATTATCACTGATGCAACTTAATAATATGAAAAAATTATAGTTTGTTGATTGAAAAAATATAGTCTTCAAGTTATAACCATGTATACCTAAGAAGATTAACAAGTAACCATTATAGTTATAAATTGTTTTAATGATATTTCAATCATGCGGGTCGGATTAGGTTGGGTTAGCCATGCCGCAGACCCGACCCTAGCACTACTAGAACGGGTCTAAATTGCGACGACCTTGGGTGACGGCTAGCAACGACCAAACAAGCGGTCGTTGCTAGCCGTCGCTAGCCGTCGCTTATTATGAAGATAAAAGAACCCGTATCTTCTTCCCCAATTCATTTCACGCTCAAACCAAATTAGCCCAAAACCCTACCTGCCATCGTCCCCCTTAGAGATCTGATTTCTTCATCAAAACTACACTCACATCTTCTCAAATTAATCAGGTATGTCTTCTAATCCCTATTCTATGCTTAATTAGGGATAATTAAGGTTTATTTGCATGTTATGATGGGTTTGTTAATTGAATGTTTATAGAAATGAAATTGGCTGTTTTGTGAGATGCATATGATGTTGATTATGTTATAGATTGATTTGGGACTTAGTGTGATTGATTACGAGGTTGAAAACCTTAATTATCACATATGTATTTGATTTAAGAGCATGAAAATGACGATTATCATGTATGTAATTGGGCTTACGTTTTGTGTTGTAGGATCATTTGAGAAAAAATGAAGTAAATGTGATTGTTTAGCGGTATTAACTTGATTATGACTATTGGAACGGTATAATGATGTCCCTCTATGCATGCACTGTTAATTATGTCATCATCGGATGCAAGAATAGTCGGTCCAAACAAATTTGAAGAATGCATTTGCAATATTAAAAAAAATTGTTGCTATTTAATATTAACTAAAATTGACAAACTTGAAAGCTTAGTTTGTTGTTATAATATAAACAAACTAAAATTGACAAATTTGTTGCTATAATATTTACAAACTTAAAACTTAGTTTATCTTTAAAAAATTGAAACAAATTAACTAAAATTAACTTCATAATTTATACTTTAAACTAAAATTAATAAAATTTTATACTTCATAATTTTCAATGTCATAATATTTACAAATTGAAAGTACTAAAAAATATTATATAGACACTATTTAGTTAATGCGCGAGCGTAGACGAAAAAAGGCACAAGGCGCAACTAAGGAGCTTTTTTAAAGTTTAAGGCGCACCTATTAGTGAAGCGCAAAAAAGCCCAAAGCGCAAAAAGCGCACTTTTTTTATTTGTATTGTTTTTTGGTTTAAACTTAAGTTGAATGTTTTTTTGACTACTTATGTGAACCCCTTAGATAAAATTGGCCCCGTCCAACAAGTGTTGTATATGATCATTATATGGGTATTCGTTTTTACACAAAACGGAAATCTATATTCATCTGATACAATATTCGTTGGATTTGTCCTAGTATTGGACAAGTTATAAATATAATAACGTAGACATATTTTATAAATCATCTCAGTTTAAACGGTTAACAAAGTTTCGATGGCACTTCCTTTTTGTTCCCTGTGTACACGCATTTGTGTACGATACAGGGACTGAAGGGAAGTGCTGCCGAAATTTTGTTGAACCATTTAAACTGAAATGATTTATAAAATATGTTTACGTTATTATATTTGTAATGGGAAGTAGGTAGACCAGCCGTCAAAGTAAAAAATAAATAAACAAAAAAACTGAAAACATCCGATAGTTAAAATCAAATTTTAAAATATTTAAAATAGTATAAAGTGTTACGTTCGATCGAACTTTCTAACATATTTGTTGCAAATCAGGAAAATGTTCGATTATTTTCGTGATCGCAGTTGGATGTATCAACCCCGAACTGGTAAGAAAGGGTCGATAAAGGAACATTTTTGTAATGGAGTCCAAGAATTTATTAGATTCGCTAAATCTAATAATCGGAGTAACGTAGACATTCGTTGTCCGTGTAGTAAGTGCAGACATCTAAAGCATTGAAGCCAGATGTATTAGAAGTACATTTGTATAAATTTGGTTTTGTGTCGAATTATCACTTATGGGATCGTCATGGAGAACTTGTTCAACCTACGTCTAACCCTGTAGTGGTACAGGATGATAGTACAATGATTAACGATAATACAATACCGAATCCGATAGAAAATATGGAGCAAGATGCAGCACGATCAATGTTTCCTAACATTGAGCAAGGCGACGATGAGACTGGAAATGTTGAAGAACCAATGGCGGAAGCGAATTTTTTTTGTGATTTATTGAATTCTGCTAAGAGGCCATTGTGGGAAGGGTGTACAAGCGGAACCAAATTGTCTGTAACCTCCGAATTCATCACTATGAAATCAAAATTCAATCTTACAGAAGCTACATTTACAGCAGTTGTACAAACTGCAAAACGACATATGCCGCCCGATAATTTGATGTGCAATAGTCATTATAAAGTGAAAAAACTTATGTCCGCTTTTGGACTACCTTATCTTAAGATAGATACATGTGTTAAAGGTTGTATTGGAAAGAAGACGCTAACCGTAGAAAATGAAAATTTTGCAACGAAGATAGATATAAACCAAGGAAAAAGAAAGGAAAAGAAGTTCCGTATAAAAGAATACATTATCTACCCATAACTCCCAGACTTCAACGACTATATGCATCTTCTGCTACAGCGTGTCATATGCGATGGCATAGCGTAAGAACATCAGAAGAAGGAACTATGATACATCTATCTGATGGTGAAGCATGGAAACACATTGATAGGACTTATCCTGAATTTGCTGCAGAGAGCCGTAATGTTAGGCTCGGTTTATGCACAGATGGATTTTCGCCATTTTCTCAGTTTGGTAGTAAATATTCATCATGGCCTATCATTGTTACTCCTTATAACTTACTCCCCTAGATGTGTATGAAAAATCCGTATATGTTTTTAACGGTTGTCGTCCTCGATCTCGATGATCCGACACAAGGAATTGATGTTTATCTACAACCGTTGATTGAAGAGTTGAAAACACTGTGGCATGAAGGAATCGAAACATACGACATTTCGAGAAAAAGAAATTTTCGTATGTTTGCTTCTATATTATGGACTATTAGTGATTTTGCCGCGTATGGCATGCTTTCAGGTTGGAGCACTGCTGGACGTCTAGCATGTCCTCATTGTATTGAGGAGACACGAGCATTTTCATTAAAGTATGGGAAAAAATTTCTTGGTTTGACTGTCATCGTTGTTTTCTCCATATTAATCATAAATTTAGGACGGATAAAAAGAACTTTAAAGCTAACAGAGTAGAGACTATGCTACCGCCTAAAGTTTGGACAAGTGAAGAGATATATGAAGTTGTAAGTGAGTACCCAAAGATACATGAAACTGGAAAGCAGGTAAAAATTCCAAGTAAATCGGACATTCATAATTGGTGCAAACAAAGTATATTTTAGGAGTTACCTTGCTGGAAAAATCTAAAACTTCAGCATAATATTGACGTGATGCATAATGAAAAAAACGTTTTTGATAACGTTTTTAATACAGTTTTGAATGTAAAGGGTAAGACCAAAGACGATGCGAATTCAAGACGCGATATATTACACTTTTGTAAACGGCCGGAATTGCACTTGCATGACGAAAATAAAAAACCTAAAGCATGCTATGAGCTAGACAACAGGCAAGTAAAACTCGTGCTAAAGTGGGTGGAAGGATTACGATGTCCTGATGGGATTTCTTCAAACCTCCGTAGATGTGTGGAATTTAAAAACAGTAAACTGAGTGGAATGAAAAGCCATGATTGCCATATCATGATGGAATACTTTTTACCTGTGGTTCTCAAGGAGCTGTTGCCTACAAAAATCTGGAGTGTTATAACAGAATTATGTTTGTTTTATGAAAAACTTTGTTCAACGACGTTAAAGGTAGACCGTCTACGTAAGCTTGAACTAGAAATCCCTATACTGATCTGCAAACTCGAGAAATTATTTGCACCTGTTTTTTTTAATGCAATGGAGCATTTACCTATCCATCTTCCATCCGAAGCACTTCTTCGAGGTCCAGTCCAGTACGGATGGATGTATCCGTTTGAGAGGTAATTTTGTATATAATTTCAATAATCGTGATAGATTACAACTTAGATTATTGTACAAACATATAAATTAAATTAATCTTATTATAGTTACTTGAATCATTTGAGAAAAAAATTTAGGCAAAAAGCTCGAGTAGAAGGTTCGATTTGCAAATTGTATCTTGAAGAAGAAGCCTCATTTTTTTCTCTCATTACTTTAGTGAAGATGTGAACTTGTCTTTTGTAACTGTTCCCCGTAATGAACAAGTTGTTGAGCATGAGTCTTCTCAAACAATGTTATCTATTTTTAGACAACACGGAAGACCTACAGGAAAATGTGTGGAAATATGGTTAAGCGATAAGGACTACAATGTGGCACACACATATGTTCTGTTAAATTGTGCAGAAGTTGCACCATTTGTCAGGTAATACTAAATTCATGTACAATTAAATTATATGTACATATTTATTTATTTATCTCTATTAATAAAAAATTAACATAACACATACATGCAGTATCTACGAATCACAACATCCATCTGGTGATCTCAGTACAGAATTCACTCGATGGTTTTCAGACTATGTTCATGATCCAAAAAACTGTGTTGTTAAAGAAGGATTACGACATCTTGTTATCGGACCAAAAATAAATGTCAAGACTTATCCAATATACTTTGTCAATGGATTTAAATTCAACACCAATGATTACGGAACTGAAAAATTAACGTATAACAGCGGTGTATTTGTCAAAGGTAGTGATGATCCATGTAACGGCAAGGAATTTCGCTCGATCCAAATCGATCGTTAAACCGACTAAGACCGTTCGAAAACCCCTGATCGTTTGAGAACAGGACAAATCAGAACGCAGACAGAAGAACATTTCATTGTTATTACAACAATTCCATCAGATACAAGAATATACAGAGTATAAATGAATAAATTACATTCGATAAATATCAGAGATTACAATAAATTACATAGCAGCGGAAAAATATACAAAACACAACTAGAAGTGATACACGGATACAGAGCTTTCCGAGCATCGTTCCAGCTGTAAACCAGGATCCTGTGAATATAAATCTGCAAAACCAAAACTACTAGCTGCCCGTGCGGAAAATGAGGGCACCCAGAGTTTAGGTTAAAACAATAAACTCCAGGTCAATCATGTGACTGGTGTGAGAACTAAAACAGTTATTTAAAACTTTACTTTAAAAGAGAGTAATTCAAGGGACCACGCCGTATAACACGGAACGGGTTTCCTCCCAAGAATACCAGTGCATAGAATAAACAGTGCAATGCTTTTTCGAAAAATGAAGCTATTATAAGACCCAGGTCCCATCACACAATGCAACGCAAGCCGGAGGATAGGGTTTTCCCTTATAATAGCCAAACATGCTGGTACGTTTGAAACAAATCATTTGATACTATAATAAGTCTATAGTGTCATAACATTTTCAATCATAAATATCAATCCTAGGCGGCATGGGTACCATCTATCATGTCGCCATACTAGGCTCTACAAATAAAACCAAAATACACGTATTGGAAATTGGATTTCCGTCATGAGTCGAGGCAAGGGGCAAGCTCCTCTCTGCTTCGAGACACTCTAGCAAATGCCTCGGGACTACACACTCTGGGTAACCCCTGGATCTTCAGGGCCGGTCCTCTCTTACGTTTGAGGATTAATTATTCCTGAACACACGTTTCCCGGTCCTTACAGAACTAAAATCGAGGCGCCTCATCCAACAACCACATAGGTGAAAAGTATATAAATGTCAGGGCTGGTAAGTCATTGACACCACCAAAGCTAGAAAGAAACGTCGTGCTCTCCCCGCAGTCCTTATCCCGTTTTTAACTCATACCGAGGTGTGAGGCTCGCGAATTCACGTTATACACAAAGCTGCCACGTAGGCCTTGCTTTGATCATCAACCACAAGACTTTGCTTTTCAACAGAAGCCATGATCCATGCAACTCAGCGTGCCACACAGGCAATTCATGCCATGCGATTGATATCTATCGATATATAACCTCTAAGCTCGTACATCTCAGAGAAGGGCGTTAAGCAAGAGAATAAATTCTCCGCCGCCAAACAGATATATATTTAATAGAAATCAATCAACACAGAATAAAATCCAATGTCAGACACACAATCCATTTACAAGTTCGTTCTGGGTCTGAACGAAACCGGAGGCACTTTCCTCGCATAACCATCGTTCTCCAAGTACGTCTGGACAACCACCAATTGATTCCCTCATCTTGGGTGTACAACCCAATCAAGATCATCAGTAATCACCCAGACGATGTGAAGACTTCCGGTCTTCAACCACCGTCTTCATCTTCGACATATCGTCGAATCGGTTATTCAGAATTGGCATAAACTCGGCCTTTCCGAACAACCCGCGTATATTAAAAACAAATGTTACACAAACACAACATACGCCTCATTCCAATTTAGCAGCCACTAACCGTAAATCAACAAGAGAAAAATTTCCCAAATATTAACCCCGAAGGCCGAAACCAACATCAGATCAATACCCAGGAATTTCATATTCTTAGGGAAAGATTTAACTATCGCTTGGGGCAAAACTGGTGATACTCCATTCTCGTTCATTTTCCAAATTTGATAATTTAGATTATCGATTCACATTTCAATCTAATTGCAGATTCATTAAAACTCCTTTTACTAGGTTAAAGAACTAGTGTCATTTAAAACACATTTCACGATAAAACCAAATCACATTCTATTTATTATCGGGTTAAAGAACAAGTGTTATTTAAAACACTGTTCACGATAAACCCACAAATCAATTCTATTTAAACCCCATTTCAAATCCAATTTATTTATTTTAAAAATAAATGGGTTTTAATTTTAGTTCAAAACTAGTTCATTTCGATAAAAATCTATTTTTATCTTTTCAAATATGGAGTTTTTCATCCCAATTTTTTCCAAATCATTTCTTATGATTTTACACAAATTATTACTATTTTTAATAATTTTATCAAGGCCCGTACAGTCGATTTCCTTCAACGGCCATCGAACTGCACTTACAGCGACCTCTTCCAAATTTGATTTGGACGTATCTCCAAATCCAACCGTTAGATTTAAAATTTCTAATACTCATTAGAAAGCTCTTTTCGATACGAACCCAACGGTTCCGGTTTTAGGAGAATCCGACGGTCGGATCTCCCGTAATGTCCGTTCGAAGTCAATGGTTGAAATTTACGAACTGCCGCGGCGCGGCGCGTTCTATTCAGACCATTATATATATATAATATATATATATTATATATATTTCGTCGATTTCTATTTAAAACGAATTTTATAATTAGTTTTAAATTCGTTTCAAAAACATTTCAACTTCCATTTCCAATTCAAATCAAAATTGAATTTTTCCTTATAAACTCGTTTTAAAATTCATTTGAATCCAATTCAAATTTCAATTCAATTTGAATTCATTTCAAATTGATTTTACTTCTATTTCAATTCGTTTTCAATTCATTTTGAATTCAATTCGTTTTCTATTCAAATCAAATTCAATTCGTTTTCTATTCAAATCAAATTCAATTCGTTTTCTATTCAAATCAAATTCAATTCGTTTTATATTCAATTCAATTCGAATTCGTTTTATATTCAATTCAATTCGAATTCGTTATATATTCAAATCAAATTCAATTCGTTTTATATTCAATTTAATTCGAATTCGTTATATATTCAAATCAAATTCAATTCGTCTTATATTCAATTCAATTCGAATTAGTTATATATTCAATTCAATTTGAATTCGTTTTATATTCAATTCAATTCGAATTTGTTTTATATTCAAATCAAATTCAATTCGTTTTATATTCAATTCAATTCGAATTCGTTATATATTCAATTCAATTCGAATTCATTATATATTCAAATCAAATTCAATTCGTTTTATATTCAATTCAAAAACGAATATAATCGATATAAATATCGTTCGCGTCAAAATAGCGCATCTCTAATCAACACGGCTTTATATCTTTCAATAATCCCGTTATTCTATTCAACAAATGAATATTTATTCTATTCAATATGTGAATCTATATTTTTGTCAATACACGACTAATCTCAACGAATGAGTACTGTCCACGTGTGACTATTTTTGTTATTTAATATATTTTATAAAAATTAAGGTATCTATCGTTTGATTTAAATCAGATTCCAACCATAAATTAGTAAGAGAACGATTCCCTGAATATTAACCCCGAAGGCCGAAACCAACATCAGATCAATATCCAGGAGACCACTCATCTTATCTATTTTCCAAGTAGTTTCTAATTTTATATATTATAAAGATGTAAATTTTATTGTTAAAATACTTCGTTCAACACATGACTAATCTCAACGGATGAGTACAGTCAACACATGAACCTTTATTTTATAATATTCTTTATCTTCTAAATTGGAATGAGGCCCAATCAATCACCATATAAAGTTAATTATATGGATTCCATACAACACATGTATATAATAGCAATGATAAACAATCAACCATCATCCAAGGTGCCCCACACAATTGCATAAGCATCAAATATAAATAATCGACGCTTACACAGTCTGTCGACCAATCGATCGACATATAATTAAATAATTGGGATTAGTGTACGCCAAATATCATCCCAACACCCGTGTGGGGTTTCAAATCAACCAACACAGATTTTTATTCGTGCAGTTGGGCGATGTGTAAAATTTATCATCCCAATCAATATTAGTCAAATCAGTGTATATAAACAAATCGGCCGATTTGTTTATAAATATTTATTTATTCACTATAAATATTTGTTTATAAATCTTTTTTTTCCTGAATCGGGTTTGAAATAAAAAGGCGGGCCAGAGGGAATTAAGGGGAGGAGAGGAAGAGTTTTTATTTTATTTTATTTTAATTATTTAATTTCAAAAAGGTTGAGTTTTACATACGACCTCTAAACGAGGCCAACCGCCTGTCGTCCATAGCGTATTACCCCCCATTCTAAACACAATGGGATATGTATCGCAAGCTGATTCGATCATTTCGATCAGTTTCCGTTAAAATCAACATATAACTCTACATATTGAATTTGAACGCACATTTCAATTTACCGGGGTCGCATACTAACTCTAAAAATTCTCAAAAAATATTTTCTAGCTTCGTATTGACGATACGGTCCTAACCAAACTAGTTTCGTCGAATTCTGAGACCGTTAGAAAAATGGCAATTTTCCAGTCGATTAAAATCAACTGAAACTGGTCAAACGCGTTTTCCTTTGCCACGCTCACATATTGATTCGAAAAATTATGAAATTTGGAATCTAGCAATAATTTGACATCCCGGACCCAACAAAAGTAGTTTCGTCGAAATCCGAGGTCGTTTGCAAAATTTCCATTTTTAAGGGCCTGAATTCCATAGCGACTATACAGAATTTTCAACTGGACATATCTTTTGATTCCCGCAATGAAATTTTGATTTTTCGGTTTCATTGGAAAGATATCCTCAATTAGATTCTAATATTTTTGGTTTCACTAAAATCCGGTTTGTTTTGCACCCGGTACGTTCAATTGAAGTTTAAAATCGAATTATCGAACTACCGCGCCATTTTCAATTCCTTTTATAATTATATATAATTATTTATATTCTAACGACGACGCGTATAATATATACGTTCTAAATATATTCAAAATGAATTTTTGTCGATATTATTTAAAATAATCTATTTTAAATATTCAAAATTCAGCGAAGTTGCCAAAACAAAAATTTTAAACTGGCTCAGAATTTCTGGGTTATTACAATCCATAGGAGCATATACAAGATTTTTACAGCGTCTTAACGCAAGTTGTAGAGTTGACATATTATGTTCAGCCCGTAGAGAAAATTTATCTATTCAAATGCAAATGGTTTAGCAATGAACCTGGTTTTGGAATCAACGTGCACAAAGATTATAAGCTAATCGAAATAAGGCATACGTCGCATTACTATAAGTATGATCCTTTTGTGTTAGCTAAGCAAGCACTACGAGTCTATTTTGCTCCGTACCCTTCCTTAAAAAGGATAAAGCAGATTGGTGGGTTGTTTTTAAAACAAAGGCAGGATTTACATTTGATGGAAATAATATTTCAGACGAAGCAGCGTACCAAGCGGATTTTGAGCCAAATACTGAAATAATAATAGCTGATGACATCGATGTTGGGTCGTTAAATGATGAAGCGAATGTATTAGTAGATGCATACCTAAGTACCGATGAAAACGATATAGATTATGAGACTGAGTCTGGATCCGAAGATGATGAAGACTGATGTTGTGTACTTATGTTATTTATGTACTATTCTGAGATATGTAATAATAATGATGTTGATTGTTCTTAGCTATGAATTTACTTACGTTCTGTAATAGTATGATTTATGTAATGATAATGTTGACTATGTATGTTATGCAGTATTGTTCTTCTCATTTACGATTTATGTTATGATAATGATGACTGATGTTAATAATTCAAGTTATTTTTTATGCACATTATATTATTGTAACAGATATGTCTGATGATAGACGACGATCGAGGAGTACATCTCAGCCTACTCCTTCACCATCTCCTGGAGCAGGATCAGGAGCAGGTCCGAGCAACTCAGTGCCAGATCTTCACCGAGTTGCGGAGATTGTTCCGAAGAGTGTCGGGTAAATGTTCAAATTTATTTCAATTTAGATTATTTAAAATATATGAAATGTTTATATTAACATCTACACAGGGGACTTGAGATTGAGCCATCGGAGTTCATTTTAGAAGTATCTAGGCAGTCTTACACAAGTAGAATGCAGGGTGCTTGGCCGCATTGGGATAGTATCCCAGCACATATTAAAAATGTCATTTTAGCCAATTTATTGGTAAGTATTTTTTATACTAATATTAAAAATTAATATACTGGGAATAATTAAAAATAAATGTAATATGCAGGCTGTCGTACGTGTTGAGGTGCAGGACATGCCCACCTTTTTGAGTTATTGGAATATGAAGATGCGCAAGAATTATCGAGAGACAATTTCTAGAGCCAAGAAATATAGAAAAAAGCGTCAATTTATGAGTGATGATGTTTGGGCAGACTGTCTAAAGTACTTGGACAGGGAAGAAGCTAAAGTAAGATTTAATGATAGTATTCACATTTATAATATTGACTGCATTATTTTACATCATCGTGTATCAAATTTAATAGAAAGTAGCAGCTAGAAATAAAGCAAATAGGGAAAAGAATCCTGCTCTACACTGCGGTGGCTCAAAATCATTCCAACAGCATAGAAGGGATTTGGTATAAATTTTAAATATTTGTAGTACATGTTCAGATAAAAGTTTAGTGTATATAATCCTGTCTTATCTTTAATAATTTTATTACTGTATATTTACTCGGTTTATAAAGCACGGAAGAGAGCCTTCGCTGGCAGACGTGTTCAGACACACACATGCGGTGGAGCACACCGATGAAGAAGGAAATGTTACGTATGAGTGGGCGGATCCGAAGAGTGAACGTATAATGGTAAATATGTTTATCCGTATAAATTAAAATGTTTCATACTCGTTCATATCACAGTATATAAATAATTTTATAGCACTTGTCTTAAAATTATATTGCTATTGCAGGGGAAGTATGATGCATCGGCTGCTAAAGTGATAGAGACTAGTGGACGGGAGCTTACAGTTGCAGAGTCTGATAGCATATGGCATTCTATCACTGATCCGCCTACCCGGGGGCGTCGATATGGTTTCGGCAATCAGGAGGTAAGACTATTTTTAGACATAAATTACGGCAATCACGATGGTATTTATACGTGTGTATTGATATATACGTGTGTATTGATATTATATACATGTTTAACACAAACTAGTAAAAATATGTTTAAATAACTTTAATGTGAACTTATTTATTTCACAGGCTGTTCAGCGTGGTTATAAGAGGTCTATGGACGAGGCGACTATTGCTCAGATGCAGGAGCAAATGAATTTTAACACCCCACCTCCGCTAGGGTCACTCACAAAGGGAATGCACTAGTTTTGGTGGAGCATTATCTAGGTAAACATACACAGAGATATCACAAGACAGAACATAAATGAAACAGCGGAAGAAATTAAAAACCAAATCTTATTAATTTCAAGAAAAGAGTCAAAACCTCATATATCCAAAGTACAATTTGCCCTTATTCCATTACATCAAGTTCTAAATAAAGAAGCATAAACTTAAAATAACAAAAGTAAATTATTCCCCAAAAATAGCAGACGTGCAGCCATAGCATAGCTCAAGACCAAACCGTACATGAGCTGACAGAAAGCAAGCTAAATCCAAGCTAAGAGCTAGAGTTTCCTCCCTGAGAACCTGGGGGAAGAAACGAAAGAAAAAGAGGCGAAAGGAAACAGGTCAGTCATAAAGACTGGTAAGTCCAAGTGACTTTCAGCATAAAAACAGGTAAAGGTAACATGACATGTATAAACTGAAAGTAAACATAAGTATGATGTCAAGAGGGATAAGATAGACTAAGATAACATGATAAATCAAGTATAGGTAAAGTATAGCATCGCATGTTCAAGGTTCGCTGCAACAACTGTACTAGTAGCCCAACCCATGTCAAGTCTTAATCATGAAATGATCCCTTGGCCCAAAATCGTGAATGACCCATTACTAGGTCCAACGGAACGATCCACTAATCGATCGGCTCCCTACAAGTTCTAGCTCGTTGTGTTTCTGTGTCATACGGCCCTATCACGAATGTAGTCACATGTGCTAGGTCCACCATAGGGTGTATCAAGCCCTATGGTGCCAACCACCGACACGAATCAAGCATGCACAAAAAACATACTGATGCCCAATGCCTGCATCTGAGCAATAGTCGCCTCGTCCATAGACCTCTTATAACCACGCTGAACAACCTGTGAAATAAATAAGTTCACATTAAAGTTATTTAAACATATTTTTACTAGTTTGTATTAAACATGTATATAATATCAATACACACGTATATATCAATACACACGTATAAATACCATCGTGATTGCCGTAATTTATGTCTAAAAAAAGTCTTACCTCCTGATTGCCGAAACCATATCGACGTCCCCGGGTAGGCGGATCAGTGATAGAATGCCATATGCTATCAGACTCTGCAACTGTAAGCTCCTGTCCACTAGTCTCTATCACTTTAGCAGCCGCTGCATCATACTTCCCCTGCAATAGCAATATAATTTTAAGACAAGTGCTATAAAATTATTTATATACTGTGATATGAATGAGTATGAAACATATTAATTTATACGGATAAACATACTTACCATTATACGTTCACTCTTCGGATCCGCCCACTCATACGTAACATTTCCTTCTTCATCGGTGTGCTCCACCGCATGTGTGTGTCTGAACATGTCTGTCAGTGAAGCTCTCTTCCGTGCTTTATAAACCGAGTAAATATACAGTAATAAAATTATTAAAGATAAGACAGGATTATATACACTAAACTTTTATCTGAATCAGGATCACCTTCGCCATGCAGGATTGGTCCCTGGAGATTGAGCGATAATTAGACCGGCTGTCATCGGTGGTGGGACGGCACCAGATGTCAGAAAGATGGCGAGCTCCCCGAGTGGGAAGAGGAAGATGTCCTCTGCTAGGCATAAACCATGCAAGGCTGCTAAGACTCAAGAGGGAACCGGCGGAGGTGAGATTGGCGGCAAGGAGATAGTAGATGGGGACGAGGGCCCATTGAATGCCCATGTTCTGCGTTCGTCAGACGAGGCTAGAGTAGGAGTGTCGACAAGGCAGCAGTCTTTGGTGACTCCTTCAGGGGCCGTCATCTCACTCGAGTGAGGGCTAGTTTGACGAACTTAATAAACTCCCTCTATACTTGTCTCCTTGGCTTGGTATGACAAGTATGGAAGAGCTAGCTTTAGCTGCGAAGGAGTTCACTCCTTCGAGTAGACAATGGTCTGGTCTGTTGAGAGAACACTTAGGACATACAGTCATAAAAACCGCATAAAACATCGTTTGCTCATATGTGCGAAGTATTTGACTTTGAGTTGTTTCTTTGGCAGGCGATACGGCAAGAGGACGTGGATGACGAGGCTATGGGAACACGGGTTGCTAATTCCCTAGGAACACTTTTCTTGACAACTTTAGGAGAGGGACTAGCCTTTTTGGTGACTCTCCACCTCCGTAGGACCGCGATAGTGAGCAGTTCCATAGGGACCAATCTCAGCGATCTCACACTCCTGCTCCTATCCGTTCATCCGGGACAGACAACTGATTTGACATAGCAGGCCCTCGGTACTCTTCGTCGACAACTCCTCCTCACATTGCGGCTTTAGCTCCCACTTCTAAGCCTAGATAAAAGGAGTATGAGACTTGTCACTCGAAGAAGAAAGAGCTAGCGACGAAGAAGAAGAAGGATTTGGCAGTGCCAGAGACCCTAGAACTTTCCGTTGAGGAGAGGAAAGCATTGCTAAAGCAAAAATTCCCCAACCATTACTTCGATGAACAGGTCTTCCTGCTCGACATCAAACCAATTCCTCGAGCAGACACCGAAGAGTTATGAATGCAAATGAAGGCCGTGTATTTCCAGGCCAAAGAGCTTACTATGTATTCCTTTCACCTTTCGGAACTGATCAGAAGGAAGAAGGGGAGATCCAAAATCAAGGGTTGGCCATCGACGTTAAATGGACCACCGTCCGTAATTTGAAGAATGAGAAAGGTATATCCACTTCCTATGATGTAACTATTTCTTTGTTGGCATTCGTACCCTTGAGTGCTAATTTTTCTATCTTCATTGCCTCAGCGGAGCTGAAGGAGGCGCATGAAGGGCTAAAGAAGGAGGTAGAGCATGCCTCTTCGACCTTCAAGGATACAACGGCCTCGCTATCGACCGAGAACATGGCCCTAGAAAGGGATAAGGCCAAGCTAGAGAAAGTGAATACTGACTTAGAGAAAGACAATGAGCAGGTTTCCCAAAAAGACAATGAAGCCCTGAGGAGGTAAAATGAGAGGCTTCCGGCCGAGAACAAGGGGACCCGGAGGCTTAAGTAGGAAGTTGCCGAGCTGAGAAGGCGGCTAAAGGCGGCTAGGAAGGAGAAAGAAGAAGCCGAGGCTAGTAACATGAAGGTGTTGGGCTCGGTGGATGGGTTGAAGGCCGAGTATCATAGGGAAATGGACAACCTGAGAGAGGATGTTGAGGATGTGGAAGTTAGGGTGGAAGCATCCCTAGAGGAGCATATCTGAAACATGTATGTTAAGGTTCTGCGGTTCCGTGGAATTTCTTGGGTTGAGAACTACTTTCGGGCACTGGCCCAAACATGGGAGAGATGGGTGTCGTATGAGGCTTGGTTGCGTCTGGTAGAAGTGGGAACTTTAGACGAGCGTCACCTGATGATAGAGCTCCTGAATGACGAGGAGCATGAGAAACTGGAGGAAGGAGATTGCTACATGAGGATGTGGAGAGGGAGAGACTGGCCAAGCGTGCTGCCAAGATGGGGAAGTTTGTTCCTTTGAAGAGTGTGGTTATGGCTGAGACATTTGCAGAAGGAAGCTCTTATCGGCCACTGGCTCTTGAGTCTGCCATAACCAGCGATCAAACTGCCCTAGTCCGAGTCACGATTGAGTATCGTGGAATTTCTTGGGTTAAGAACTACTCTTGGGCGCTGGCCCAAACATGGGAGAGATTGGTGCCGTATGAGGCTTGGTTGCGTCAGGTAGAAGTGGGAACTTTAGACGAGCGTCACCTGATGACAGAGCTCCTGATGACGAGGAGCATGAGAAACTTGAGGAAGGAGATTGCTACAGGAGGATGTGGAGAGGGAGAGACTGGCCAAGCGTGCTGCCAAGATGGGGAAGTTTGTTCCTTCGAAGAGTGTGGTTATGGCTGAGACATTTGCAAAAGGAAGCTCTTATCGGCCACTGGCTCCTGAGTCTGCCGTAACTAGCGATCACACTGTCCCAGTCCGAGTCACAATTGAGTACAATCCCGAGCACCCAGGACTGGGAGTGACTGGACCCACTTTAACTGCTACAGAGAGCACACTCCCCATAATATCCGTACTGTCCCTGTCTAGAGGTAAATTTTGTTTACTGCGAATTCTCGAAGATTATGAGATTACAGAATTTATGGACTAAAAAGTTATGTCTTTACTGTGCATCCCTTCCTGGAACTATACTGGCACCGAGCTTTACCACCATGCTTCCCACAAATGACAGAATCTGGACTAGGACTACCAGGGATGCAGTTTGGAGAGGGAAGCGATTAGGTGGACACTTTCTCGGATGTCGAGCTAGGATCCAGTATTTACAAGGGCCTTATAGATAAAGGAGAGGTGGTGGAAGGCCAGAGTGCTCATGTAATGGATCCTGTGGAGGTCGTGTAATAACCCGCACCTTCGTTCGCGTAAGATATTGTCCCCAACTTAGCCACTATATAGGTGTGGGGTTTTGTTCCTCAAAAGGCCTCGGCGTTAGTAAGAGATGGGCTCTACTATATAAGTACCCACTTCACACAGGCATCCACGATGTGGGACTTAGGGGTGTTACATTCTCCCCTCCTACAGAGCCCAACATCCCCATTGGCTCACAAACACCTCACCCAGGCGCTGTGGTCCACATAGGAGCCACAATTCCGGCTGGGTATTGGCTTTGATAGCACTGTAACAACTCGCAGCTCCGTTCATGCAAGATATTGTCCCCAACTTAGCCACCGTATAGGTGTGGGGTTTTGTTCCTCAAAAGGCCTCGGCGTTAGTAAGAGATGGACTCTGCTATATAAGTACCCACTTCACACAAGCTTCCACGATGTGGGACTTAGGGGTGTTACAGGCCGACGCGCCCTCGATGCAAGCCATGGTGGAGGCCTAAAAGGCCAAAATGGTGGCTAAATCTGAAGAGCAGGAAGAGAAGAGGAGGCAGGACGAGGCTGCCCGGTAGAGGGCTCAGGCGAAGGCTAGGCAGGATGCCGAGAGAAGGGATGCTGCTATAGTGGAGAAGGAGAAAGCTGATGCCGAGGAAGAGAGGGTTGCCGAAGAGGCTAGGAAAAATAAGGCCGCGGATGATGCTGAGAAGGAGAGGGTTAACGCAGAGGCTAAACAGAAAGAGGCTGATGATGGTAAGCAAGGAGACACAGCGACTTATGAGAGGCTCAAGGCCGATGACATCATGAATCTTAAATCCAAGAAGCTGGCTGACTAGAAAGCTACCAGAGAGTCCAAGAAGAAAGCAGAGATGAAGGATAAGGAAGTCCCGGGAAAAGGTGACACTGTGCTAGCCCTTGTTGCTGATGCTCCCTCCAAGCCATTGTAGTACATTGCCCTTACCGATATTATGGAGATCAAGAGTGGTGAGGATAAGGGCGGAAGGCGCACCTTGATTTCTCACGAGTCTGTAAATCCTCCGATAGGTAAAGGAGGGAGAAGCGGTGGCGGTTCCGGAAGAAAGAGATCCACTTCTGGCGATCCACCGAATATCGAATCTGTCCAAAAGAAGAAAGGAAAGAAGAAGGATGAGTAGTATTAGCAATTATTATAACTGTTACCGATATTTTGGTTATGTAGGCCGGTAGTATACATGAGTACGGCCCTCACTTTTGGTTTTTAAAGGAAAGGTGTGGTTCTCATGTACACCCTATCATTAGAAAGGAAAAATATTAGACATGTAGTTTGTTTTTGTCTGTGTGCGAAAGGAAATATTAGTAATTAGAAATCGTATTTCATGTTAAGTGTTCGAATGCTCTTCTCATATTTTCCAGCGTCTTGTACTTGCATAAGCGTACTTATTGTTACCCTCGCAGAAATGTGATCAGGGATCTCGCTCTTGGGAATTTCCAATTACGTGGACATCGAGCGCTGGTTCCGTTTGTTGGGTTTCTTTTGTTCAGGAATCCTGATAGGTGTGGAATCTAGGCCAGGCGCCTTCTGCATTGCACTGCCCAGAGTTAGTTCCAAGTAGGGTGAAGGCATGGAAGTTGCGATTTGTCTAACTTTCAGCTCTCCCATCGTTCATTCGGGTTTAGAGCACATAGGCGTCATTTATTCACTTAAGGGTCCCCGAATCTAGACCCGAAGGTTAGATAATGGCCGATGTGCAACCCCCAAGCCATGTGGCTTAGGAGCGGGAACTATTTAAGCTCGATCTCGATGTTAGGATGAGATTCGACAGGTACCCGGATTCTGACCCTAGGGGTCGGATGGAGCCATGAGAGTATATAGTATCACACTAGGTTGGCTGGCGGGATGCCCTCAAGTCCAGGGACTTGGGAGCGGAATGATTTATACTTGATCACGGTGCTGGGCCAAGGTTCGAGTGTGGTTGCTTATACTTGGTCGCATCGCGGACCAGGGACTCGAGTAGTGGCGCCGACTCCCATGCTCGGGGTGCTGAATCGGTGCCATTGGTGTTTGTCCTTAATGTCAGTTCGAGATTTGGATGGCGGTATCGGCTCCCATGCCCGGCGGGTCGATGCGGCGATCGAGTGTTCACGCACGTATGTCAGCAATGATGGTTAATCAAACATATCATGCAAGTAGTAAAAATGGAGAGGACATGGGAGATTGAACATCATTTCTTCTAATAACTTTGGTAGTAAGAGCCTTTACAATTCCTTGAATTTCAAGAAAACAAAACATCGTTGGAAAGAATAAACAATTGTACACTAAGTTATGTAAAGTAGCGACGAATATGTTTGTTGTTTCATGCCATTGGGAGCTTGGCTCCATCTACAGTTGCTAGCTTGAAAGTTCCATATCTCAACTTACGTTGTATGACGTACGGGCCTTCCTATTGAGGACTGAGCCCAGTCAGTGGGGGAAATACCGTTTTCAGGACGAGGTCGCCGATATTGAGATCCTTATGGCGGACTCTGGAGTTGAACTAATGGGCTACTCGTTGTCGCATGGTGACATCTCTGAGCTCATCTTCATTCCTCTTCTCCTCGAGTAAATCGAGCAATTCCAGAAGTAAATCTTGATTGGTCTTCGGATCATAGTAGGTAACCCGATGAGATTGAAGCTTTAACTCAATGGGAATGATGGCTTCAGATCCATAGCAAGGGCGAATGAAGTGTGGCCGGTTGCTGACTTATGGGTGGTCAGATAGGCTCATAGGGCCAAAGGGAGTTCGTCTTCCCATAAGCCTCCGGCTTTTTCCAGACGCTTCTTGATGATGGATTTAATCACTTTATTAACAGCCTCGACTTTCCCATTGGCTTGAGGGTGAGCTACTGCCGAGAATCACTTTTCGATGTTGGGTCGCTAACAGAAAGTCTTGAATTCCATGCTCTCAAATTGGGTCCCATTATCCGAGTTGATGGCCTAGGGGACTCCATAACGGGTGATGATATTGCGGACGATGAAATTGATTACCTTCTTACTGGTGATCGTGGCGAGAACTTTAGCTTCTGCCCATTTGGTGAAGTAATCAACTGCGGCGATGTCATAACGTGCCCCCATCTAGCCATTGGAAGAGTCCTAATAATGCTTACTCCCCACATGGCAAACAACCAGGGACTGACCATTTGCATTAGTTCGACAGGCGGGGCTGTTGGAATATTTGAGAAGCGCTGGCATTTATCGCACTTGCGGGCATAATCCGTGGCGTCTTGATCAAGTGTGGGCCAAAAGTAGTCGTGCCTGATGATCTTTGTTGCTAAGGTTTTCCCTCCGGTGTGGTCACCACACTTGCCCTCGTGCACGTCTGTTAGCACACGGTTGGTGTCGTCGTGGGCTACGCATCGAAGTAGCGGGATAGAGAGCCTTTGAGGTAAAGCACTCCATCCAGAATGATGTAGCGAGATGATTGGCAAGTGACCACCCATCTTTCTATGTACCGTCCCGAGAGTGTCCCGTGTTGCAAATAGTTCTTGATCGGTGTCATCCAAGATTCGGGTTCGATCTTGGTGTTCATGACCGAATCAGTCTGCATCTAGCAAATGCTTGGTGAATCGAGCACTTCGACTGGGGCGAGCCACATAAGTTGGGCATCCTCGGAGCTTGCTAACTTATCCAACATGTTTGCCTTTTCATTCTTCTCTTGGGGGATATATGTGATGATAAAGTAGTCAAAATTGGTGAGTGTAACACCCCAAATTTACTGTTAACTATTTAATAACAAATTTAAGTATAATTACTTCTTAATGAAAGAATTAAGGGAAACAGGTTTCACCGTTGCGATCGTCTCGGAATTCCTGCTTGAGATAGAGTCTGAGTTTGCGTGAATCGGACTCCGTATGAAGGAGTTATGACCTCCGGAAGTTTCAAAATTCAAACAGTTCAAAAAGAAGTTCAAAATTCAAAATCAGACCCAAACTGGGTTGGGCGGGAATTTTCCCGCCCAGGCACTAGGTCGACTAGGCGGTCGACCTAGGGGTCGACCTGGGTGACCAGGTCGACCATAAGGTCGACCTGGTTTGGCCCTGGCTGGCCTGGTCGGGTTTTGGTCGATTTCTGAGGCTTGGCTATGTCACTAGCGCTGACATGTCGCATTTTTGTTGGCTCGTTTCGAAGTGAATGGTCTAGATTCGTCTATGATCATATGATGGCTCAAATCAATCTGAAATTCTATAAATACAACCTAAGACTCCAACCTAAATTAACATAAGAAATTAGAGACGGAGCCGCCATACTGTCGGAAGGAAATTGAGAGGAGCCTCCACTTATATAAAAGCTTGGAGACGAGCCAAATCAAAGTTAAAACTCGAATCAAATCAACGTTAGTCTACCCAAAGGAACGCATCTCAATTTCAGAACTCAGAATCCAGAATTCAAGTTCATCGATCGTTTAAGTCTAGTTACGTTTGAGATGTGAATTGAAAAAGAATGTGATTTGATATAAATTGGAAATTGGAAATTGGAATCACATTACGTTATATAATGTTTATGTTGTATAATGTTAACAATGTATATATGTTGCGATGATTTTTATTGTGAACAGAATTGGGATGTTTGTGGTATATATTGATGTGATGTGGACCTGTTTAACGTTTGTAATTGAAAACAACATCACTTGCAAGTTTGTGGTTAATATTAGAATTTACACCTTTATGTTTATGTGGTTAACATGGATTGTATACATTTTGCTAAGTCCAAGTTAAGACTTATATACACATGTTCTATGTTAAGACCGTTATGCCAACATGATTAAAATCCTTGTATATATATTCTTATGCTCATTTCAAGTTGTAAATTGGATCCATTTGGGTTACGCAATTAGTACAAGTTTCATGTTGAAATAGGCTACATGATTTGAGTTAGTTCACATCTTTGTGTAAATACCAAAATTTGACATTTTTATGAACATGTAATAACCTTGTCACATGCTAGTTTTGTGTTTGAAGTTATGCCTAGATAAATATGGTTAGGCCTATGTTTATGCAAGTCAAGATTATGCCATTTCATGTGACACCTATTTAGATTTAGTCATTTTGCAAGTTCACCCCTATTATGTTCATAATGGCTATGCCAAAATGCCAAGTTCACACCTATGACATTCATGATGATCATTTTGCAAGTTCAACCCTATTATGTATAAGTTTACACATATGACATGTTATGTAGATAGATTTCTTTATGCAAACTGTGTGCGCTAAATTAGGCTAAGTTTTTAGCCTAATATCATATGTTAAAATCATGCGAACGAAAATTAGGTTAAGAGTTGTTAGCCTAATATTTAGACGGGGTAACGTTGGGTAAAATGGGTAGGAAAATTTCATAAAAATATATGAAATTGGCATGTTTGTCGCATGCCAAAAAAATTGGTGGTATTTAAAACGGTATAAATCCTTATACCAAAAATGTTAAACTTGGAATGTGGGCCATAACCTTTAATGGTTAACAAATTTACATATAACAGGTAATAAAGACAAATATGTAAATTTAGAAAATATGAGTATGCTTAACACGAAGTTGGATAGAGTTGTTATGTAAACCTGCCTGGACCCGCCCGGCTGTCCAGTAGTCACAACAATACCTATCCAATGTGGGTGGTTAAGCATGGAGCCCAATAAGGACCCGAGGTTAGACTGAGTTACGGTATAAACCTGCCCGGAACCGACCGGCACATCTAGTAACCGTAACAATATCTGTCTAATTGAGTGGTCGGTGCTTTAAGAGGCTAAGGACAGAAGATAGGGTTAAGTTAACTAAAACACTTAACCAATTCAGCATGTTAAGTAAACTGATGCGTGGGGTTAGGTAACTACAGACACTTAACCACTTAACATGTTTGACTAGAAAACCCTAGTAACGAGGGACCCGTTTCAGCGGTAACCCAAATTAGGTACCATGGTACCCTGAAACTAGGCAGGGTGGGGCACGATTACTGGGCTGATTGTAAGCGGTCAAAAGTGACGGCGGTGGGTGCACAGTGTGGGTTCTAACGGAGTGCGGGCGTGCACACACTCCGGAGCAGACAAACAAGGCACTGGCGTATCAGTAGTATAACCTATGTATTCTAAGGATTGTGTCGGGCCGCCACCATGGGTCTTGATACACCCCATGGTGGGACCAGCATAGGTATCTACAATCATTGGGGGCCGTAAGACACAGATGATTATGCGAGTAGGAGCCGATCTTTAGAAAAAGGGGATCACTTTACCCTAAGCATGGGGTGCCAGTTCAGAACTAATACATGTAGGTGCAGAGATATAGTGTGGGGTGCAATAGGATATTTGATTCAAACTGCTTTATCTTAGTTTATGGTACTTTCCTATTTCCAGTTTATACCTATCATGCTCTTATTCTTATTCACATACTGAAGAGTCACTAGACTTACCAGGATTTATGTCTGACCCTATTTTCTTTCGTCTACTTTTCTTCCGCCCCCCCCCCCCCGGTCCACAGGGAGGAAACAACTCAGCTTAGTCAGACTCTTTGCAAGCTTCAAGATAGTAGATGTATGGTTTGGACTCTCTTGCTTTGGCTATGGCCGTTGGATACAATCATGGGGATTTATGCAGTTTTAATTATGTTTTATGCTTCTTTATTTAATAATCAAGACAAAAATGATAATGTAATGTTTTGGAAGTGTTATGTGACAGTTATGGAAGTGTTTTGTATGAACAAGTATTTTATGAAATAAAAAGTCTGTTGTTTTCCGCTGCTTATATATATGTGTTTATATCTGTCTTATGTTTATCTGTGACTGTTACTTACAAACCTCCACCAAAGTTAAGACAGTCCCTTTGTGAGTGACCTTAATGGAGGGTGGGGTGTTTCACTTGGTATCAGAGCATAGGTTTATTAGATTAGATAAAGGTTTTTGAAACCATTTTCAAAGAGAAGTTTAAAGAAGCATTTTCAAGAAAAGTTTTGATATTTTAAAAAGTCATAATCCCCTAAAAGCCATATGCACTATCTATCTATCCTTCGTTTTGAACCTTTCCTTTTTGTTTCAGCATGTCTGGAGACCTTAACCTTCCGAAAGGAGTACCGGTACCCGGCTGGTTTAGGAGGTACCTGGAAGCTAGGGCCAATGGCGCGGGCCCAGCAGACATTCCTCCTCCAGTGGCAGCGGTTCCTCCTCCTCCGCCTCCTCCTTGTGGAAATGCTTTTTCAAAGACATGTAGGTATTTCAAGGCTATGGGTGGAAAGGACTTTTATGGAACTGAATCCTTTGTAGTAGCAAGAAACTGGCTAAAGGAGACCGACGATCTGTTTGTCATCTTCGAAGTTGACGATAGGCAAAAGATACAGCTAGTAGTGTGGTTGCTTAAAGATGAAGCGTCTTATTGATGGGAAATCACCAATGCTGAGAGGCCAGTGGAAACATGGGAAGATTTCAGGACGAGATTTGAGATGAAATTCCTCTCCCAAGGTGAAAGAAGCCTGCAAATGGAGAAGTTCCTAACTCTGAAACAGGGAAGTATGACAATCAGGGAGTATGTTAATCAGTTTAATCAGCTAGCCAGATTTGGGTTGGACTTAGTAAACACCCAACACAAGAAGGCGCTCCGCTTCGTCAAAGGTCTGATTGAGCCTCTACACAGCCTTGCTATGACCAATGTATCCACGGGAGCGACTTACGAAAGCTTAGTGGACATGGCATTGTTACACGAGGAAGACAAGGGCAAGAAAGAGACTAAGGTGGTAGAAAAGAAGGAAGGATTACAGGCTAAGAAAACAGACTTCAAGAAAGGCGGGAAGAACAACAAAACCCGTGAAAAGAGAAAGTGCAATTTCTGTGGCATTGTTGGGCATATAGTGAAAGACTGCAGAAAGAAGAAGGCGAAGATGAATGGTGGTTGCTTCCATTGCAGAGAGACTGGGCACTTGGCTAAGGACTGCCCAAAGAAGCAGGGGCAGTGACAGAGGGCTGGATCCACTTCAGGGGGTCAAGTTCATGCACTGGTGGCACCTCCACAGGAACGAGGTAGAAATATTTATGTAGAAATCTTAGTTTATCTTTATGATCACCCAGTTCGCACTCTCTTTGATTCTGGTGCATCACACTCCTTTATTTCATCTGCTTGAGTAGAATCTCTACACCTAGACACTAGTATGGTAGAAGATCCCTTGGTTGTCTCAAATCCAATTGGGAGCTAGGCTTATTTGTCGATGGTTTGCTTGGATTTGAAAATCTCTATTCTAAGTGGTGAATTTAGATGTAGTGCCTTTGTTTTGGGCTTCTCAGTATATGTATTGATCTTAGGCATGGACTGGTTATCCAGTAATAGCGCCATTCTTGATTGTGAGAAAAGAGTGTTTAGGCTCTTGACTCGCCTCGATAACACTCTAGAAATTTCTTGTAATCCCTTGAATGCTGTTATGCTTAGTTATCTAGAGTCGCTTGACGCTTCTATTGAGAATTTACAGTCAGTTAGAGTGGTCTGGGAATATCCGGATGTCTTTGAAGAGGTGAAAGGCTTACCTCCGAAGCGGGAAATAGACTACCGCATATATTTTATTGATAAAGCAAAACCTGTGGCTCTTCCTGTTCGGCACATGGCTCCAAAGGAGAGAAAGGAGCTCAGTAAGAAAGTTAAGGAGCTTCTCGAGAAGGGGTTTACAATAAGGAGTATCTCGGAATGGGGTGGTCCAGTGGTGTTCGCCACCAAAGCAGACGGTTCACTACGTCTATGTGTGGACTATAGGGAGCTAAACAAGCTGACTAAAAAGAATAGGCACCCTCTCCCCAGAATCGACGATTTGTTTGATCAACTTGTAGGTGCGTCGGTTTTCTCCCAACTTGATCTGGCTACTGGGTTCCATCAGCCCAGTGTAGCTGAAGATAGCATTGATAAGACGACGTTCAGAACCCCAGATGGTTTCTTCGAGTGGCTTGTCGTGCCTTTCGACTTGACAAATGCACCTGCTTATTTCGTAGACCTAATGAGTAGGGTATTCAGAGAATTCCTTAATAAGTTCGTGGTGGTCTTCATAGATGATATCTTGATCTTCTCAAAGAATTAGAAAGAATATGCTCAGCATCTGAAAGAAATCATGGAAACTCTTCGAGTTCATCAGCTAAAATCCAAATTCTCCAAGTGCCACTTTTGGAGAGAAGAAGTAAGATTTCTTGGACATATAGTGTCCAAAGAAGGGTTGGCGGTGGACCTGCGAAAGTGGTGGCAGTGCAAGATTGGAAGACACCAAGAAATGCAACCGAAGTCCGAAGCTTTCTTGGGATAGCAGGTTTTTACCGAAAGTTCATTAGGGATTTCGCGAAAATCTCAGCTCCACTCACAAGGCTAACAAAGAAGAATCTAGCATTTGCTTGGGATTTGGACTGTGACATTGCTTTCCAATGCCTAAAAAGGGCTCTTACAACAGCTCTAGTTCTAACTCTGCCTGACGGAAGCAAAATGTTCACAGCATACACAGATGCATGTGGAACGGGACAAGGCACTGTTCTAATGCAAGAAGGAAGGGTAGTAGCTTATGGTGGAAGAAAATTGAAAGTTCGTGAAAGTAACTACCCAACCCACGATCTTGAGTTGGCCGCCATCGTCTTTGCACTTAAGTCTTGGTGCCATTATCTCCTAGGTGAGAAGTTCGAATTATACACTGACCATAAATCATTGAAATATCTCTTCTCGCAGAAGAATCTTAACTTGAGGCAGCAAAGGTGGATGGAGTTTCTTGCCTCGTATGATTTTGAAATTTCCTATACTCCCGGCAAAGGTAACGTAGTAGCAGACGCGTTGAGCCGAAAGAAACTGACCTTAAGCCCTCTCTTTGTGGAAAGGCAAAGCTTGGAGTATATAGCCAGTTTTAACTTTAGGCCCTCCTCGGATTTTGTACCAGGTTTGTTAGCATCTCTCGAAGTACGCCCTACTCTCTTGGACTCAATAGGGACTGCACAACGTGAAGACCCTCAGCTTGTTGATGTGATTGATAAACTTATTAGGGGTGAGACTTCCAGTCAACTCAATAGGTACTCCATCGATGATAAGGGTTGACTGAGGCAAGATGGAAGACTGTGCGTCCCACAAGCAAGGGAGTTGACAAAGAAGGTTCTCGAGGAAGCACATCATTCCAAGATGACAACACACCCAGGCGGGGACAAGATGTACAAGGACGTAACTCCAACCTAAATTAACATAAGAAATTAGAGACGGAGCCGCCATGCTGTCGGTAGGAAATTGATAGGAGCCTCCACTTGTAGAAAAGCTTAGAGACGAGCCAAATCAAAGTTAAAACCCGAATCAAATCAACGTTAGTCTACCCAAAGGAACGCATCTCAATTTCAGAACTCAGAATCCAGGATTCAAGTTCATCGATCGTTGTAAGTCTAGTTACGTTTGAGATGTGAATTGAAAAAGAACGTGATTTGATATAAATTGGAAATTGGAATCACATTATGTTATATAATGTTTATGTTGTATAATGTTAACAATGTATATATGTTGCGATGATTTTTATTGTGAGTGGAATTGGGTTGTTTGTGGTATAAATTGATGTGATGTGGACCTGTTTAACGTTTGTAATTGAAAACAACATCACTTGCAAGTTTGTGGTTAATATTAGAATTTACACCTTTATGTTTATGTGGTTAACATGGATTGTATACTGTAACAACCCGCACTCTACGTATCGGAGGATCGTAGAATATTTATTTCTTTCTCATACGAAGTCTTATGGTCATGTAGAGTTGGGAAACGACTATTGAGGTCATTTCTCATGTTCACGATTTTTGCCGATTTTTAAATGACCATTTTGCCCCTAGCTGATCTTGTTTCGTCCATAACTTTTGATTGGAAAGGAGTTTTGACCTGAAACCACTTCCATTGGCATCGGATGATGGTTTACCTTTCCGTAGAGTGGTCACATGTGAGAAACGGACTTACCGTTTGGGAGATATGGTTGAAATAAGGTTTGGAAGGTGAAAAACTGCTTAACCGGGACAAATAGGGTGATTAGTGAATGGGCCCATAACCCATTTTGGGATTAGGGTTATGGGGAGGCTGAAATGAGTTAGGTTTTCATTCTATTTCAGTTTTCTAGCCGCCACTTACCTCTTAGAAAGCCTAACAATGGCCTCCAACCTCTAAAACACCTCCAAATCACTTTCTACTTGAAGAGTAAGCTTAGTAACATCAAATCAAGGCGGATTAGCACCAAGATCGAGGAAGAGTTGCTGTTTAGCATTGGTATTCGCACCAAATCAGAGAATTATTCCAGATCTAAGGTTTTATTTGTGGCTAAGGTGAGTGATTTGCATAGTTTTGCACTAATTACGGTTAATTAAGGGTAATTAGTGAAGATTAGCGAATTTATACATTAATAAATTCTGGAAAAATATTTATAAATTCTTAAATAATGTTTTAGACCTCTGTTAGAAATTTGGTTTGATTTGGTTAAGTTTTGCTAATCCTATCATTAATTTTGCTTAAACATGCATAAGGGAAAATATGGGTTTTTGGCTACGTTTAATCCATTTTAACCTATCATATTGATGTTTTGGTGTTTGTGGTCACTTCTATTTGTTGCTATGACTGTATGACATGCTTTGTGATTGTTAAGAATAGTTAGAATGGTCAAAAACGCTGTCGAATGGCGTAAAACACTCGCTGGAAAAGTTGCAAGAAAACAGTGCAGGTTTTCGGATCGGATCAGATGGATGGGCTCGGACCGGAGTGGACTAGGCAAGGGATCACCGAACCGAACCGAGTCTTGGCACAAGTGAAAGTATGGAAAAAAGGGAAGGCCACTATGGTTGAACGGGGATCGGATCGAGCTAAGGAAGGAGGGCCGGATCGAATGGAAGGGGAGTGACTGGGATCGGATCGGAGCATCCCAACCGAAGGGGGCCAACATGGAGAGCCACCGAACAGAACTGAATCAGAGTTTGGGTCCGAACCGAACCAGATGAAGAAGCATAAACCGATGAACGCTACACCCGGACCGAACTGAGGTGTGTCAACCCGAACCGACCATCCAGAGGGCACCCGAACCGAACCGATGTACTACGAAGGGACTTGGAGGCCACGACCCGACCCGGAGCAATTGGAAGGAGGCCGATCCAAACCGACAGAGAAGAAGGGCTGAGGAACCGAACTGATGGTTGTGAGGAAATTCGAACTGATCCGGTGATGACCAATAACCTGAGATGCAAAGGTAGTCCAAGTTGGAAGTTAGAGCTCAGGATCCAGTTGGGAACCAATGAGTTCACTTCATGATTGGGCTTTGCTGCGGGACGTGTGCGAAGGGGTTATCGGTGTCTGTAGCCTTGGTTCACTATTGAGAGATAGATTAGGGGCTTGTAGTGATAGTTGTACGGTATTGGATTCCGTCATGGCCAAAGAATTAGGTGACCAAAGTAACGGGTATCGTATGCTTTGCGCACTGGGTGAGAGATGTGAGGATGGTTGCTATGCTTGATTGTTTGCCATCATTATGACATGCACACCCTCACCCCCGTATTCTTTACACCACATGTTAGTGGCACGTTAGAGTATTGTACGATATGTAGTGCTAACTCTTTGGTTGCAGGTCCAGGTTCAGGTATGATTGGATTATACCTATTATTGTTTTGTTTTGCTGCTTATCGCTCATACCAGACTTTTTGTCTGAACCAGAGTTTTATGTCTCTTCTTATTACTCTGGGTGATCTCACGAGCAGACTAGAGACAGGTTAGCTGGGTATGCACGAGTAGCTGATCCGGAGACGAGCAGGAGGCTCCCACGTATGATATATAGATATTCTCCCTGTGTTGTTGAAGGTCGCTGCTTGGGCATTAGTAGCGTACATCCTTTTGCTTTCTTTTGCTCTAGAGACAGTTTTAATGTTGTAATAATGATGTTGGATCATAAGCTGTATTTTGGATTTCCGCTGCCATGTTAGACTTGATTTAGTTTTCAGCTTATGTACTGTCTCGCCTGTTTTATGTCAAGTATATTATTATTCGATTTTGTTCCATGCGCTGTGAGACATTCTACAGGTTCTTTGTTAGTTCATTCTCTTCTTTCCTTTCTTTGGCGACCGTTGCGTGCTAGTCGGGCACGTGTACAACGCACTCTCGAAGGAAATGCCGGTTAGTGTGGGGCAGGCCGTCACATTTGGTATCAGAGCTCTAGGTTGCGTAGTTAACCTAGGGAAAGACACCAGGGAGAGATAATACGTATATGAGAGCGCGTATTTGTGATTATTTTGGTTTTAAAAAGCTATATATATACTACTAGCATAGTTAAGGGTGAAGTCGCACTACACTGGCACCACTATGGAGATGGCTAATCGTTTTCTCTATGCAGATTGAACGATGAGCCGATACGTAAGGGGTACCGGTAGAGGAGCCAATAATGGGAATGCTCCTGACATGAGGACAATGTTCACTGACCTCATGAGAGAGATACTTAGAGATGTTCAGAGGGCAGCTCCCAGTGCTGGTAATGGTGGTGGTCCAGTAGTGCAGGCGCCTAGGGCCGATTTCGCCAAGATGAATAAGGATTATACTAGTCTTGGTGGGAAGCCGTTCCATGGAACGGAGTCGGCCACGGATGTTCAGGATTGGTTTGATAGCTGCGAGCGTATCGTCGAAGACTTGGGTATCGAGGATGCGACGAAGAGAAGGCTAGCATCCCGTCAACTGTAAGGACGGGCAATGAATTGGTGGAATGCTATAAAGGCAGCAACTCCCGAGGATCAGATTACATGGGATCAATTTAGAACTCATTTCAGTGATAAGTTTATGCCAGCTGCTCAGAAATCAGAATTATTTAGGAAGTTCTTGGAGCTTAAGCAAAATGGTAGAACTGTCTCGGAGTAAATTGCTGAATTTGATACTCTATCGAAATATGGATTATCCCTTATAGATACTGCCGAGAAGAAGAACGAGAAGTTCATAACTGGCTTGGATGAATACTTGGGGGAAAGACTTATTAACCATATCAATGAGACGTTTGAATCGATTGCGGGGAAAGCGTTAAGATCAGAGATTCTTTACCCTAAGCCAAGGACCGAGATTGCTGTCACACCTACAGAGGAGCCAAAGCCGCAAGCAAGCGGTTGAGGCAAAGAAAATTCCCAGAATAAGAGGAAGCAGGACCAAGCTAAGGATGGTCAGAAAAAGAAAAATAAGAATGATGGCGAGTGCTTTAGTTGTGGCAAGAAGGGCCACTATGCCAGAGATTGTCGAGAAAAGCCTGGGGAAAGGAAGTTCTTTAATTGCGGCCAAGCGGGACATCACAAGAATGAATGTCCACAACCTCCTAGGGAGAAGCAGATCGTGAGAGAATATGCTATCAACGCTGTTCCTTCTTCGTCAAATGCCCCAACTGCGGCGCAGAAGGAAAAAGGTGTCGTTATTTGAGGTTTGCTTTCTAATTATGATGTTCATGTTCTAGCTTGTTTGATATTGGGATTTCCCGTTCCTTCAAACCTAGTAACCTGGTAGATAGGTTGGAATTGGAACCCGAGATAGTCGATAGACCTTTAGTAGTGACGAACCCGATAGGTGGTTCGACTGATCTTAGTATAATTTGTTGTAGTTGGTCTTATCGAGTCATGGATGTATGTTTGCTTGTGATTGCTTTGTTTAGGCTTTACTGGGTTTAGCATTATTTTGGAGAGTCGATTTACTCTAAAGGAATAGGGTGGTATTAGGTATCTACCTAGTGATGGCGATAGTAACTGGAATCAAGGAAGCTGAGAGGTTATCGTTGTAATAAGTTCTAGTTGTCTCTGGGAGGCAAATGAGTGCTCCAGTGCTTAGTTGTTTTGCTAGTTTCACCTCACGTGGATTGTACGAATTCGGAGGAGATGTTCCTTAGGTGTTTGTCTGATATTGGTTTAGGCCTTTGGGGCTTGTGCTTGAGGAATGTCGAGTTCGACTAGGATGGTTTGCGTGAGAGATAAATAGTTGTTGCGATTCTTCATTGGATGATATCTCGGTTTACTCGAGGAGTGATGGGCAGCCGTGACATGATAAGACTGTTCAATGGTATAGACTGCCCCGAGTTGGACTAGATATGGCTATGAGATGACTCGAGTGAAACTCAAGAGTGTTGGATTTGATAGGGGCTGTGAGGCGACTCGAGTGGGACTTGAGAAGGATGCAAAGTAATGGATTGTTTAGGATCCTATGTTGATGTTCTCTTTGGATAATAGAACCTTGAAGGAATAGGATGTGTTCGTTGATCATGGAAGATGCAACGAGGATTAGGACGATTCAAGTTGAACTTGAACTCGCAAGAGAAAATAGTTGTTCGTTGATCTTGGAGATACAACGAATAGGGTGACGACTCATGTTGGACTTGAGATTTGTCGGTAGTGGATACTCGAGACTGGGTCTAAGTACGTGGGTAGCTCTTCTGATGAGAGTACCAAGAAATCATTGATACTTAGAGTGTTATAGGAGGACTAGAAGCAGGGGTATCTGGGGACGCCCGTTACCTTGGATATGTTGGATGTGTTCTAGTTATCCTTGGAGGATAAACGTACGTTGGACGTACGGTAGTCCGTATGGAGGCGGGGCTTCCACTAGACTTGTGATTGGTTGGACCAGTCAAGTAGATATCGACGTATGTATGGAGGTGGGACTTCCATTAGCTTTGGGATTGGTTGGACCAGTCAAGTAGGCATCGATGTATGTATGGCTTTAGCAGGTGATAGATAGGACTTGTTTGATGGATGCTATGGTTGCTATGTTTGTTCCTATCTTTCTTCTATTGGGTAGACTATCACCTGTAGGGTTCTAGCGATGGAGAACAAAGATATGATGGTATATACGGACATTAGGCTACGTATCAGTGTAGTGGGGTAGTCATTACTCCATGGGGCAGAGTGATCGTAGCAAGGCTATGAGCCAGTGCAGTGAAGTTGTCATGACTTCATGGGGGCAGAGTGGACATAGCAAAGGATTTAGATGTGGTAACAGTTGCATTGAGTAGGAGACATGCCAGTTTAGGGTTATGTTTCTAGAACGGAAGTTGTAAGAGTATATCGCGGGATATGATTTCAGACCTAAGTATGGATTTGATCCAGAAATGTTAGCAAGTTTGACGATTAGATCGATTTTGATTGAGTGGATCGGTTCCAATTAGAGGGACGATCCTAACCTATTGGAAATCATCTCTAGGGTAGAGATTGGTATCAATGGAAAGAGAATGATCAAGCAAGGATTTGATCGAGAAGGATGGCTTCAAAAAAAAATAGGGGACTAGTTATACCCAACGTAGATGGACTGAGAGATGAAGTTCTTAGAGCATATCATCACTCGAAACTGACAATACATCCCGGTGGTAAAAAGATGTATTGAGACCTGGAGCAGACCTACTACTGGGAAAGGATAAAGAAAGACGTTGGGAAGTTTATGTCCAAATGCATGAATTGCCAGTTAGTTAAAGCTGAGCAAAAGAAGCCTAGTGGTTTGTTACAACCATTAGAAATTCCTAAATGGAAATGGGAACAAGTCTCAATCGATTATATTGATGGTTTACCAAGGACTAGGTCAGGTCATGATGGTATTTGAATGAATCGTATATTAGAGGTTCTTTTGAGAATTTATATTGGATTTTGGAGGGTCATGGGATGGCCATTTGTATCTGGTTGAGTTATAGATAATAATAGTTATTAGCCCAGTATTGGTATGGTTCCAATTGAAACTTTGTACGAAAGACCGTGGAAGGCACCATCATGTTGGTTGAAGAATGTGATTCGTTTTGGTGGGAAGGTAAGTTAGCACCAAGGTTTGTTGGTCCATTTTCAGTTCTCGAGCAAGATGGGAATTTGGCATATAAAGTTGAGTTACCGGGCAAGAAGGCGGGGTTCACAATGTATTTCATGTTTCCCAGTCAAGGAAGTTTGTGCAAGGCCCTAATGTGACTATTTCACCAGATCAGTTGGACGATATCGAGGTTGAACCCGAGGCGGTTGGAAACCGCAAGCCTATGTGTATTGTTGGGAACGATATGAAGCAGCTTCGAAGGAAGGCGGTGAAACTAGTCAAAGTCCAGTGGGGTGAGAATGAAAAAGACTATACTTGGGAAACAGAGGAGGACATAAGGAAGAAGTATCCAGAACTCTTTGCCTGGTAAGGTTTTGGTAGTGATAGTTTCTTCCCTTGTTAGTAAACCGCATGCTAGGATAGGCTTGTTGTGTTGTTTCGTATGTTTTATTGTTTGAAAATGATTGATAGGCATGCAGAATCTTTTGTATGTTTTGGTTAAGGAATTTCGGGGGCAAAATTTCTTAAGGGGGGAGAATGTAACAACCCGCACTCTACGTATCGAAGGATCGTAGAATATTTATTTCTTTCTCATATGAAGTCGTATGGCCATGTAGAGTTGGGAAATGACTATTGAGGTCATTTCTCATGTTCATGATTTTTGCCGATTTTTAAATGACCATTTTGCCCCTAGCTGCTCTTGTTTCGTCCATAACTTTTGATTGGAAAGGATTTTTGATTTGAAACCATTTCCATTAGCTTCGGATGATGGTTTACCTTTCCGAAGAGTGGTCACATGTGAGAAACGGATTTACCGTTTGGGAGATATGGCCGAAATAAGGTTTGGAAGGTGAAAAACTGCTTAACCGGGCCAAATAGGGAGATTAGTGAATGGGCACATAACCCATTTCGGGATTAGGGTTATGGCGAGGCTGAAATGAGTTAGGTTTTCATTCTATTTCAGTTTTCTAGCCGCCACTTACCTCTTAGAAACCCTAACAATGGCCTCCAACCTCTAAAACACCTCCAAATCACTTTCTACTTGAAGATTAAGCTTAGTAACATCAAATCAAGGCGGATTAGCACCAAGATCGAGGAAGAGCTGCTGTTTAGCATTGGTATTCACACCAAATCAGAGATTTATTCCAGATCTAAGGTTTTATTTGTGGCTAAGGTGAGGGATTCGCATAGTTTTGCACTAATTACGGTTAATTAAGGGTAATTAGTGAAGATTAGCGAATTTATACATTAATAAATTCTGGAAAAATATTTATAAATTCTTAAATAATGTTTTAGACCTCTGTTAGAAATTTGCTTTGATTTGGTTAAGTTTTTCTAATCCTATCATTAGTTTTTCTTAAACATGCTTAAGGCAAAATATGGGTTTTTGGCTATGTTTGATCCATTTTAACATATCATATTGATGTTTTGGTGTTTGTGGTCACTTCTATTTGTTGCTATGACTGTATGACATGCTTTGTGATTGTTAAGAATAGTTAAAATGGTCGAAAACGCCGTCGAATGGCGTAAAACACTCGTTGGAAAAGTTGTAGGAAAACAGTGCAGGTTTTCGGATCGGATCGGATGGATGGGCTCGGACCGGAGTGGACTGGGCAAGGGATCACCGAACCGAACCGAGGCTTGGCACATGTGAAAGTATGGAAAAAAGGGAAGGCCACTATGGTTGAACAGGGATCGGATCGAGCTAAGGAATGAGGGCCGGATCGAATGGAAGGGGAATGACTGGGATCGGGTCGAAACATCCCAACCGAAGGGGGCCAACATGGAGAGCCGCCGAACCGAACTGAATCAGAGCATGGGTCCGAACCGAACCAGATGAAGAAGCATAACCCGATGAACGCTACACCCGGACCGAACCGAGGTGTGTCAACCCGAACCGACCCGCCAGAGGGCACCCAAACCGAACCGATGTACTACGAAGGGACTTGGAGGCCACGACCCGACCCGGAGCAATTGGAAGGAGGCCGATCCGAACCGACAGAGAAGAAGGGCTGAGGAACCGAACTGATGGTTGTGAGGAAATTCGAACCGATCCCGTGATGACCAATAACCTGAGATGCAAAGGTAGTCCAAGTTGGAAGTTAGAGCTCAGGATCCAGTTGGAAACCAATGAGTTCACTTCATGATTGGGCTTTGCTGCAGGACGTATGCGAAGGGGTTATCGGTATCCGTATCCTTGGTTCACTATTGAGAGACAGATTAGGGGCTTGTAGTGATAGTTGTACGGGATTGGATTCCGTCATGGCCAAAGAATTAGGTGACCAAAGTAACGGGTATCGTATGCTTTGCGCACTGAGTGAGAGATGACAGGATGGTTGCTATGCTTGATTGTTTGCCATCATTATGACATTTTCACCTCCACCCCCGTATTCTTTACACCATATGTTAGTGGCACCTTAGAGTATTGTACGATATGTAGTGCTAACTCTTTGGTTGCATATCCAGGTTCAGGTATGATTGGATTATACCTATTATTGTTTTGTTTTGCTGCTTATCGCTCATACCAGACTTTTTGTCTGACCCAGAGTTTTATGTCTCTTCTTATTACTCTGGGTGATCTCACGAGCAGACTAGAGACAGGTTAGCTGGGTATGCACGAATAGCTGATCCGGAGACGAGCAGGAGGCTCCCACGTATGATATATAGATATTCTCCCTGTGTTGTTGAAGGTCGCTGCTTGGGTATTAGTAGTGTACCTCCTTTTGCTTTCTTTTGCTCTAGAGACAGTTTTAAAGTTGTAATAATGATGTTGGATCATATGTTGTATTTTGGATTTCCGCTGCCATGTTAGACATGATTTAGTTTTCATCTTATGTACTGTCTTGCCTATTTTATGTCAAGTATATTATTATTATATTTTATTCCATGCGCTGTGAGACATTCTACAGGTTCTTTGTTAGTTCATTCTCTTCTTTCCTTTCTTTGGCGAACGTTCCGTGCTAGTCGGGCACGTGTACAACGCACTCTCGGAGGAAATGCCGGTTGGTGCGGGGCGGGCCGTCACATATACATTTTGCTAAGTCCAGGTTAAGACTTATATACACATGTTCTATGTTAAGACTGTTACGCCAACATGATTAAAATCCTTGTATATATATTCTTATGCTCATTTCAAGTTGTAAATTGGATCCATTTGGGTTACGCAATTAATACAAGTTTCATGTTGAAATAGGCTACATGATTTGAGTTAGTTCACATCTTTGTGTAAATACCAAAATTTGACATTTTTATGAACATGTAATAACCTTGTCATATGCTAGTTTTCTGTTTGAAGTTATGCCCAGATAAATATGGTTAGGCCTGTGTTTATGCAAGTCAAGATTATGCCATTTCATGTGACACCTATTTATATTTAGTCATTTTGCAAGTTCACCCCTATTATGTTCATAATGGCTATGCCAAAATGCCAAGTTGACACCTATGACATTCATGATGATCATTTTGCAAGTTCACCCCTGTTATGTATAAGTTTACACCTATGACATGTTATGTAGATAGATTTCTTTATGCAAACTGTGTGCACTAAATTAGGCTAAGTTTTTAGCCTAATATCATATGTTAAAATCATGCGAACGAAAATTAGGCTTAGAGTTGTTAGCCTAATATTTAGACGGGGTAACGTTGGGTAAAATGGGTAGGAAAATTTCATAAAAATATATGAAATTGGCATGTTTGTCACATGCCAAAAAAATTGGTGGTATTTAAAACGGTATAAATCCTTTTACCAAAAATGTTAAACTTGGAATGTGGGCCATAACCTTTAATGGTTAACAAATTTACATACAACAGGTAATAAAGACAAATATGTAAATTTAGAAAATATGAGTATGCTTAACACGAGGTTGGATTGAGTTGTGTTGTAAACATGCCCGTACCCGCCCGGCTGTCCAGTAGTCACAACAATACCTATCCAATGTGGGTGGTTAAGCATGGAGCCCAATAAGGACCCGAGGTTAGACTGAGTTACGGTAGTAACCGTGACAATATCTGTCTAATGTGAGTGGTCGGTGCTTTAAGAGGCTATGGACAGAAGATAGGGTTAAGTTAACTAAAACACTTAACCAATTCAACATGTTTAGTAAACTGATGGGTGGGGTTAGGTAACTACAGACACTTACCACTTAATATGTTTGACTAGAAAACCCTATTAACGAGGGACCCGTTTCAGCAGTAACCCAAATTAGGTATCATGGTACCCTGAAACTAGGCAGGGTGGGGCACGATTACTGGGCTGATTGTAAGCGGTCAAAAGCTATGGCGGTGGGTGCACAGTGTGGGTTCTAACGGAGTGCGGGCGTGCACACACTCCAGAGCAGACAAATAGGGCACTGGCGTATCAGTAGTATACCATATGTATTCTAAGGATTGTATCGGGCCGCCACCATGGGTCTTGATATACCCCATGGTTGGACCGGCATAAGTATCTACAATCATTGGGGGCCGTAAGGCATAGATGATTATGCGAGTAGGAGCCGATCTTTAGAAAAAGGGGATCACTTTACCCTCAGCACGGGGTGCCAGTTCAAAACAAATACATGTAGGTGCAGAGATATAGTGTGGGGTGAGATAGGATATTCGATTCAAACTGCTTTATCTTAGTTTATGATACTTTCCTATTTCCAGTTTATACCTATTATGCCCTTATTCTTATTCACATACTGAAGAGTCACTAGACTTACCAGGCTTTATGTCTGGCCCTATTTTCTTTCGTCTTCTTTTCTTCCGTTCCCCCCCCCCCAGGTCCATAGGGAGGAAACAACTCAGCTTAGTCAGACTCTTTGCAAGCTTCAAGATAATAGATGTACGGTTTGGACTCTCTTGCTTTGGCTATGGCTGTTGGATACAATCATGGGGATTTATGCAGTTTTAATTATGTTTTATGCTTCTTTATTTAATAACCAAGACAGAAATGATGATGTAATGTTTTGGAAGTGTTATGTGACAGTTATGGAAGTGTTTTGTATGAACAAATATTTTATGAAATATAAAGTTTGTTGTTTTTCGCTGCTTATATATATGTGTTTGTATCTGTCTTGTGTTTATCTGTGACTATTACTTACAAACCTCTACCAAAGTTAAGGCAGTCCCTTTGTGAGTGACCTTAATGGAGGGTGGGGTGTTTCAGTGAGCATTTGCCTAACCTAGGCAAGATAAGGAGCGAGCCGTGCCCCTTGGCATGGTATTCCCTCTGCACCTGGCGCGCGATGAGCTGTGAGTTGGAGAAGATCTGGATGGCCTTTAGGTTAAGTTCAAGTGTGATTCTAAGTCCGGCTATTAAGGCCTCATATTCCGCATAATTGTTAGTAGCAGGGAAGTTGAGCTTTAAAGCATAGCATATCGGGCACTCCTCTGGAGTGATGAGCACGACTCCGGCTCCGGAGCATTTACTATTGGAAGATCCATCTACAAATAGTTTCCATTGAATGTCTGGAGTTTCGATGCTTTCTGGAGGAGATTCCTCAGGGGTGTCGAATTCCACTATGAAGTCCGCAAGATCTTGTCCGAGGATGGCTCGACGGGGGATGAATGGTATCTTGAATTGACTCAGCTGTATATTCCACTTTAATAATCGTTCGGATGCCTCAAGTCATTGCAGGACCGGTCGAAGTGGCTAGTCAGTGTAGACTTTTATGGGGTGAGACTGAAAGTATAGTCGTAGCTTTCGGGAGGAGATCAATAGGCAGTAGGCCAACTTCTCAAGCTTCGGGTAATTATTCTATGCCCCAGTCATTCTTTTTCTGATGTAGTAGATGGGTCGCTGGACACAGTCTTCAATGCGTACCAATACCGAGTTGATTTCCTACATGGAAACAGCTAAATAAATGTATAAGTCCTCATGGTCCATAGGTTTGACAAGATAGGTGGTCGCTCTAAGTGATTCAATAGGTCCTCGAATGCGGTGGCGCATTCTGGGTTCCATTTGAAGTTGCGCTTCCCTTTTCGAAGCAAGTCGAAAAAAGGAATGCATTTGTCGGTAGCTTTGGAGAAAAATAGACTTAAAGCGGTGACCTTTCCATTTATGCTTTGGACATCTTTGATGTTCTGAGGGACTTGAATATCCCAGATAGCTTTGATTTTGTCTGGATTGGCTTCGATGCTTCAGGAGTTGACGATGAAACCCAGGAATTTTCCTAAGGCGACTCTGAAGGAGCACTTCAGGGGATTGAGTTTCATGTCGTATTGACGAAGGACATCGAACATTTCAGAGAGGTCACAGACTTGGTCGCTTAATATTTTAGATTTTACCAACATATCTTCCACGTATACCTCCATGGATTTTCCAATTTGGTTCTTAAAGAGGCGGTCAACCATCCGTTGATAAGTGGCTCCTGCATTCTTGAGATCGAAAGGCATGACGCGGTAGCAATAGAGTCCAAGGTCAGTTATGATAAAGGTGAGACCCTGGTCACGAAGACACATCGGAATCTGGTTATAGACTGAATAGGCGTCCGTGAAGAATAAGCACTGGTATCCGGTGATCGAGTCGACGAGCCGATCGTTCTTCGGAAGTGGGAAGCTGTCTTTGGGATATGCTTTGTTTAGGTCGGAGAAGTCGATGCACGTTCATCACTTACCGTTCGTTTTTTGACCAGAACCGGGTTGGAAACCCATTCAGGGTTGTCGGCTTCACGGATGAAGTAGTTGTTAAGTAGCATGTCCACCTCTTCCTTGAGTCGCTGGACCTCTAGGGTACCAAGAAGCGGCGTTTCTGTTTGACCGGAGGCAGTGCGAGGTTGAGATTTAACTAGTGGCAAGCAATTGCGGGGTCGATTCCCCACATGTTCGAGTGGATCCAAGAGAATATGTCTAGGTTGGCTCTCAAGAAGTCCACAAGATCCTCTTTTATTGCGGGGTGGAGTTGCAATTCGATTTTCAAGACCTTTGATGTGTCATCAGGGATGATCGGAATGTCCACCGTAGGTTCAACTGGAGTAGCCCTCTCGTAGTAGGGCTCTTCGTCCTCACAAATCGAGATCGTCGGAAAAATGGTAGTGGCACCTAAGCCAAGGCTCAGACGACTTTGATTGCTATGCAGAGACGGCCTTAGTGTAGGAAGGCAGAGGCACAACCTTGCCTTTGTCTTTATTGCATGCGTTCTTCCATTCTATTGCGTAACAATCTCTTGCAGTTGCTTAGTCACCTTTTACCGTACCGATCCCATTTTCTGTTGGGAACTTCATTAGAAGAGACCATGGGGACATGCAGATTTGGAATTCTGTAAGGAAGGGCATCCAAAGAAGACATTGTAGGGAGAGATAATGTCAATAACCACGAAAGTGAGGACTCGGACCCGGCTTCGATCACCATCACCAAGTTCAACAGGTAGGTCGATCATGCCCACTGAGTGACTGAAGGACCCGTTGAAACCGTGGATCGTGGCATGACAAGGTTTCAAGTCCTTGGTTTCCAAATTCATCTAACCTTAGGAAGCTTTGGAGATGATGTTGACTGAACTCCTCGAGTCGATCAAAACCCTTCGGATGAAGCAGAACCGATCTGTGCTGCGATCACGAGAGGGTCTGTGGTTGGGATCTCGATTACTGTTGACTCTCTTTCACGGAAGACGATGTCGTCCTGCATTGTTTTCTAGAGTTTGGCGAGGACGGATTCATCCATAGTGGAGCAAGCTTCATAGTTGGCGCTCTTTATAGAGCTCACGCATTCTTCCATTTTTCGAAAACTGTCGTGCGTGAGATAAGGCCCACCACAGATGGTGTTGATCACAATACCCCGCCTTTGCTTTGATGCACCAGAAGCGGCTTTGGCGGGTGTCGGAGGTGCGGGTGTAGGAGGACTCGAGGTTGCTTCGAGGGGAAGAGGGTCCTGAACGTATTGTTCAAGGCGCTTCTCGCGTATAGGCTTTTTGATTGCGTCCTTAAGTCGGGACAATCGTTGGTATTGTTCTCGTACATGTCCTGGTATCGACAATACTTACCAATGTTCTTCTCGCAATTAGTGGACTCCTTAGAGTGCGGTTTCTTATACAGGAGTGTGTTACATGTTTCTAGGTAGATCATCTTCGAGTCTTCATTCAGCGGGGTGTAGGTCTCGTAAGCTTAGTAGCGGCCAAGCCTCTTGGGATCCCTAGAACCAAGTTGTTGTTGCGGCCGCCCTGCCTGCCGTTACCCGACTTTGCATTATAGGGACCTATCGTCCCCTTGTCCTTACCAAAAGGTTCTCCATCGTGCTTCCCTTTGGTGCGGTCGTTGATGGTGTCGGCATGCGGGTCATTGGAAGGGTTTGTCTAGGAAATTCGGTTACGCCTCGCTTCTTCCTAATATAAGAACTATCCGACCTTTTCGTAGAAAGCGTTGAGACTTTTGGGTTGCTTTCTGTCGATCCACGCTCCGAATTCGAAAGTGGGAAGGACGCCTTTTGTAGCTGGAAGAGCACGGTATGAGTCTTTGGGTCGTCTACCTTGGCAAGGGCGGTATTAAACTACGAGAGGTAGCTCTTGAGTGACTCGACGGGTACTTAGTATAGATTGGACAAAGTGAGGCCGTTTTTCGGAGTTGGGACATGCATTATGAATTGTTTAACCAACTATGTGGCCAGTTGGCTGAAGCTGTTGATAGAATGGAGTGGAAGGCAAGAGAACCAGAGCAGAGCAGTGCCTGACAAAAAACCGGGAAACATTTGCATTTGACCGGATCGGTGGCCCAATTAGAGTCCATTTTCCACTCATAGCAGTTTAGAATGGCACAGGGATCAATCATGCCGTCATAAAGTGGCATTTGCGACATATTGAAGCATTGCGGCCATTTGTGCACAATCCTCGTGAAGGGATTATGCCTTATGTGGGATTACCATGAGTCATTGGAGTTCCCCCATGTCTCTCTTATGATTCTTCAGACCATGTCTGGAAGATATGTTGAATGCGGGTCTTCCGGCGGAATTCATTGGTTTCGGCGAGCTTTGGGAGTTCAATTCCGCGGTCGCTTTCTATGATGCACATACGGGTCATCTTCTTCCATGTCATCAATATCTATGATCGGGTATTAGCGTGGGTGGTGAGGCTCAGCAGGCTGATGTGCATCTTGATCCGGAAGAGCTTGAGCGGGTTGGATTACTAGGAGAGTAGGTCCATGATTCTGAGCGGTGACCGCTGAGGGGGAAGGGATCGGTTGCTCGGACCTGGATCATCATTGATAATCAGCCGGGAATGATCATGATACTGTGCCCCCTCGCTGTAAGTGACGGTAGTTCAGTCGCCATTTCCATTTCCATTCCCATTGCCGTAGTCGTTGCCATTGCCGTTGGTAGCGGCGTTGGAGCGGACAACAACATTGTTGATGAGGATAAACCTCCTTCTCTGATGTGGGCCCTTAGACTAAGAAGAGGAGGTTTCCAAGATGGTACGACGAGGTCGGGCGTCGTTCCGAGCGAGCTGAAGTCGAGCTACAATGGGTTGACTTTCTTGGAGTTGGCGCATAAGGTCGATGTTATTTCTTAATTCCTGATTGAGCTCGAGAGTTGTGCTCTCGTACTTCTTATTAAGCGCGTGGATCTAAGCGTGTGTTGCGGGAGCTTCGGGCTCCACAATAGGAAGGGTCTCGGTTGCGGTCGGGATATCCGCCGGTTGAGGTTGTTGGGAAGTTCTAGCTTCGGCTGCAGCAGAAGAGTGGATCATTGCATTCCTTGGTCTCTTTTCCATCGTAAGCGGACTTGGCGGCAGGTTAGTGAAGGAATCTAAAGCATGTCGGAGTCGAGATGGTGATATGCGACAAAGAAGCAAATCCGAGCTTTCTCAGTGAAAGCACCAAAATGTTGACGGCAAAATATGTCGTAAACACCCAAGATTCTTAGTTACTTAAGAATTATAGTTTTGCATGGAAATGTAAGTGCAGAAAGCAATAAATAACACAAGAGATTTATAGTGGTTCGGTCCCGTGAGGGGCCTACATCCACTTTGGAAGAGTCGCTGGAATATTATTGATAACAAAGAGTTACAAGGTTGAGACTATCACATGACATCCTTTGACATACATTTCTAAATAATATGAGGTCATAGTTTGTCATATACAAATATTAGGAAAAAGAAACATTTTCCCTTCTTCTTCCTCAAAGAATGGATGCCATTAAAGAGGTCTCTTGGAGCTCTCAAGAGATGTCAAATCAGCCAAATTCCAACCCCCTTGAAGTGTGAGCTTGGGGGGTATTTACAGTGAAGTGGTTTGGTGAGAGTAGGTAGGAGTAGGTGGCCACATAAGAAATCTCGGATCCCATAGTGCAGGCCACCAAAAGCTCAGACCCCTTTTCTCTGCTTTGGATCTCGTACCCCTTAGTAGGGTACGAGTGATATTGGAAGGAGCCTTGGGGAGTGGAGGTGATCAAGTCTTGAGGTTTCGTAGGATTCGAGGCATTGGTTTGATGACGTTTTGGGAAGTGGTGAGGTTCCTGTCTACACGACCCCTTCTTAGGTTATTTCCTAAACTCCTTGGCAACACTCCCGGCTTTAACATCGCACGATACGTTGATTCGAGTGTGTCTTTCGTACTTTTAGGAACCGGACCAAAAGGCCAGTTAATAGGATGCTACCCCCAAATTAAGTTGAAGGACGATATCGGAAAGCATCTCCATCCCCAATAATGGTTCATGAAGTGTCATCAGAAAGACAGAATGTTTCTTGATGATGTGCTTAAGAGGTATGAGAGAGGCTTCATTACAGACTACCCGAATTTTCTAAAACAATCAGTTCGCAATAGCACGAGAAATGACAAAGGGAAATAGATAAAATTGGAGAAAAATGCTCAGAAAGAACCAAACCCAGATCGTATAAAGAGTGCGACGAGTAAACCTAAATATCCTCTTTACTGCAGCGAGGGAACAAGTGTGAATAGTGCGAGGTGATCAACACAATAAGAGTGGGTGTTCCTAGCAAGGTGCGCCAAACGATCATTGATGCTCCTAATCTCAGCTTGACTAAGAAGGAGGACCGAGTGAGAGCCACGAGGACAAGAGGGAAAGGGAGATAATGTAACGTCAAATATTGACGTCACCACTTGGTAAGTGGGATCCATATTAGCAGAACCATCATTGAGTTGATGATCCTTCAAGGATGTGGTAGTCCAATGACCGAATGGACTCATCGAAGTTATAAGGCTAAAAAATCACGATCCAACGAAGGGACTATCAACACCGCAAGACAAAAACCAACGGCGATGACATATAGACAATATTCAATCGATTGTCTATGAATTGTTGACCATAAGGAAAGATCCTAACCGACCAACGCATGCATGAAGCACACCAAACCCACTCCCGCAACAACCCAAAGCAACATAACGCCTCACCCAAACCATTGTTTGGCGTGGTGTGGCCACATTGTAAATTCTAAACCCAAAATTATGACAAACAATTCCCACCATAAAACAAATAGACACATAAGCCACCAAAAGGCATAGCAATTCCAAAAATCAAATGTCAATTTGAATGAAAAAACAACCCACTAGACAGAAGACACCACTGCACAAACACGAAAAAATAGAGGGTCCAAAAAAGAGGCAAAGCATGGCACTCTCCCATAACCCATGGGAAACCAAATAACTGTAGCAACACCTCGAAGACGCCCAAACATTAAACAAGGCTAGCTAGCACAGCTTTACAGTGAAGCACAAAAAACCAAATAGCCAGGGAAACCACCAAAGGATAGTCAAACATAAGGGAAACCACCTTCAACATAACTGACCTGAAGGGGTGAGCTTAAGGAAAGATCACATGAAACACCGCAAAAGGAGAAACCTAACAAAACCACCACCAACAAAAGTCCCACCCACAACCTTTACAGGGGACAAACCAAATGCAACAGAGAGAAAGCACAGCCTTAACCAATAACACAGGAAGAATTGAGAAAAGTTAAAAGAAAAAAAAAGGAAATTTTTTACTTGCCAATTGGGCAAAAACGTGGCCTGATCACGAGCAACAGCCGCATCCAACACCTCATCTATGGGATCACCAGTTGATGCAGATGCCACAATGGTTGTAGGAAGAACTGGCTGCATTCGTCGAGTTGAATCATCCCACCTCTCCAAAACTATTGAGCGATTAACAACCAACAAATGCCTGAACTTGCCACCTCTAAGCCACGAACGACCAAACTGAGGCAAAGGTACATCCGCAACGGAACCGAAACCACTAGATCTCACTTTCAATTCCTCACGCAAATCAATCAGTGACAACCAATTGTGCATAGCTAGGGGCAGTTCATGGGATTTTGCACCACCACCAGTGGCAGCCATTGCGTTAACTGAACACGGACATGAGACTGTAGATGGGGAGCAAATCTGAGTCACTAGCGTTGCCCGACAAGCTGTAACAACCCGGATTTTAGTTGATTATCTGCTATAGTTGTTAATCAATTATAATGGGGATTTTAATTTGTTAATAATGAAATCAATGTTCTGAAAGTTAAAATTTGTGCATGGTTAGGTAGATTAGAAATTTATTTATTAAGAGTGAGATTTGAGAGGAGAATATTTGGTCATCTTTGGGATCTTAGTAAAATATGTGTATATAAATGTATGTGGTCACATATAAATATAAATATATATATTATATAATATATATATATATAGGAAGTGAGTGAGAAGTTAAAATAAACAAGATTTTATTTATCCTTGGAATTTAAGAAGACAAATTAACATAAAAGTATACGCGTGTAAATGATGGGTTTTGAGACAGATTGGGATTTTTTATTTAAACTATATTAAAGGCCTAGATGAAGAATAAATGTTAAAAGTATTTTTGTAAATGGTTTCTGAGGCAAGTATAAGTATTTAAGATTTATTTGGGCAAAATTTAGTGCGGTGAATTGAAAAGTATAAGCCAAAAGCAATTATTGTGTCTAGCGGTGTTCTCAAAAAATTTGTTGGAATAAAATGTAATTGTCAATTTTTCCCCAAAAATAAAAATGTATGTGTTGATAACAAATTTCATAAGTTGTGAAAAAAAATCCATCAGCAAAATAAAGCTTTTTAGATCTTTAGAACGTTTAAATTGTAAGTTAAAGAAATGAACTTTGTTTATAGTTGTTCATATTTGTAAACTTTAATCATTAGTAATTAGAAATAATTGTAAAAGAAGTAACTTGTGTTAACACATCTTGTCGTGTGTAAATGATGAAATGTACAATAAATAGTGGTTGTTAGAGCGTAAATATGTGTTAAACATAACAGAATTGGCTTGATTAGTGCTAAATTAATTAACTTTAATGGGCCTTTAGTTACTTAATTAGGGAAGGAGTTTTATGGAGAGAGAAAGAATGCATCATGTATTCTTCTTCCTCCTTCATTCTCATAAGCACAGAAACTTGAAATTTAGAAAATATTTTCCATCCCAAGCATAGCTTCTAACCTCCTGATATTAATGAAATTAGATAGGAAATGAAGATCCCCAATAGGTAATCACTCCAAAACCAAGTCTTAATCTATCTCTAATATCTAGTTGTAAATCTTTTGTTGTAATTGATTTTGTAGTTTTAGCATATTACAGTGGACTTCTTATTAGGTATTGAGAAGACAATTTCAAGCTCTAAATTCTCCGTATTTCCCAAATTCTTGCTGTTGATTCTCATTTCAAGTGAGTGTACCTTACAACTTCTGGCTGAAATCATTTATAAATGATATTATTTGAATTTATTGAGTTTTTGAGATGATTTGATTCGATTTGGTGAAATACCGTAGTAGGTTACTTTTGATTTATTTACATCTTGTATTCCTGAAAATGCATTGTAGCAAAGCAAGCGTGTCTTCCACGTTACTTATCGGTTTAGGTCAAATTTTTTCTTCAAGAAACTAGACTCAATAAGAAACATTTTCACTCATATTGCTTTTCGAAATTTTGCCATTTGATAGGCTTGAAACAAATTTCAAAATGATGGTATAACTCCGACTTTTGCCTTATTTTCTAAGCTGAAATCTGAAATTATTTTTGCCACAACTTTTGAACCACTGATCGGAATTTGATTATCTTGGTCAATCCTGAAAGCTTAGAAACTAAGATACAACTTTCATTTGACATGTTTGCTATATTATGAAGTTTTTTTTGGCTAAACTCGTGATTATGCTCGCTATCCTGTCGAGTATATGGCAACAGGCTGAGTTTGAGACTAATAGTAAAATCGTCATAACTTTTGAACCATAGTCGGAATTCATTTATCTTGGTCATTCAGAAAAGATTAAAATAGATCTACAACTTTCTCTTTATATGTTTTGCCAGATTTTGAAGTCATCTATGCTTAAATCGTATTTTTGTCTTTGTCCTGTCGAGTACGTAGCAACAGGCTGCATTTTAGATTGTTAGTAAAATGACCACAACTTTTGAACTACTGGTCGGAATTCGGTTATCTTGGACATTCTGGAAAACTTGAATTATATGCAACAAATGTTGTTTATAGAGCTTTTAAATATCTTGCTATTTGCTAGCGCGAAACATCAGATTTTGTGCGTTGTATTGTATTGTTGCTTCATGTTGTTGTTGCATTAGTTATTCCCAAAACACTTAAAATAGTTTTGCATCTTTTGGTGCTGATGATCGTCATGTAAATGACATTTCTAGAAAGGAAAGTGTGACACCCCACGTCCGTTAATGTCACTCACAAAGGGAATGCATTAAGTTTCATGAAGCGTTATAGTAAACAGAACAGAAATATTACAAGACAGTCATATAAAATAATAGCGGAATAAAAACTTTATTTATCATAAGATACCGTGGTGCAAAAACATCACATGTCTGAAATACAAAAGCCCATTACAATCTGAAAGATACTATCTTGTACTTCAAAAATATTAGAGTATATAAAAGAATTAAAATTCCCCAAAAACAAAATATAGCCATAGAAACAAGGCTAGGAACTTGAGCCATACATCTCAGCAGCTCCAGCAAAAGTAAGCAGAATCACGGTCAAGCCTGAGTGTTCCCGCCCTGAGAACCTGAGAGGAGGGGGGAACAGAAGAAAGAAGAGGAAACAAAAAGGGTCAGACATAAAGTCTGTCTAGTCCCGTTACTTTTAGCAAGTAAATAAATAAAAGTAGCATGACACACATATAAACTGGATAAGAGAGATTACTACATAAAAGACAGGTGTGACAATGAAGACAGGATAAGGTGTATACACTTCCCTAATGATTACTCCTCACTATTACTAGTACAACCAGAGTGAGATGATCCCTCCCACTATAAGGTGGTAGACATAGGCATACGTCCAAATGTACCCTAACTACAACCCTAATCGATTGGCTCTCTATTCTGCGTAGATACTTTGTGTCAGCCCCACCGTAGGATGTATCACGTCCAAAAGTGGCAACTCCTCGCTGATATGTATAGCCCCATATCTACAGGTGTCATAGTCATCTTATCCTCCTCTGCCCGACTCATGCACGCACATGGCCCGGTCGGTTTGCGCCGCCACACCGTCCTCCACGTTTGGATCTCTTACAATCAGTTCAGTAAGCGTACCCCTTCTCTGACCTAGTTCAGAGTACTCTGCCTGATACCTACTCTGGGTTACCGACTGAAACGTGTCCCACACAATATGATACAAGCTCTTCCCCTTGTCTTGTATCCCCCACTAGGTTTTCCATTTGATTATGTATACCACTAGGTGTCTTTAATTACATATCTTTATTATTTCCATTGGTTATGTAAACCACTAGGTGTCTTTAATTACATAACCTTATCGGGTTAAGTTTGTGGGCCTATATGTAAATATTACCCACCCCCTCAGATTTGCTTAACCCACCCACTGTCTAACCAATTTTACTTAACCCTAACTTTAGTTCATAATCATACAATCCCTATGGATTAAATTAGGTTAAGTAGTCAAATTTATTACCATGTCCATTTATGATTTATAATGGGATAGACCTCCCACATTAGGCATACAGCTTGTTGATGTTGGATATGTCGGTCGGGTCCGGGCATACTTCTTCCACAAGTTGGGCCTAACCTCGTGTCTTAGCCCGGTTCGTATTTGTGTACTTAGGTCTCTCACATTAGGTTCAACATTAGTGGTTGCTGGATATGCCGGTCGGGTCCGGGCAGACTTCCACCACTAATGCAACCTAACCTCGTGTCATAAGTGCAGTTACAATTTCTAATTTTAGTCCTAGGTATTTTATTATTATCCAATTACTAGTGCATATGACTTTATAGGTGTACATACCCATTTACCCAATTATTGAATTATATTTCCAATTGATGTTTATAAGCATTATTCAAATTATGACAATACTAATCTTTTTTCCCTTGTTCCCTAACTAGCTCATTGACATAATTTGCGGCATGCCTCGGCTAGATAATAGCCTAGTCATAAACGTTAAATGTAACACCCCACGTCCATTAATGTCACTCACAAAGGGAATGCATTAACTTCCATGGAGCGTATTTAGTGTATAGAACAGAATATAACAAGACAGATATAAATAATGGTACTTGAAAATTTTAAAACAACTTTTATTGCAGCGGAGAAATAGTTTGATTACAACAACTTCATAAACCAAGTACACTTAATATCCATCTTGATAAATAGTTTCAGAGTACATAAAGTAAAAAGCATAAACCCCAACACAAGTAGACATAAAAGAGATGAGATGAACTTTAATTTCAGCAATCCAAGCACTTCCAAAAGAGAGAGAAAGAGATCCAAGATCAAGCTCCACTAGTACTAGTCCCACCCTGAGAACTTGGGGGGGGGGGGAGGAAGAAAAGAGGTGAAAACAAGGAGGTCATACATAAAGTCTGGCGAGTATAATAACTTTAACAATATAATTATTAAAGTAACTAGGATAAGGCATAAACTGGTAAGATAAGTTATGATCATGAAACAAGTGGGCATGAAAAAGCAAATAAGAGGAATATTCTGGCGTTAATCTCGTTCCTAACCACCATAGGATAATTACAACACTGCACCACCACTAGTCACCCTAAAAGTTGATCTCGTCTACAGAACTTAATAATGATAATGGTAGTTTCGTGTACCCCTAGCTACCTTCATAGGTGTCGTCTGCCCCTATCTCCACTAGTCGTACCCACTGCCCCTCATGCGATCAGTTCCCTAACTCATAGATACCCGTGCTGGTCCCACAATGGGGTGTATCATTTCCCAAAGTGGCAAACCGATACCAATAGAGATGCACGACTTATATCTACATGATGCAACAACGTCTTACCTACCAGCCCGGGCCCACGCACGCACATGACCCCGTTGGACTTGTGTTGCCACCGCTAACCCGTTTTGACCTCTTATAATCAAACTCAGTAAGCGTGTCCCATCCTCGACTTGGGTCGAGCTCACAAAATACTTAATGGGTTACTGGTTTGAAAAGGGCCCCCATGCATGACACAAGCTTTCCACCTATGCTTGGTCCCCACTAAAGTTTCCCCACTTAACCCCATTCTTATTCATGTCTTCTTACATGTTTCAACTTGGTTAAGTGCATCTAATCGTATTTCACATGCCACCCAAGGCACCCACTTAACCCCTCATGTCCCACCACATGTTTATCCGGTTAAGTGTTACTTAATTCATTAGAACCGTAACCTTGTAAAGACCTCCCACATTAGACTGACATTCGCAGTTGCTGGATTTGCCGGGCGGGTCCGGGCAGTCTTTTACCGCAAACGAGCCTAACCTCGTGTCTTTACAATTGTTACGCATTTAATTCATGCCTTTGACCTCTCACATTAGACTGACATTTGTGGCTGCTGGATTTGTCGAGCAGGTCCGGGTAGTCTTACACCACAAAAGAGTCTAACCTTGTGTCTTAGGCGGTTAATTATTACACATCTTTATTTAACCCCAAATTGGATTAATATCCCTATTTAAATTTGTCAATAAATTCCAAATTTATTTATGTCTATAATTATCACCTAAATTATGTCCATAAATACCAATTATGCCAATTAATGTCTCAAATTAATTACATGCCTTTTAAGGCCATTTTATGCCAATTCACAATTTATGTATATTCAATATTTTCTCATTGTCCCCACGCTATTCGTACGTTTTGATATGACATATGTTAGACTCGCAATAGTCTAACTTATAAAAAGAAAAGCAACATCACATAACACATAAAATAGATCTAAGGATCATAACATAAGTTTACATAGCCAATAACTTGCATATGAATTTCATTCAAACTAGCATATGATACAAAACTAGCATAGGTAATGGGCATAACTTGCAAAACTTATGTACTACCATGGATCTAAATATAGATCTAACATAAAGATGTGAACTTGCATATGGATCTAAACATAAAGACGTAAACTTGCATATGGATCTAAACATAAAGGTGTGAACTTTCTTATGGATCTAAACATCATAAAGGTGTGAACTTGCATATGGATCTAAACATAAAGGTGTGAACTTGCATATGGATCTAAACATAAAGGTTAATGTCACATAAACTAGCATATGCATATACATGTTTCACATATATTTCAACAACCCAACCTTGCATAAGATTCATATATGTTTTAACATCACAAACTTGCATAAGATTCATATGAGAACATATGATCCAATATCACAAACTTGCATAAGATTCATATAAGAACTATCATATGATTCAACTTGCATAAAATTCACATAAGAACTAACATATGATTCAACACCACAAACATGCATAAAATTTACATCACATGATTCAAAATCATATTATTATAATCCCAATTATATCTTATCATAATTATATTAATGAATTATTTTGTGAAAGCTATCATACTCGCAATTAAAAAGAACAGTCTTGTCTTTCTGGGATCTGTATTCTGAAATTTAATTGCTTGCCTTTGATGTAGACTTAATTGTTATTTAGATTTGATTTGATTTTGATTCAATTCTATCCTGCTTTAGGGTTGAAAGTGTATGGCGGCTACTATAGGTTCTCCATTGACGACATGGCGGCTCTTGGTATGAATTTGTGTGATTAGAGTTAGGGGTTTAGGAGTGTTTTTGTAGAAGATTAATTAATTAAGAGCCGTCAGATTAACCTAGAATCAATCAAGACCATATAGTCAAGATAGAATGACACCTCAGACCTAATGACTCAGCACTAAGTCGAAAAGTCGTCATCTTTCAGATCTGCCCGGGGGGTGGGGGTGTAACACCCCACATCCGTTAGTGTCACTCACAAAGGGAATGCACTAAGTTCTGTGGAGCATTTAGGGTAAAAGATGCAGATAAATTACAAGACAGACACAAATTAAATAGCAGAAAATAAAACTTTGCTTTATTGTTAAAATAGTTCGTACAACGATTTCTTTACAATATCAGAGTTTCATCTGTCTTACAAAATAAAGAAGCATAAAACAATATTTATATTCCCCAATGTAGCAAGAGACAGCCCTAGCATCTGAAAAGAGAATCCAAGTAAAACTTCGACAAATCTTCAAGCTCGGAAAGAGTGACAGTCCAACTTAACCCGAGCTATACTATTCCCTCCTTTACTACCTTGGGGGGGGGGGGGACGGAAGAAAAGAAGATGAAAGAAAAACAGAGTCAGACATAAAGCCTGAGTAAGTTTAGTAACTTCTAGCATGTGAACATGGAAAAACAAAACGACATGAATTAACTGAATACAAGATTACACCATGACGATAGGGTCAGCAAGAGTAGACAAGATAATCCCAAGATATGCTAAGCTAAGATAAACTGGATATGCTCTAATACTTTCGCCGCTTCGCTATTTCCTTGATATACTGGTTTCTATATCTCTGCACCACCTAACTAGTGTCCCAACTAGTAATGATAACGTGATCCCAATCCCTGTATTTTCCATTGCCTTCGGGCATACATTTATTATTTATTACCTAGATCTAATCTAGGGTTTTCTATCAAATGCTTTCTAGATTCAACTAGAGTTTACGCTATCTGCTGAACGCTTCTCGGATTCAGGGTTTATGTCACCTAGTCTAACTAGGGATTATGCTACCTGTCGAACGATGCCCCCAAGTCTAGGACACACTACCTAGAGTGGTATATGTTTCTATACTTCCCCACGCATGTATCGCGAATCGTTATCGCTTGTCTAGAGGCTCATGTCCTGTAATGTGCGGCCCGAGTCCTGTTGCAGGGCAAATCGAGAAACACAAAACTCGGTCGGGAGCTTTCAGATATCTGCCGATGCAGATGTTAAGGTCTGCTTTTATTCCAGTGGCTATGGTCCCACTCGACCCCTCCCTCAACTAATGAAAGGCACACCTTGAAAAATGAGAACTATACGCAGGCCCCCCGAAGCCCCACTATCCTATGGCCATCCTCACCCATAACTAGATAGCAAGTATATGGTCTTTTGGAGTTCTCCGCCTTTCCGTTTCACGAATCACGATTGACTCAAGATGGATGGTAGACGACGAGTTGCTATCACAGGGCTATCGTTTTCTCGCTGAATCACGCCGGTCCATCCTAGTCTTTAGGTTGCCATATATTGCAACCAAGGCATACCCCTGGTTCTTCTAACGCAGACCTTAACCTCTGTGAGCCCAGGAGGATCATCTGCAGCCTCATAGAGGGATACCAAGAGTACCCTCACGTCCCATCGAAGCCTCGGGCTTCGTAACCCAATTCGTTGGAGCCTTCTTTTTACTTAGACGGACATTCGCTCCTTCCTGTGTTATACTAAGAATTACTACTTAGTTCTGCTAACTAAGGTTTACCACATAGTTTCCAGAATCATTGTCTTCTTAACTAAGTTTTACTACTTAGCTCCTTTTAACTAAGTTTTACTACTTAGTTCTCTTTCTCGCCAATTTGGATTGGTTAAGTGTCCTTAGTCAATTCAAGCTAACTTAACCCTCTTCATTTATCCTGATAAACTGGTTAAGTGTTATCAATAATTCATGTTGACTTAACCCTACCACAACCCAAGTTATATTGGTTAAGTATTTCTTATTACTTAACCCTACCCATTCACCCTGTATTGGTTAAGTGTTCCTTTTAACTTAACCTTGCCCGTCTGTTTTAACTAACATGTTATTAACGGTTAAGTATTATCCCTTCATGTTTTAGACTTAACCCTATTCCTTTATCACAATCTGATGGTTAAGTGTTCAAGTTTACTTAACCCTACGGTCTAGCCCAGCTAACATATCAAATTGGATAAGTGTATTAGATTTTACCTAACCCTAGCCTCTAGTCTAGTTAACATGTTAATTTGGCTAAGTGTATTAACTTTACTTAACCCCACCTTCTAGTCTAGTTAACATGTTAATTTGGCTTAGTGTTTTCTTAGTCACTTAACCCCTGCAAATCTTGTCTTGTTACCATGTTAAGTTGGTTAAGTGTCCCTATGGACTTAGCCCCCCCATCCTAGCTTAACCGTGTTAAGTTCGTTAAGTGTTCCTATGGACTTAACCCCTCCATTCTAGCTTAATTGTGTTAAGTGTCTGTATGAACCTAACCCCACCCACCGGTCTGGTTATCATGTTGAATTGGTTAAGTGTCTTAGTTAATTTAACCCTACCATTCTTGTTCTAGCTTTAAATAAATAAATTAAAGCCGCGACCACTCACATTAGACAGATATTGTTGCGAATAGTGGATGTGCCAGTTGGTTCCGGGCAGGTTTACATCGCAACTCAGTCTAACCTCGAGTTAGGCATATTCGGGTTTTCTAAGTTCAAAGGGTTTGATTAATTTTCAATCAGGTTTTGAAAGTAACCATCCCGTCCGTCGGATCAGTTATGGATAGCCAGGGAGAGCAGGAAACTTGTATTTTCCAAACCCAAGCCTAGACACTATCCTCTCTGTCACCCTAGAACTTTCTGGTGCGTTATTAAAAGAGATGTCGTTAATAAACCTTTAATTTGTCTAAATTTACATTTTCTCATTTAGGAAAAATTCTATAAGTAAATTATTCCTAATTTACTTATTTCCTAATTACTCTTTTAATGTAAATTGTCAACATTTATTCTTATGGACCATTTTCCCCTCTATATCGTATTTATGCTTTTTGGTATGTAAACTATACCAAATTAAATGTCACTAACCATGATTTTGCTAAACCTGACGATTTACTCCCAATTATGGCCAATTTCAAATTTATGCCAATATACTTATCATACCAATTTAGCTAATCAAATTCTGATTTAACATTCTAATTACAGTTCATGTCAAACTAGACTTATTATTCTAGTTCACAATTCATGTAAATGCTAGATTTACAAGTCAATACTAGATTCAAATTACACATCCTATAATTCTTGTCAAATTTATCTAAGTTGCACTTCTATGAACATGCCATAATACATGTTCCCAATTTATGCCAATTTCCAAGTTTATAACTACGCTTTTAGTAAATTTCATATTTTTCCCAAATCGTATTCCCATCGTTCGTATAATCGTGATTCAATCTAGATTTTAGATAAATCTAGATTCGTAGAAAATAGGGAATGAACCAAAGATGCTATGAAAAAGGTAGACATAATAACTGGCATAACATGATAATTTACTAATTACAGACCTAACGAATTACACTGAAATTGATCTAGAACATCGAAGGCCTATAGGTCTGAAAATCTTATGACATAAAAAGGGTTGAATAACGACGTAGATTCAAGAGCATGGGTAGACCTAACTTAATAGGTAAATTCCCAAGATCTAAAACCAAAGAAAACCAAAAATAGATGGAATAGATAATCGGGTTTAGACCCAATTTCATAGTCACAAAACTTAAGCAACACTTTCCTAGTCATGAATCATAGGTGTTTAATCATAGTAGTCCTTGTTATGTCATAGGCAATAGTTTATGTTTCCTAATCAAAGGCATAGGCTTATGTTCATAGTCAAGGAAATAATTCTCATAGTCACAGTCACAGTCATAGGCAATGTTCATAGTCATAGGCAATGTTCATAGTCATAGGCAAGGCCTAATTGGTCATCGAATCATAACAGTTCTTAATTTAGGTCCAGAGATATAGGCACAGATTCGAATAGAAAGATTTGGCATATTCTTGTATTCCTTTAATTTCATGTCACGAATAGAGAAAACGTTCAAATCTAAAAGTAACCGACTTTCATTGATCGGTTTTTAGAATAGAAAGATGGCGTTGCTATGATTCGTGCGACGTTGCTCGAAACGTTTGAGTTAGCCTTTGATTCTTATCTTGAAGCTTTAATCTTGATTCGAATCTCTTCTGGACAACTTGAGCAGCATAACCTTGTCTTGGATTTTCATATTATTTTCTTATTTTTATTTATTTATACATTTTCTCAGAGGCAGCATAAGGATAGAAAATAATTGTGAATAGAGAAGGAGACTAGGGCTTTTTATATAGTGTAGAAGTCAACGAATCTGGTCAGAATGGCGTCTAGATACAGAAGAACGAACCAGACTGCAGATCTGGAAAAAGCAGGGGGGTCGACCTCCAGGTCGACTACCCATTCGACCTGGGTCTTAGGTGGGAAAATTCCCGCCCAGCCCAATCTGGGTCCGATTTTGAATTTTGAACTCGTTTTCTGACCTGTTCGAATTTTAAATTGAATTCTGAAACTTCTAAAGACCATAACTCCTTCATATGGAGTCCGATTAACACAAACTCAGACTCTATCTCATGCAGAATTCCGAGCCGAACGCAATGGAGCAACCCATTTCCCTTGATTTTGATTTTAAAATTTAATTCTGCCTTGATTTGTGAATCTTAGTGTTACAGAATTACGGGGTGTTACATTCTCCCCCACTTAAAAGGATTTCGTCCCCGAAATCTTCAAGTTAGGAAGAATGTGTCCTACCATCCAATCACCTATCTACTCAACCATTCAATCATAGGCATTCATTGTCCTTAAAAGATTTCTAAAGCTTTCATGTTCATATGCATAGTGTGTGTATATGTCTTTATCTAATGCAAAATCAGGCGGTCTACTGATTCAGTTGACCTCCTTAATGCGAATCATGTCAGTGCCATGCGTCCAATCATGTATGCAAGCATCCCTAGTTATGTAAATACTACATGCGTGCACAGCCATTTATCCATATGCAACATCCATATGATAACATATCAAGTTCATCTTACAAACAAATACATATCTGTAAATGCAAGATGAAAGCGTCCGAACTGATCTAGTGCCTAATACGTATGCATATGCATTTACGAGCAACCATTAGCAACCACTTGCAACAATCAACCATAACATGTTTCAAATACATGTTTACATCCATTGGCTTCTACCTAAGGATCGAAGATACGACCTAGAGGATATACTTTGGAAAGAGAGAAACAATTATGCGTAAAGCTCCTACAAATGAAGAAATCAAGGATGCACTGTAACAACCTGAAAATCTGGGCCAGTTTAAAATTTTTATTTTGGCAATTTTAGCGAATTTTGATTATTTAAAATGATTATTTTAAATAATATCGACGAGAAATTTATTTTGAATATAATTCGAACGTATATATTATATACGTCGTCATTAGAATATAAATAATTTTATATAATTATAAATAGAATTGAAAATGGCGCGGTAGTTCGATAATTCGATTTCAAACTTCAATTGAATGTTCCGGGTGCAAAATAAACCGGATTTTAGTGAAACCAAAAATAATGGAATCTAATTGTGAATATCTTTCTAATGAATCCGGGAAATCAAAATTTCATAGCGGGAATCAAAAGATATGTCCAGTTGAAAATTCTGAATAGTCGCTATGGAATTCAGGCCCTTAAAAAGGGGAATTTTGTAAATGACCTCGGATTTCGATGAAACCACTTTTGTTGGGTCCGTGGTGTAAAGTTATTGCTAGGTTTCAAATTTCATAGTTTTTCGATTCAATATGTGAGCGTGGCAAAGGAAAACGCGTTTGACCAGTTTTAGTTGATTTTTATCGACTGGAAATTGGCCATTTTTCAAACGGTCTCAAAATTCGACGAAATTAGTTTTGTTAGGACCGTATCGTCAATACGAAGCTAGAAAATATTTTTCGGGAATTTATAGAGTTAGTATGTGACGTCAGTAAATTGAAATGCGCGTTCAAATTCAATATATAGAGTTATATGTTGATTTTAACGGAAACTGATGGAAACGTTCGAAACAGCCTACGATACATATCCCATTGTGTTCGGAATGGGGGTAAAACGCTACGGACGACAGGCGTTGGGTCTCGTTTTGTGTTCGAATTAAAAAGTCGACTTTTGGAATTTAAATAATAAATAAAAAAATTAATTAAATATATAGCCCCCCCACGTTTTCCCCCTTCTCTCTCCACTCAGTTGAAACCGTAGGTTTTAAGAATAAAAAAGAGAAGAAAAAACGTCGAGATAAAAAACCCGCCGCCGCCCTCCTCCGTTCAGCCCACCGTCGACGCACCTCCCCTCCGCCTGAGCCGCGACCCTCCTCTCACCTCCTTCCCAGTTCGAGCGCCCCATCCCCAAACACGATCGCCCCAAAACCCTACAGCGCCGCCGCCTAGCCTAAACCGCCCACCACCCCGCTGCTCCGACGCTACGTCAACAAGCATCCCCGAACCCCCCCTGCGCCCTCTCCCCCTTTCCTTCGAGATCGAGCAGTAAGTGTTTTAAATTTTTTTTATATGTAATGTTTTGTTAAAAAAAAAGGAGAAAGAAAACATATTTTATGAAATCAGTATTATTTAGAGAATTATGGAAAAACTTGATTTTTAATTTGAAATGTTTCGATTTTCAATTTGAAAGGATTAGATTTTTATATAGGAATAGGTTTGATTTTCTATATGATGCAAGCCTAGGATTTTTATATGTAAAGCTTAGATTTTTAAGCATAGAAAGATGAGATTTTTATGTAGATAAAAATTCGATTTTTATACATCGAATAGCAAAGTAAAAATTCGATTTTTATATATCGAATAGCAAAGTAAAAATTCGATTTTTATATATAGAATAGCATAGAAAAAATTCGATTTTTATATATTGAATAGCGAAATAAAAATTCGATTTCTATATATTGAATAGCATAGTAAAAATTCGATTTTTATATATGTAGTGGCTACCGGCGAAGAAAGTGATAAGAGGCGAGAACAGTGAAGATTTCCTGCATTAGAAGTGCCGTGGAGTTAGGATAGCTATCGGTGAGAACTTCTCACTCTTCAATTTCTTTTTCTAGTTATATATATACTAGGATGCAGACGGTGTTTAGTGGCACCCGACACCCGTCATCCACAGACCATGGATGGCTTGTTTGTTAAATTGTTTGGTTGTGTAGTTGGTTAGATTATTTGGCTTGAATTGATTTGTTTGGTGAAATGAAATTGATTTGATTGATGTGTGAATGGCGTGGGCCTTCACTAGACCGGGGATAAGGCTAGGCCTTGTCCCGTTTCTAGTATCGTGCCGTTATGCCGCCGAAATTTTCTAGAAATAAGTTAGAAAAATAAAGATGACATTTTATTTAATAAATGAACCGAATAGAATATTCATAGGTTGAATAAAATAGTTTGATCGTTAAAAATATAATTTTTAACGTGAATGTGAATAAATACATATTCATTTACAAACCGGACGGTTTGTTTATGTACACCTATTTGAAGGACATTGATTGGGACGATAAATTTTACACATCGCCCAACTGCACCAATAAAAATATGTGTTTGACTGCTTGAAACCCCACACGGGTATTGGGATGATATTTGACGTACACTAATCCCGATTGTTTAGTTGTATGTCGATCGATTGATTGACAGGCTGTTATAAGCGTTGAATATTTATATTTGATGCTTATACATTGTAGAATGCACTTTGGATGATGGTTGATTATTCATCGTTGTTGAAATATACATGTGTTGTAGAAAATTCATATAATTAACATTATATGGTAATTGATTGGGCCTCATTCCAGTTTTAAAATAGAAATTTTTGAAAAAGAAATATTTGAAATAGAATATTTGAAAATAGGAATATATGAAGCCGTATTGATTAGATTGACGCCATTTTGACGTGAACGACATTTGTATCGATTTTATTCATTTTATAATGAATATTGAAAGTGATTTCAAAATCTGATATTTTGAAAAGAATTGAATATAAATAAATTCGAATTGAAATTGAAAATAAATTCGAATTGAAATTGAATATAAACGAATTCGAATTTAAGTTGAATAGAAACGAATTCAAATTGAAATTGAATATAAACGAATTCGAATTTAAATTGAAAATAAATGAATTCGAATTGAAATGGAATAGAAATGAATTCGAATTGAAATTGAATTGAATTGAAAACGAACTGAAATTGAATTAAAAATCGATTTGAATTGAAATCAATTTGAAATGAATTTAAAATGAATTTAAATTGGAATATTCAATTTTGATTTGAAATTGAATAAGAAGTTGAAACCGTTTTGAAAATGAATTTAAAACTATTTATATAATTCGTTTTGAATTGAAATCGACGAAGTATATATTATATATATTATATATAATATAAATGGCCTGAACAGAACGCGCCGCGCCGCGGCAGTTCGCGAATTTCGACCATTAACTTCGAACGGATATTACAGGAGATCCGACCGTCGGATTCTCCTAAAACCGGAACCGTTGGGTTCGTATCGAAAAGAGCTTTCTAACGTATATTAGGAATTAGAAATGCTGCCTATGATTGATACATGGTACCCATGCCGCCTATGATGACATGATATATGGTACCCATGCCGCCTATGATTGATACTTATGATTTGATGTTGTTTCATACACTATACACTGATAATAGTATCAAATGATTTGTTTTTAAACGTATCAAGCATTCTTTGGCTGTTATAGGGGAAAACCCTATCCCCCGGCTTGCGTTGTTGTAATAACCCGGAAAATACGAGCCAATTTAAAATTTTTAAATTGATTATTTCAAAGCAATTTGAACCATTGAAATAGAATATTTCAATAAATTAGTGAATTAGAAATAGTAAGTCAGTTTGAAAATTTGAATTCATACTTTGACTGACTGTGCAGGGTGGAAAATATAACGGATTTTAGTGAGACCAAAAATATTTAAATCTGTTAGTCAATACCTTTCTAACGAATCTGAAAAATCGAAGTTTCATAACGGGAATCAAAAGTTATAGCCGAATGAATTTTTAGAAGAGTCGGTATATAGAATATATAGGCCTGGAAAATGGATATTTTGCATATGGCCTCGGAATTCGACGAAACCACTTTTGTCGGGTCCGGGATGTCAAACTATTGCTAGGTTTCAAATTTCATAATTTTTCGAATCAATATGTGAGCGTGGCAAAAGAAAACGCGTTTGACCAGTTTTTGTTGAATTTAATCGACTGGAAATTGGCCATTTTTCAAACGGTCTCAGAATTCGACGAAACTAGTTTTGTTAGGACCGTATCGTCAATACGAAACTAGAAAATATTTTTCTGGAATTTTTCTAGTTAGTATGTGACCCCGGTAATTTGAAATGTACGTTTAAAATTCAATACAAGGATTTAAATGTAAATTCAACGGAAACTGATTGTAACGATCAAACCAGCTTACGATACATATCCCATTGTGTTCGGAATGGGGGTAAAACGCTATGGACGACAGGCGGTAGGCCTCATTTCGAGGTCGTATGTAAAAGTCAACCTTTTTGCAAAATTAAATAATTAAATAATAATAAAATAAAATAAAAATATATTCCCTCCTTTTCTTCTGCTTGCCCCCCCCCCCATTCATTTACCAGAAAACGAAAAAAAAAAAAAAAAACCCTAACCTATCGCCGCCGCCTTACCCTCGAACCCGCCGACGAAGACTTCGCCGAAGCCCCCTCCGTCCGACCTCCTCCTCCCACCGAACAACACCTCGAAGCCGCCGCCCTCGCAAATCGAAGCAGCCCCCCCCTGAAGTCTCGACGCCGCCACCGACGAACAACACCACCGAGCACCACCTCGAAGCCGCCGACGCCCTCTTCTTCCCTCCCCCCCCCCCTTCGCAGGCTGCGGTGAGCAATTTTATTTTTGTTTTTATTTTCGAATTTAAAAACTGTTTTTTTAAAGTTGCATAAAACTGATTGTTTAAGATTTAAAAACTGTTTTTTTAAAGTTGCATAAAACTGATTGTTTAAGATTTAAAAACTGTTTTTTTAAAGTTGCATAAAACTGATTTTTTTTAAAGATTAAAAACTGATTTTTATGAATTTTTAAAACTGGTTTTTTTTAGGAATTTTTAAAACTGATTTTTATGAATTTTTAAAACTGATTTGAAAAAGAATTTTATAAACTGATTTTTATAATGAATATAAAAACTGATTTATAAGAATTTAAAAACTGATTTAAAAAAAAGATTTAAAAACTGATTTTTAAAGGAAATAAAAACTGATTTTATTTTAAGGTTTAAAAAAGAAAAAAAAAGGTTTAAACTTTGAAATAGAAAAAGGTTTAATCTTTTAAAGGAAAAAGATTTGAACTTGCAAAAATAAAGATCATATTTTTAAAAAATAGAAAAGACGGAATTTTTGTCAAGTAGAAGAAGTAAGATATGATTCTTATATTTTTAAAGCAATAAAAATATAATTTTTACATCATAGGAATATTAAAAATATAATCTTTGTTTTTAGAATATGACCTTTATATATTGATTAACATAGTAAAAATTCGATTTTTACCTATGTAGAGAATACGGGCAACGAAAGCGACCAGAAGACGAAATAGACAAAGATTTCCATAAAGGAAGAGTCGTGTTATTGGATAGCTATTAGTGAGGATTTCTCACTCTTCAATTTCTTTTTATAATTATATATATGTGTTGAAAATGAAAGTGAATTGCTATATATAAATATCTATATATATATATATATATATATATATATACGCCCCTCGTCCACAAACCATGGACGATATTTATTGGTTGAAATTGTTGTGAAAATTGATTGATAGCGAATGATTGTTTGGGATTGTTTGTGATTGATATTGGTTGATTTCGGTTGAAAAATACCCGTTTATGGTTGAAAAATATTTGGTTGAAACCACATAGGATTAGTTTGTGGAAATGAAATAAATATAAACATGTCGCCTGCGTGCGAATTAGATGCATGATCCCCATTGTCAAAAACCGCGAGGTTTTAAGGTAGAGCGAGGAGCCGTACTAGGGACGGTGCCGGTGTAACTACCCTGCCGTTATGCTGCCGAAATTTTGAATAATATTCTTGTGTTTGAATTATTTTCATATGCTTAAACTATATTTATTCATTGAATAGAAAACATTCATGTGTTGAATTGATATTCATTCGTTGATTAGAAATTCATGTGTTGAATGGTATTCATATTTTGAAATAAATTGTTCGATAATAAAAATCACATTTTTATCTATATATAGAAACTATAGAAAACATTCATGTGTTGAATTGATATTCATTCGTTGATTAGAAATTCATGTGTTGAATGGTATTCATATTTTGAAATAAATTGTTCGATAATAAAAATCACATTTTTATCTATATATAGAAACTATAGAAAACATTCATGTGTTGAATTGATATTCATTCGTTGATTAGAAATTCATGTGTTGAATGGTATTCATATTTTGAAATAAATTGTTCGATAATAAAAATCACATTATTATCTATATATAGAAACTATAGAAAACATTCATGTGTTGAATTGATATTCATTCGTTGATTAGAAATTCATGTGTTGAATGATATTCATATTTTGAATTAAATTGTTCGATAATAAAAATCACATTTTTATCTATATATAGAAACTATAGAAAACATTCATGTGTTGAATTGATATTCATTCGTTGATTAGAAATTCATGTGTTGAATGGTATTCATATTTTGAAATAAATTGTTCGATAATAAAAATCACATTTTTATCTATATATAGAAACTATAGAAAACATTCATGTGTTGAATTGATATTCATTCGTTGATTAGAAATTCATGTGTTGAATGGTATTCATATTTTGAAATTAATTGTTCGATAATAAAAATCACATTTTTATCTATATATAGAAACTATAGGAAACATTCATGTGTTGAATTGATATTCATTCGTTGATTAGAAATTCATGTGTTGAATGATATTCATATTTTGAAATAAATTGTTCGATAATAAAAATCACATTTTTATCTATATATAGAAACTATAGAAAACATTCATGTGTTGAATTGATATTCATTCGTTGATTAGAAATTCATGTGTTGGATGGTATTCATATTTTGAAATAAATTGTTTGATAATAAAAATACCTTTTATCGACTATATGAACTGTGTAAAATAATCTCGTCTTAAAAGAAATTGTTTTATGATAAAAATCCCATTTTCATCACCAACTTGAACTATATAGAAGAATAGTGTTTTGAAATGAATTGTTTTACAATAAAAATCACATTTTTATTGTATGCATAAATCGTTGAAATGTGAAGTGTTAAAAATAGCCACTTGTTCAAAATAAACATATATGAGTTGGAATATTCATTAATTAGCCAATGAAATGATTTGAACCTATTTATGTAACATTAAAATGAATGGTGTTTTTAAACCAAACAGAAATCAAATATGAAGTTGAATAGAAAATGATAATTGATAAGAACTGTATATATATGTACATGCATATTCATTGAACAGGTTATAGCAAAGGGGCTAGAGAAGAGGAATAAAATTTTGTGCCCGACAAATAGGTACACGTTTACTGTTTTGTTTGGGTGATGATTTTATGAGCCTTTTGGCTAGCCGCTTGGCTTTTTCTTTTTCTTTTTGAGATTAGAAGGACCGGGAACGCTATTTGCGATTTCCCGATGCTCCCGGTGCAGGGGAGGTTATGGCGAAATTTTCCAAAATTTTAGGGTGTTAGAAAAATATTTGAAGTGAAAACGATATGGAAATCATTGAATGAATTATATTTATATAAATATATAAATATAAATAGAATTAAAACGAAACGTGGCCGTGCAGTTCATATTTTGAAACCGTGATTTCAAATGACTAGTGCGGAAGATCCGACCATTGGATTTTCCCGAAACCTCAACCGTTGGGTTCGCCTTGGAGATATCTTTCCAACGACACCAACTTTGTGAAGATCCGACGGTTGGATTGTCTGGAATGTTTAATTCAAAATTAAGGAAAAATAGCGCCAGAAACGATTATATATATATATATATATAAATATAATTAAATTTAATCGAATAACGACGCTGCAGTTCGTAAATTGAAATCGTAACTTCAAATGGTTACTGTGGAAGATCCGACCGTCGGATTTTCCCAAAACTGGAATCGTTGGATTCGTTTTGAAAAGACCTTCCTAATGATGTAAAATTTGTGAAGATCCAACGGTTAGATTTTCCGATTTGTGTAAAACAAATTAAGGGAAAAACAGCGCCAGTGACACGAAACGACCTGAAACGTCGTTTAATTAAATATGGCCATTTTTAAATAAATAAAAATGGCGAAAAATCGTTATAAAATATTATAAGCAACATAGGTTGCAAATAAACCAAGTGGGCTTGAATTGTTTGATATTTGATGGTTGTATGTGTATGACATGAAAATAACATTAAATAACTGAAAGATGGATGTCGAATAATATAACCATATAAAGAATCGATTTAAATTCTAATGACGTGAATTATTTGAAAAGGCCGAGCTAACCCTCATTTCAAATAATTCATCGAGCGATTCGAATTGGAAAATGCAAAGACGATTCAAGACCGACGATCTTCGTATCGGTTGGATGGGCGCTACTGAGGTTCCTACCCGGAGTAGCTACCGGAAGGGGACGGAAGTAGTAGCCGTCTGAACGTATATGTTGATTGGACGGATATACGAGGAATTTGACGCCTCCGGTTTCGTTCAGACCCAGGACGGACTTGTAAATGGACTGTGTGTCTGACATTGGATTTTGTTCTATACTGATTGATCTCTGTTAAATATATATCTATTTGGCGGCGGAGAATTTATTCTCTTGCTTAACGCCCTTCTCTGAGACGTACGAGCTTAGAGGTTATATATCGATGGAAATCAATCGTATGGAGTGGACTGCCTATGTGGCATGCCAAGATGCTGTGATCAAGGCTTCTGTTGCAAAGCAAAGTCTTGTGGATGATGATCAAAGCAAGGCCTACGTGGCCTAGCTTTGTGTATTTCGTAGATTCGCGAACCTCACACCCCGGTATGAGTTAAAAATACGGACCGCTGGGAGAGCACGACGTTTCTTTCTAGCTATGGTGGTGTCAGTGACTTACCAGCCCTGACATATATATCTACTTTTCACCTTTGTGGTTGTTGGAATGCGAGGCGCCTCGATTATAGGTCTATAAGGACCGGGAAACGTGTGTTCAGGCATAATTAATCCTCTAACGTAAGTGAGGACCGGCCCAGCCGAATCCAGGGGTTACCCAGTGTGCGTAGTCCTGAGGCATTTGCTAGAGTGTCTCGAAGCGGAGAGGAGCTTGCCCCTTGCCTCGACTCATGACGGAAATCCAATTTCCAATACGAAATAACGGTCTTGATTGTAGAACTAGTATGGCGACATAGTGGTATGGGGCACTTATGCCGTCTATGATTGATATTTATGATGCTATTCGTTTTTGAAACATATATGCACTAGTAATAATATCAAATGATTTCGCTTTATACGTATCAAGCATATTTGGCTATTATAAGGTAAAACTCTATCCTCCGGCTTGCGTTGCATTGTGTGATGGGACCTGAGTCTTATAATGGCTTCATTCTCTCTAAAAGCATTGCGTTGTTTTAAAAGAATTTACCTTGTTTTAAATGCACTAGCAATCACTGGAGTGAACCCGTTCCGCGAAAGTGGCGTGGTCCTATGATTTGCTATTACTGTTGTCTAATTGTTAAATAGATTCCTCATACCAGTCCCCATGACTGACTCGTTGTTTGTTTCACTTTGCAAACGCGGGTGCCCTTATTTTCACACGGGCAGCCTAGTACACAGGTGACAGGTGGTTTTTGGTTCTGCACTGCTGCATAGCATGCACTTTTGGCTCATGGCGAGGCTGACTTCATAGAGATGACTTAGATATTTTCCGCCATTCTTGTATTTATGTTATGATTCCGTCACTGGCGATGCAGACTGATTTACTTTCCGTATTTCTCACTATATGTATATGTATTCCGCCTTCGGCGATGTAGACTGATACTCTTATTATGTCACTGCATGTATGTATTCCGCCTCTGGCGATGATGACTGATCACTTCCCTTTCTTTTTACTAAGTATATCCCACGTTATGCTATTCTGATATTCCTACATGTTGTGATTCCGCTGTCATATCCATGTAAAAATTTATTTTATTTATTGTTTCTGCTATTATCTGTACTCTACTATGATGATTAATGTGTTATTTCCTAATGATTATCCTTAATACCGCCCCTCGGATTTTGGGATCGTCACAGTTGGTATCAGAGCTTAGGTTAACCTTAGCTCCGGGATCTAACACATTAAACACCTCGTCAGAATAGAATCAGTAGTGTTCTAATGCGAGTAGCTCATTAGAGATAGGATTAGCAATGTCCTAGAATGAGCTTAACAGATTAGCAAAACAATTTGATCAGTACATCATCATTATCTTTCCTTGTATTTCCTTGCTTTATCATGTATGAAAATTATCAAATCTGTGAGCTTGACTCTTTTCTTGCTTATACAGTACTCTTAGATGGCTACACGAGCAGCAGCAGCTAGAGGAGGCCGTGGAGGCCGAGGAGATGCAGCAGGAGGACGGGGGAATATCCCCGTAGCTGTGGAGATCCCTATTATTCAGCCGCCAGCACCAGAAGACTTTGAGTTGGATAAAGTGGCAAAGAGATACAGAAATCTTGGAGGGAAACCTTTTACTGGCACTGGCACAGTGACCGAAGCTATCGCTTGGCTGAAAACTTGTGAGAAAATCTTCGAAGGTATGGGCATGGGAACTAACAACAAAGCCCGACTTGGCATTTGGCTCCTTCAGGAAGAGGCAGAGCTGTGGTGGGATGCCATTACTTCTGGGGATGCAGCTGGTACTATCCGGACTTGGGAGCAGTTCAAGACTTTATTCAATGAGAAGTTTGTGCCAGAACAAGCTCTTGAGAGGATGCGGGAGCAATTTGCTAATCTCCAGCAGGGAGACCTCTCTATTCAAGACAATCTGAATAAGTTCACTCAGCTATCGCGCTATGCTCCAGAGTTGGTTTTGACCGACAAAGCGAAGAATAAGAGATTCATTTTTGGGCTGAAGCGCAAATACCATGATAGAGCTATGAGCAACATCAAACTTTCTTTTACAGAACTCGTAGAGATGGCTTGCAACTACGAAGACATGGATGAGAGGCATGCTAGCCAAGACCGCGCTAAGAGCCAAGCAGGGAATAAGCGCAAGACCTCAACTGACCTACCCGAATCTAGCATCACCGCGGCCGCTACTCAAAAACCCGCAAAGATCCCGAAAGGAAACTGCTACAATTGCGGGAAGCCCGGTCATTTCTCTAATGTATGCAAAGCCCCAAAGAAGCCAAGGGAAAGTGACTCAGCTGAATGCTACAACTGCCACAAGAAGGGGCACTATAGCAAGAATTGTCCTTTGAAGAAGAGCGCACAAGTGGCCCATGTTTATGACGGGAATACCTCGCCAGCTATCACCGATGGATCAGGTAAACCCGATGTCTTGGGAGGTACCCTTACTATTAAAAATATTCCTGTTTCTGTACTTTTTGATACTGGTGCATCACGTAGCTTCATTTCTGGTAAAATTGTACACAAGTTAAAATTGAAACAAAGAATCCTAAAGGAACCAATTAAAGTTCAAAACCCGATAGGAGGTTCTGTTAGTCTCAGTATATACTGCAGAGTGCCTATCTCTTATTCACGTTACAAGTTTCCCATCCACTTAATTGTCATGGATTTATCAGAATTCGATGTTATTCTCGGTTTGGAATGGTTAACCAAATATAAGGCTGAAGTTAGATGTGCCGAAAGACTCGTTAAAGTCGAAACGAAGCTTGGACCTATATATATACCATGCCATGGCTCAGAAATTAATAGAACCGAATTTTGGTCTTCTTTAGAAGTTATTCCCCCTTCATTAAAAAAGATACCGGTCGTGAAAAACTACGCGGATGTGTTTGAAGAAGTAGAGAACTTACCGCCGCAAAGAGAAATTGAATTTAGAATTGATCTAATTCCGAATGCCCGACCAGTAGTACATCCAATAAGAAGAATGGCCCTGAAAGAAAAAGAAGAGCTAAGTAGCCAAACCCGAGAATTACTTTGGAAAGGTCTGATTAGACCAAGCTTTTCAGCATGGGGAGCCGCAATAGTATTTGTCCCTAAATCAGACGGTACTCTAAGACTTTGCGTTGATTACCGGGATCTCAATAAACAAACACTGAAGAACAAATATCCTTTGCCCCGAATAGACGATCTGTTAGATCAATTAAATGGAGCAACCGTATTCTCCAGAATGGACCTAGCTACAGGTTTCCACCAATTGCGTATAGCCGAAGACTGTGTTCCTTTGACAGCCTTCAGGGGTCCCGATTTATTCTACGAGTGGTTAGTAATGCCGTTCGGTTTGTGCAATGCTCCGGCATACTTCGTTGATCTTATGAAACGGAGTGTTCCGTGGTGTGTTGAATAAATTTGTTCTAGTCTTCATCGATGACATTCTAATCTACTCTAAGTCGGAAGAAGAACATGCAAAACATTTAGAACAAGTGTTGAAAATTCTGAGAAGAAATGTCTTGAAAGCTAAATTTTCTAAGTGTGTCTTCTGGCAGAATGAAGTTAAATTCCTTGGCCACGTTGTGTCAAAGGAAGGAATTGCTGTAGACCCAAGCAAAATTACAGCGATTCAGAACTGGAAACAACCTACTACGCCCACAGAAGTTCGAAGTTTCCTTGGATTAGCTAGTTACTATCGGAAATTCGTTCAGGATTTTTCAAAGATATCAGGAGTACTGACAAAGCTTACAAAGTGCATGAGAAATTCAAATGGACTCCCGAATGTGAAGAAGCTTTCCAGGAGCTGAAACTGAAGTTGACAACCGCTCCGGTATTGACAATAATAGAAGGTAACCAAGACCTGCCAGTATGGACAGATGCTTCTGTTAGAGGGCTAGGAGCAGTGTTAATGCAAAAGGGCCAAGTGATCGCTTATGCTAGTCGTCAACTATAGCCGCATGAAAGAAACTATGCTACTCATGATCTTGAGTTATTAGCCATCGTGTTTGCTTTAAGAATATGGAGGCATTATTTACTGGGCGAGAAATTCGAACTATACACCGATCATCAATCCCTGAAATATCTGTTCACCCAGAAAGATTTAAACCTGAGGCAACAGCGTTGGTTAGAATTCCTTGCAGCATACGATTTTGAAATTATATACACTCCGGGGAAAGCCAATGTTGTAGCAGATGCGCTCAGCAGAAAGAATGAAATCATCGCCAGTTTTGTCATCACGTCTTCATTAATAGACAGAATCTCGACCCTTCAAAAGGAGGATAATTTTGTAAAGGTAATGATAAAAAGGATCAATGAAGGCATAGACTCCATCTTCCAAGTGGACAGTGAGGGGGTTTTGAGATTAAAAGGAAGAATATGTGTTCCCGACATCTCCGAGCTAAAAAGAGAAGTGCTTGATGAATGCCACAAATCCAAATTAAGCATCCATCCTGGTGTGAGCAAAATGTACAACGATATCAAACGCACCTTCTGGTGGAAGGCGATGAAAAGAGATATCTCATTATATGTTAGCAGATGCCCCACTTGTCAGCTAGTTAAGAGTGATCAGCAGAAATTGGCTGGATTATTACAACCATTAGAAATTCCAGGTTGGAAGTCGGAACAAATCTCGATGGACTTCATCGATGGCTTGCCTCGAACTAGAAAAGGAAACGACTGTATATGGGTAATCGTAGATCGCTTCACGAAGACTGCCCATTTCATACCTGTCCGATCCAACAGAACGGCTCAAAGTCTGGCACAGATTTACTTCAAAGAAATTGTTAAACTTCATGGAGTACCGCTCAATATAGTCAGCGATAGAGATCCCCTGTTCACTAGCAAATTCTGGGAAGCATTCCAAGAAGAATTCGGGACCAAATTGAATCTAAGCACCGCTTATCACCCTCAAACAGACGGCCAAACTGAACGGGTGAATAGAATTTTGGAAGATTTGCTGCGGGCTTGCGTTATTGATTTTGGAGGCTCATGGGAAGATCATTTACATTTAGCAGAATTCTCTTACAACAATAGCTATCAAGCAAGTTTGGGAATGTCCCCATTTGAAGCACTATACGGTAGACCGTGCAGATCTCCCGCATGTTGGGTAGAACCTGGCAACAGACTTGTGTTAGGGCCCGATATGATTCAAGAAGCATCGGATAAAGTCGATTTCATTAAGAAGAGATTAAAAACCGCACAGAGCCGACAGAAAAACTATGCTGATGCGAGAAGAAGGGATATATCGTTTGCCGTTGGCGATTATGTTTATTTAAGAGTTTCTCCAATGCGAGGAGTAATCAGATTTGGCAAGACTGGGAAGTTGGCACCGAGATTTATTGGTCCCTTTCCTATACTTGAACGGATTGGAACTCTTGCATATAGGGTATCATTACCTAATTGGTTGCCTGGTATACATGATGTGTTCCACGTATCTCAACTCAGAAAACATGTTCATGATCCCGACCTTATTGTGGAAGAAGAAGCACAACATGATATTGACATAACTCCAGAATTAGCACTCAAGAGAGATCCATTAAAGATAGTGGGCAAAGAAACTAGAGAGCTGAGGAGGAAAAAGATCCATTTAGTCAAAGTGCAGTGGAGTAGTGATCCTAGAGACTGTACTTGGGAAACTGAGGAAAGCATTAAGCAAGCTTATCCCAAATGCAGAGTGGATATCTCTGACTAACTCCGGTGCAAGGTACCTTTATCATACTTTGCATTTACATTTTATTTCCTACTTTATTGTTGTTTCCTTTTCGAGGACGAAAAGTTTTAAGTAGGGGAGATTGTAATAACCCGGAAAATACGAGCCAATTTAAAATTTTTAAATTGATTATTTCAAAGCAATTTGAACCATTGAAATAGAATATTTCAATAAATTAGTGAATTAGAAATAGTAAGTCAGTTTGAAAATTTGAATTCATACTTTGACTGACTGTGCAGGGTGGAAAATATAACGGATTTTAGTGAGACCAAAAATATTTAAATCTGTTAGTCAATACCTTTCTAACGAATCTGAAAAATCGAAGTTTCATAACGGGAATCAAAAGTTATGGCCGAATGAATTTTCAGAAGAGTCGGTATATAGAATATATAGGCCTGGAAAATTGATATTTTGCATATGGCCTCGGAATTCGACGAAACCACTTTTGTCGGGTCCGGGATGTCAAACTATTGCTAGGTTTCAAATTTCATAATTTTTCGAATCAATATGTGAGCGTGGCAAAAGAAAACGCGTTTGACCAGTTTTTGTTGAATTTAATCGACTGGAAATTGGCCATTTTTCAAACGGTCTCAGAATTCAACGAAACTAGTTTTGTTAGGACCGTATCGTCAATACGAAACTAAAAAATATTTTTCTGGAATTTTTCTAGTTAGTATGTGACCCCGGTAATTTGAAATGTACGTTTAAAATTCAATATAAGGATTTAAATGTAAATTCAACGGAAACTGATTGTAACGATCAAACCAGCTTACGATACATATCCCATTGTGTTCGGAATGGGGGTAAAACGCTATGGACGACAGGCGGTAGGCCTCGTTTCGAGGTCGTATGTAAAAGTCAACCTTTTTGCAAAATTAAATAATTAAATAATAATAAAAAAAAAATATTCCCCCCTTTTCTTCTGCTTGCCCCCCCCTCCCCCGATTCATTTACCAGAAAACGAAATAAAAAAAAAAAAAAACCCTAACCTATCGCCGCCGCCTTACCCTCGAACCCGCCGACGAAGACTTCGCCGAAGCCCCCTCCGTCCGACCTCCTCCTCCCACCGAACAACACCTCGAAGCCGCCGCCCTCGCAAATCGAAGCAGCCCCCCCCTGAAGTCTCGACGCCGCCACCGACGAACAACACCACCGAGCACCACCTCGAAGCCGCCGACGCCCTCTTCTTCCCTCCCCCCCTTCGCAGGCTGCGGTGAGCAATTTTATTTTTATTTTTATTTTCGAATTTAAAAACTGTTTTTTTAAAGTTGCATAAAACTGATTGTTTAAGATTTAAAAACTGTTTTTTTAAAGTTGCATAAAACTGATTGTTTAAGATTTAAAAACTGTTTTTTTAAAGTTGCATAAAACTGATTTTTTTTAAAGATTAAAAACTGATTTTTATGAATTTTTAAAACTGATTTTTTTTAGGAATTTTTAAAACTGATTTTTATGAATTTTTAAAACTGATTTGAAAAAGAATTTTATAAACTGATTTTTATAATGAATATAAAAACTGATTTATAAGAATTTAAAAACCGATTTAAAAAAAAGATTTAAAAACTGATTTTTAAAGGAAATAAAAACTGATTTTATTTTAAGGTTTAAAAAAGAAAAAAAAAGGTTTAAACTTTGAAATAGAAAAAGGTTTAATCTTTTAAAGGAAAAAGATTTGAACTTGCAAAAATAAAGATCATATTTTTTAAAAATAGAAAAGACGGAATTTTATGTCAAGTAGAAGAAGTAAGATATGATTCTTATATTTTTAAAGCAATAAAAATATAATTTTTACATCATAGGAATATTAAAAATATAATCTTTGTTTTTAGAATATGACCTTTATATATTGATTAACATAGTAAAAATTCGATTTTTACCTATGTAGAGAATACGGGCAACGAAAGCGACCAGAAGACGAAATAGACAAAGATTTCCATAAAGGAAGAGTCGTGTTATTGGATAGCTATTAGTGAGGATTTCTCACTCTTCAATTTCTTTTTATAATTATATATATGTGTTGAAAATGAAAGTGAATTGCTATATATAAATATATATATATATATATATATATATATATATGTACGCCCCTCGTCCACAAACCATGGACGATATTTATTGGTTGAAATTGTTGTGAAAATTGATTGATAGCAAATGATTGTTTGGGATTGTTTGTGATTGATATTGGTTGATTTCGGTTGAAAAATACCCGTTTGTGGTTGAAAAATATTTGGTTGAAACCACATAGGATTAGTTTGTGGAAATGAAATAAATATAAACATGCCGCCTGCGTGCGAATTAGATGCATGATCCCCATTGTCAAAAACCGCGATGTTTTAAGGTAGAGCGAGGAGCCGTACTAGGGACGGTGCCGGTGTAACTACCCTGCCGTTATGCTGCCGAAATTTTGAATAATATTCTTGTGTTTGAATTATTTTCATATGCTTAAACTATATTTATTCATTGAATAGAAAACATTCATGTGTTGAATTGATATTCATTCTTTGATTAGAAATTCATGTGTTGAATGGTATTCATATTTTGAAATAAATTGTTCGATAATAAAAATCACATTTTTATCTATATATAGAAACTATAGAAAACATTCATGTGTTGAATTGATATTCATTCGTTGATTAGAAATTCATGTGTTGAATGGTATTCATATTTTGAAATAAATTGTTCGATAATAAAAATCACATTTTTATCTATATATAGAAACTATAGAAAACATTCATGTGTTGAATTGATATTCATTCGTTGATTAGAAATTCATGTGTTGAATGGTATTCATATTTTGAAATAAATTGTTCGATAATAAAAATCACATTTTTATCTATATATAGAAACTATAGAAAACATTCATGTGTTGAATTGATATTCATTCGTTGATTAGAAATTCATGTGTTGAATGGTATTCATATTTTGAAATAAATTGTTCGATAATAAAAATCACATTTTTATCTATATATAGAAACTAAAGAAAACATTCATGTGTTGAATTGATATTCATTCGTTGATTAGAAATTCATGTGTTGAATGATATTCATATTTTGAAATTAATTGTTCGATAATAAAAATCACATTTTTATCTATATATAGAAACTATAGAAAACATTCATGTGTTGAATTGATATTCATTCGTTGATTAGAAATTCATGTGTTGAATGGTATTCATATTTTGAAATAAATTGTTCGATAATAAAAATCACATTTTTATCTATATATAGAAACTATAGGAAACATTCATGTGTTGAATTGATATTCATTCGTTGATTAGAAATTCATGTGTTGAATGATATTCATATTTTGAAATAAATTGTTCGATAATAAAAATCACATTTTTATCTATATATAGAAACTATAGAAAACATTCATGTGTTGAATTGATATTCATTCGTTGATTAGAAATTCATGTGTTGGATGGTATTCATATTTTGAAATAAATTGTTTGATAATAAAAATCACCTTTTATCGACTATATGAACTGTGTAAAATAATCTTGTCTTAAAAGAAATTGTTTTATGATAAAAATCCCATTTTCATCACCAACTTGAACTATATAGAAGAATAGTGTTTTGAAATGAATTGTTTTACAATAAAAATCACATTTTTATTGTATGCATAAATCGTTGAAATGTGAAGTGTTAAAAATAGCCACTTGTTCAAAATAAACATATATGAGTTGGAATATTCATTAATTAGCCAATGAAATGATTTGCACCTATTTATGTAACATTAGAATGAATGGTGTTTTTAAACCAAACAGAAATCAAATATGAAGTTGAATAGAAAATGATAATTGATAAGAACTGTATATATATGTACATGCATATTCATTGAACAGGTTATAGCAAAGGGGCTAGAGAAGAGGAATAAAATTTTGTGCCCGACAAATAGGTACACGTTTACTGTTTTGTTTGGGTGATGATTTTATGAGCCTGTTGGCTAGCCGCTTGGCTTTTTCTTTTTCTTTTTGAGATTAGAAGGACCGGGAACGCTATTTGCGATTTCCCGATGCTCCCAGTGCAGGGGAGGTTATGGCGAAATTTTCCAAAATTTTAGGGTGTTAGAAAAATATTTGAAGTGAAAACGATATGGAAATCATTGAATGAATTATATTTATATAAATATATAAATATAAATAGAATTAAAACGAAACGTGGCCGTGCAGTTCATATTTTGAAACCGTGATTTCAAATGTCTAGTGCGGAAGATCCGACCATTGGATTTTCCCGAAACCTCAACCGTTGGGTTCGCCTTGGAGATATCTTTCCAATGGCACCAACTTTGTGAAGATCCGACGGTTGGATTGTCTGGAATGTTTAATTCAAAATTAAGGAAAAATAGCGCCAGAAACGATTATATTTATATATATATATAAATATAATTAAATTTAATCGAATAACGACGCTGCAGTTCGTAAATTGAAATCGTAACTTCAAATGGTTAGTGTGGAAGATCCGACCGTCGGATTTTCCCAAAACTGGAATCGTTGGATTCGTTTTGAAAAGACCTTCCTAATGATGTAAAATTTGTGAAGATCCAACGGTTAGATTTTCCGATATGTGTAAAACAAATTAAGGGAAAAACAGCGCCAGTGACACGAAACGACCTGAAACGTCGTTTAATTAAATATGGCCATTTTTCAATAAATAAAAATGGCGAAAAATAGTTATAAAATATTATAAGCAACATAGGTTGCAAATAAACCAAGTGGGCTTGAATTGTTTGATATTTGATGGTTGTATGTGTATGACATGAAAATAACATTAAATAACTGAAAGATGGATGTCGAATAATATAACCATATAAAGAATCGATTTAAATTCTAATGACGTGAATTATTTGAAAAGGCCGAGCTAACCCTCATTTCAAATAATTCATCGAGCGATTCGAATTGGAAAATGCAAAGACGATTCAAGACCGACGATCTTCGTATCGGTTGGATGGGCGCTACTGAGGTTCCTACCCGGAGTAGCTACCGGAAGGGGACGAAAGTAGTAGCCGTCTGAACGTATATGTTGATTGGACGGATATACGAGGAATTTGACGCCTCCGGTTTCGTTCAGACCCAGGACGGACTTGTAAATGGACTGTGTGTCTGACATTGGATTTTGTTCTATACTGATTGATCTCTGTTAAATATATATCTGTTTGGCGGCGGAGAATTTATTCTCTTGCTTAACGCCCTTCTCTGAGACGTACGAGCTTAGAGGTTATATATCGATGGAAATCAATCGTATGGAGTGGACTGCCTATGTGGCATGCCAAGATGCTGTGATCAAGGCTTCTGTTGCAAAGCAAAGTCTTGTGGATGATGATCAAAGCAAGGCCTACGTGGCCTAGCTTTGTGTATTTCGTAGATTCGCGAACCTCACACCCCGGTATGAGTTAAAAACGGGATACGGACCGCTGGGAGAGCACGACGTTTCTTTCTAGCTACGGTGGTGTCAGTGACTTACCAGCCCTGACATATATATCTACTTTTCACCTTTGTGGTTGTTGGAATGCGAGGCGCCTCGATTATAGGTCTGTAAGGACCGGGAAACGTGTGTTCAGGCATAATTAATCCTCTAACGTAAGTGAGGACCGGCCCAGCCGAATCCAGGGGTTACCCAGTGTGCGTAGTCCTGAGGCATTTGCTAGAGTGTCTCGAAGCGGAGAGGAGCTTGCCCCTTGCCTCGACTCATGACGGAAATCCAATTTCCAATACGAAATAACGGTCTTGATTGTAGAACTAGTATGGCGACATAGTGGTATGGGGCACTTATGCCGTCTATGATTGATATTTATGATGCTATTCGTTTTTGAAACATATATGCACTAGTAATAATATCAAATGATTTCGCTTTATACGTATCAAGCATATTTGGCTATTATAAGGTAAAACTCTATCCTCCGGCTTGCGTTGCATTGTGTGATGGGACCTGAGTCTTATAATGGCTTCATTCTCTCTAAAAGCATTGCGTTGTTTTAAAAGAATTTACCTTGTTTTAAATGCACTAGCAATCACTGGAGTGAACCCGTTCCGCGAAAGTGGCGTGGTCCTATGATTTGCTATTACTGTTGTCTAACTGTTAAATAGATTCCTCATACCAGTCCCCATGACTGACTCGTTGTTTGTTTCACTTTGCAAACGCGGGTGCCCTTATTTTCACACGGGCAGCCTAGTACACAGGTGACAGGTGGTTTTTGGTTCTGCACTGCTGCATAGCATGCACTTTTGGCTCATGGCGAGGCTGACTTCATAGAGATGACTTAGATATTTTCCGCCATTCCTGTATTTATGTTATGATTCCGCCACTGGCGATGCAGACTGATTTACTTTCCGTATTTCTCACTATATGTATATGTATTCCGCCTTCGGCGATGTAGACTGATACTCTTATTATGTCACTGCATGTATGTATTCCGCCTCTGGCGATGATGACTGATCACTTCCCTTTCTTTTTACTAAGTATATCCCACGTTATGCTATTCTGATATTCCTACATGTTGTGATTCCGCTGTCATATCCATGTAAAAATTTATTTTATTTATTGTTTCTGCTATTATCTGTACTCTGCTATGATGATTAATGTGTTATTTCCTAATGATTATCCTTAATACCGCCCCTCGGATTTTGGGATCGTCACAGTTGCATTGTGTGATAGGACCTGGGTCTTATAACAGCTTCATTTTTCCTCATTTAGCATTGCGCTGTTTGTTTTATGCACTAGTATTCTTGGGAGGAAACCCGTTCCGTGTTATACGGCGTGGTCCCTTGATTTACCTAGCTTAAAAATAAAGAATAATAACTGTTTTAGTTCTCACACCACTCACATGACTGACCTGGAGTTTATTGTTTTAACCTAAACTCTGGGTGCCCTTATTTTGGCACGGGCAGCTAGTAGTTTCGGTTTTGCAGATTTATATTCATAGGATCCTGGTATACAGCTGGAATGATATCCGGAAAGCTTTGTATCCGTATATCTCTTCTAGTTGTGTATTGTATTATTTTCCGCTGCTATGTATTTAAATGTAATTTAAATCTCTGATATTTCTGTGTAATATTCATTTTTACTCTGCATATTCTTATAATCTGATGCATTGTTGTAATATACAATGAAATGTTCTTCCGTCTGCGTTCTGATTTGTCGTGTTCTCAAAACAATCCGCGCTTTCTCTTCTCTTCGGAGACCGGGGAAGTTCGGGTCGTTTCATTGTGGTATCAGAGCTTTGGTTTACAAAGCTCAGAGAACAAGGCACATTAGAACCATACGAAAGAATTCATCAGATATTGGGTTAGTAATATCCAACGAGAATGACTCGTTAGAGATAGGATCAGTAGTATCCTAGAACGAATGTGAAAGGTATATTTTTAAAGTGAAAACAATTTTTGTTTTGAAAATTTAAATCGTTGTATACGTATTTGAATATTTATTTTATATTGATTAGGACAGTCCAGTATATAAAGATTTTTCATATACGCCTTGCAAACGTGTATTTGAAGTTTTAATATACTGGATAGATATAGAATTACACTCTAGTCGCCCGGGGGTGATTCTGATGATTGATATATCATCATCAGAATTTATATTCGAGTGATGAACGTGTAATATCTATATATTTCCTATTGACTGGTGTGAGTACCAAAAACTAGATAGGATTTATTGTTGTGATTTGGCATCAAAAACAGGATTTTTGTATATGTATCAAAATTATGAATTTGAAACTCTAATTCACTAATTGATTGATGTTTGTGTTGGTTGTTTATTTGTTTGCTAATTTTTAGCCATTTAGCCTAATTGAATCACATATTGAATTATATTGAAAATTTGGTTGCATTTGCTTGCATATACATGTACTTACATTGAACAGGTCATAGCAAGGAGGCTTGAGCAGAGAATAAAATTTGTTTGCCCGACAAATAGGTACATGTTTACTACATAATTTACTGTTTTGTTTGGGTGATGATGATTTTATGAGCCTATTGGCTAGCCGCTTGGCTTTTTCTTTTTCTTTTTGAGATCAGAAGGCCTGTATGGCAATTTCGGGATTTTCCCGTGGCTCCCGGTGCAGGGGAGGTTATGGCGAAATATTTCGAAAATTTAGGGTGTTAGCCAAATTTTTGAAGAATTTGAAAATTCTCAGAAACTGAAAAGTTGGAGAATGAAAGCCAGATCGAACGTAGAGTTGATTGATCAAACCACTTTCGACTTTGTTCCTTTTCGGGGACGAAAAGTTTTAAGTGGAGGAGATTGTAACAACCCGAAAACCTGGGCCAGTTTAAAATTATTATTTTGGCAATTTTAGCGAATTTTGATTATTTAAAATGATTATTTTAAATAATATCGACGAGAAATTTATTTTGAATATAATTCGAACGTATATATTATATACGTCGTCATTAGAATATAAATAATTTTATATAATTATAAATAGAATTGAAAATGGCGCGGTAGTTCGATAATTCGATTTCAAACTTCAATTGAATGTACCTAGTGCAAAATAAACCAGATTTTAGTGAAACCAAAAATAATGGAATCTAATTGTGAATATCTTTCCAATGAATCCGGGAAATCAAAATTTCATAGCGGGAATCAAAAGATATGTCCAGTTGAAAATTCTGAATAGCCGCTATGGAATTCAAGCCCTTAAAAATGGGAATTTTGCAAACAACCTCGGATTTCGACAAAACCACTTTTGTTGGGTCCGTGGTGTAAAGTTATTGCTAGGTTTCAAATTTCATAGTTTTTCGATTCAATATGTGAGCGTGGCAAAGGAAAACGCGTTTGACCAGTTTTAGTTGATTTTTATCGACTGGAAATTGGCCATTTTTCAAACGGTCTCAGAATTCGACGAAATTAGTTTTGTTAGGACCGTATCGTTAATACAAAGCTAGAAAATATTTTTCGGGAATTTATAGAGTTAGTATGTGACCTCAGTAAATTGAAATGCGCGTTCAAATTCAATATATAGAGTTATATGTTGATTTTAACGGAAACTGATCGAAACGTTCGAAACAGCCTACGATACATATCCCATTGTGTTCGGAATGGGGGTAAAACGCTAGGGACGACAGGCGTTGGATCACGTTTTGTGTTCGAATTAAAAAGTCAACTTTTTGAATTTAAATAATAAATAAATAAAAAATTAATTAAATATATAGCCCCCCCCCCCACGTTTTCCCCCTTCTCTCTCCACTCAGTTGAAACCGTAGGTTTTAAGAATAAAAAAGAAAAGAAAAAACGTCGAGATAAAAAACCCGCTGCCGCCCTCCTCCGTTCAGCCCACCATCGACGCACCTCCCCTCTGCCTGAGCCGCGACCCTCCTCTCGCCTCCTTCCCAGTTCGAGCGCCCCATCCCCAAACACGATCGCCCCAAAACCCTACAGCGCCGCCGCCTAGCCTAAACCGCCCACCACCCCGCTGCTCCGACGCCACGTCAGCAAGCATCCCCGAACCCCCCCTGCGCCCTCTCCCCCTTTCCTTCGAGATCGAGCAGTAAGTGTTTTAATTTTATTTTTTCTTATATGTAATGTTTTGTTAAAAAAAAAGGAGAAAGAAAACATATTTTATGAAATCAGTTTTATTTAGAGAATTATGGAAAAACTTGATTTTTAATTTGAAATGTTTCGATTTTCAATTTGAAAGGATTAGATTTTTATATAGGAATAGGTTTGATTTTCTATATGATGCAAGCCTAGGATTTTTAAATGTAAAGCTTAGATTTTTAAGCATAGAAAGATGAGATTTTTATGTAGATAAAAATTCGATTTTTATACATCGAATAGCAAAGTAAAAATTCGATTTTTATATATCGAATAGCAAAGTAAAAATTCGATTTTTATATATAGAATAGCATAGAAAAAATTTGATTTTTATATATTGAATAGCGAAGTAAAAATTCGATTTCTATATATTGAATAGCATAGTAAAAATTCGATTTTTATATATGTAGTGGCTACGGGCGAAGAAAGTGATAAGAGGCGAGAACAGTGAAGATTTCCTGCATTAGAAGTGCCGTGGAGTTAGGACAGCTATCGGTGAGAACTTCTCACTCTTCAATTTCTTTTTCTAGTTATATATATACTAGGATGCAGACGGTGTTTAGTAGCACCCGACACCCGTCATCCACAGACCATGGATGGCTTGTTTGTTAAATTGTTTGGTTGTGTAGTTGGTTAGATTATTTGGCTTGAATTGATTTGTTTGGTGAAATGAAATTGATTTTATTGATGTGTGAATGGCGTGGGCCTTCACTAGACCGGGGATAAGGCTAGGCCTTGTCCCGTTTCTAGTATCGTGCCGTTATGCCGCCGAAATTTTCTAAAAATAAGTTAGAAAAATAAAGATAACATTTTATTTAATAAATGAACCGAATAGAATATTCATAGGTTGAATAAAATAGTTTGATCGTTAAAAATATAATTTTTAACGTGAATGTGAATAAATACATATTCATTTACAAACCGGACGGTTTGTTTATGTACACCTATTTGAAGGACATTGATTGGGACGATAAATTTTACACATCGCCCAACTGCACCAATAAAAATCTGTGTTTGATTGCTTGAAACCCCACACGGGTATTGGGATGATATTTGATGTACACTAATCCCGATTGTTTAGTTGTATGTCGATCGATTGATTGATAGGCTGTTATAAGCGCTGAATATTTATATTTGATGCTTATACAGTGTAGAATGCACTTTGGATGATGGTTGATTATTCATCGTTGTTGAAATATACATGTGTTGTAGAAAATCCATATAATTAACATTATATGGTAATTGATTGGGCCTCATTCCAGTTTTAAAATAGAAATTTTTGAAAAAGAAATATTTGAAATAGAATATTTGAAAATAGGAATATATGAAGCCGTATTGATTAGATTGACGCCATTTTGACGTGAACGACATTTGTATCGATTTTATTCATTTTATAATGAATATCGAAAGTGATTTCAAAATCTGATATTTTGAAAAGAATTGAATATAAATAAATTCGAATTGAAATTGAAATTGAAAATAAATTCGAATTGAAATTGAAATTGATAATAAATTCGAATTGAAATTGAATATAAACGAATTCGAATTTAAGTTGAATAGAAACGAATTCGAATTGAAATTGAATATAAACGAATTCGAATTTAAATTGAAAATAAATGAATTCGAATTGAAATGGAATAGAAATGAATTCAAATTGAAATTGAATTGAATTGAAAACGAACTGAAATTGAATTAAAAATTGATTTGAATTGAAATCAATTTGAAATGAATTTAAAATGAATTTAAATTGGAATATTCAATTTTGATTTGAAATTGAATATGAAGTTGAAACCGTTTTGAAAATGAATTTAAAACTATTTATATAATTCGTTTTGAATTGAAATCGATGAAGTATATATTATATATATTATATATAATATAAATGGCCTGAATAGAACGCGCCGCGCCGCGACAGTTCGCGAATTTCGACCATTAACTTCGAATGGATATTACGGGAGATCCGACCGTCGGATTCTCCTAAAACCGGAACCGTTGGGTTCGTATCGAAAAGAGCTTTCTAACGAATATTAGAAATTAGAAATCTAACGGTTGGATTTGGAATTATGTCCAAATCAAATTTGGAAAAGGTTGCTGTAAGTGCAGTTCGATGGCCGTTGATGGAAATCGACTGTACGGGCCTTGATAAAATTATTAAAAATAGTAATAATTTGTGTAAAATCATAAGAAATGATTTAGAAAGAATTGGGATGAAAAACTCCATATTTGAAAAGACAAGAATAGATTTTTATCGAAATGAACTAGTTTTGAACTAGAATTATAATTCTATTTATTTTTAAATAAATAAATTGAATTTGAAATGGTTTTGAAAATAACCAGAATTTCCAATGATTGCATTGGAATGGATTTGAATCGAAATTGTCTTCGGAATATTTCGATGTTGGATTTCGTGATTATGCAGATGTTGTTATGGAAATTTGAAAGAGATAGATATATATATCGTTATTTCCAATACGATATCTGTTGGTCGTAGAATTTGATATTGCATATAAGCCGATATATTTTCTGTTCAGAGCCTTGTATTTAATATCAAATGTGATTTGGGTTTGTCGTGAATGGTGTCTTGACTAACACTGTTCTTGAACCCAGTTAAGAAAAGATTAAATCTTTTTATTTGGATTTAATGAAGTGTACCAATTAAATAATATTTAATTGGAATTGAATTGAAATTGATTTTTGGGTTTATCGTGGACAGTGTTTTAAATAACACTCGTTCTTTAACCCGATAATTAATGGAATGTGATTTTGGGTTTATCGTGAACCGCGTTTTAAATGACACCGATTCTTTAACCCAGTTAACGATTAAAACTAAGTGGAGTTTTAATGAATCTTTAATTAGATTGAAATGATCGAGAATGGAGTATCACCTGTTTTACTCCAGGCGATAGTTAAATCTTTAATTAGATTTGAACGTGAAATGGTAATTGAATTACCGATAACACTGTGAGGTTAGGTATGAAGTATTACCAGTTTTACTTCATGGGATGAACAGGTTGGGATTGGGAAATTAAAACAAATGATTACTTCGGTAAGTTTCGTTAATCCCGACTAGTTGAAACAAAATTCAAAAGAAGATTAAAGAACAAATCCAAGGAATTTATCTTTGATAAAATTAATGGGAACCTCTCCCTATGAATGTGAAATTTAGAAACTAACTGTCGGTTAGCCAAGCAGAATGGTTTTCTGGATATTGGTCTGATGTTGCTTTCGGCCTTCGGGGTTAATATTTGGGGAATTATTCTCTTGATTAATTTACGGTTAGTGACTGATGAATTGGAATAAGGCGTATGTTGTGTTTGTGTAACACTTATTTAAAATATACGCGAGTTATTCGGAAAGTCCGGGTTTATCCCATTCTGAATAACTGACACGACGATAAGTCGAAGATGAAGACGATGGTCGAAGATCGGAGGTCTTCACGTCGTTTGGGTGATTACTGATGATCTTGATTGGGCTGTACACCCAAGAAGATGGAAACATTTGGTGATCGTCCAGACGTATTTGGAGATCGATGGATATGCGGGGTACTAGGTGCCTCCGGTTTCGTTCAGACCCAGAACGGACTTGTAAATGGACTGTGTGTCTGACATTTGATTTTAGTCCGTGTGATTGATCTCTATTAAATATATATCTGTTTGGCTGTGGAGAATTTATTCTCTTGCTTAATGCCCTTCTCTGAGACGTACGAGCTCAGGGGTTATATATTTATGGATATCAAACACATGGAGTGAATTGCCTGTGTGGCATGCCTAAGTGGAAATTGATCGAGGCTTCTGTTGAAAAGCAAAGTCTTGTGGTTGATGATCGAAGCACGGCCTTTGTGGCATAGCTTTGTGTAACGTTTGCTTCGCGAGTTTCGCACCCCGGTTGTGAACCAAAAACGGGAGAGGACCTCAGGGAGGACATGCGTCTCTTTCTAGCTAGGGTGGTGTCAGTGACCTACCAGCCCTGACATTTATATACTTTTCACCTGTGTGGTTGTTGCTGTTGCGAGGCGCCTCGGTTAGATCGGACGATCCGGGTTCGATGGAGCCATTCGTTGGCTCATTTACGCCCCAAAGGGCGGAGAGACGTATTGTTCAGGCATAATAATCCACATCGGTGGACCGACCCTGACGATCCAAGGCCCACCTGAGTCTGGGTCCTGAGACATGGGCTAGATTGTCTCGAATCGGTTGAGGACGATCCCTAGCCTCGGTTCATAGATGGAAATCCAATTTCCAAATACGTGACATTTGCGGTTTTAATTGTAGAACTAGTATGGCGACATGATATATGGTACCCATGCCGCCTATGATTGATACTTATGATTTGAAGTTGTTTCATACACTATACACTGATAATAGTATCAAATGATTTGTTTTTAAACGTATCAAGCATTCTTTGGCTGTTATAAGGCAAAACCCTATCCCCCGGCTTGCGTTGCATTGTGTGATAGGACCTGGGTCTTATAACAGCTTCATTTTTCCTCATTTAGCATTGCGCTGTTTGTTTTATGTACTGGTATTCTTGGGAGGAAACCCGTTCCATGTTATACGGCGTGGTCCCTTGATTTACCTAGCTTAAAAATAAAGAATAATAACTGTTTTAGTTCTCACACCAATCACATGACTGACTTGGAGTTTATTGTTTTAACCTAAACTCTAGGTGCCCTTATTTTGGCACGGGCAGCTAGTAGTTTTGGTTTTGCAGATTTATATTCACAGGATCCTGGTTTACAGCTGGAATGATATCCGGAAAGCTTTGTATCCGTATATCTCTTCTAGTTGTGTATTGTATTATTTTCCGCTGCTATGTATTTAAATGTAATTTAAATCTCTGATATTTCTGTGTAATATTCATTTATACTCTGTATATTCTTGTAATCTGATGCATTGTTGTAATATACAATGAAATGTTCTTCCGTCTGCGTTCTGATTTGTCGTGTTCTCAAAACAATCCGCGCTTTCTCTTCTCTTCGGAGACCGGGGAAGTTCGGGTCGTTTCATGCACCCTTAAGGAAAAGGGTATGATGCTAGTATCTAGCCTTCTTGAGCTTTACTCCACTGTATCTTAACTAATTTAACCTCATAACTGTGAAGTTTCAGACCTCCATCTCCAAAATAAACAGATGTTAACTATGATACCAAGTGTACATACCAAGATGGTTTGAGGTCTCTCCTCTCAGCTTATCCGTCACGCCATAACTATGAGGGTCAAAAGGTCACTACGTGCTTTTTAGAGTGCCTGCCACAACTATTCATCTCTCACGCGAACCATCCTAGTCGAACTCGACATTCTTTAAGTACAAGCCCCAAAGGCCTAAACCAATATCAGATAAGCACCCAAGGAATATCTCCTCCGAATTTAGACGATCTACGTGAGATGATATAAGCAAACTCGATAGCTATTCTCAAATCCCTATTAACCAAAAATAAACTGGTCGGACCACCAACTGGATTTGAGACTCTTGTGGGATCTTTCTACTATACAAGTACTATGGTGCAAAGCCTCAACTATGGAAGTGGATATGAACAAATGCGAAGCGCTAAAACCAAAGGGAAGATTACGAACAGCAAAACTAAACTCTTGCAACAGAACTTTACTATCTTTCTCCTAGGTACGTTTGGTGGTGAAAGTATGTACTTGCCCTTCTGAAAATCTTGTTCCTCGTTCTTGCCCTTGTCCTTAATTATATGCCCTATCATACCCTAGTAAAGATACTTCCTCTTGTCTTAGGTTTTATAATTTCTTCCTCCTTCGTGAGCTAAATCTACATCCATAAATTTCTCATCCTAGGGTTGTGCTCCTTAGCCAAACTCCTCATCCCCTTCCGTGTGTAACCATGTTGACAAATCTCTCGAAAGCTGCCTCCATCGTACAGAAAACCCTATAAAGCTTGAAAGAAAACTGGCCGTAGATGAAACAACTACGGCTATGGATGGAAGCCAGGCACTACTTCGCCCATCGATGAGGTTAACTCCCAGAAAGCCAGGAGCCCCAGAGACTCAAGAAAGAAGGAGACAAGAATTCAAACAGATGAAGAGAAGATAGTGCGTATGGCTTTGGGGAATATGCCTTTAAAACAAATCTTTTCTCTTGAAAATGCTTCTTTTAAAACCATTTGAAAATAATTTTTCAAATCTTTTATCTGATCCGGTAACCTTCAGCTCTGATACCACGTGTAACACCCCACATCCGTTAGTGTCACTCAGAAAGGGAATGCACTAAGTTCTGTGGAGCATTTAGAGAATCCAAGTACAACTTCGACAAATCTTCAAACTGGGAAAGAGTGACAGTCCAACTTATCCTGAGCTATACTATTCCCTCCTTTACAACCTGGGGGGGGGTGGGGGGAGGGAACGGAAGAAAAGAAGACGAAATAAAAACAGAGTCAGACATAAAGCCTGAGAAAGTTCAGTAACTTCTAGCATGTGAACATGGAAAAACAAAACGACATGAACTAACTGAATACAAGATTTCACCATGACGATAGGGTCAGCAAGAGTAGACAAGATAATCCCAAGATATGCTAAGCTTAGATAAACTGGATATGCTCTAATACTTTTGCCGCTTCGCTATTTCCTTGTTATACTGGTTTCTATATCTCTGCACCACCTAACTAGTGTCCCAACTAGTAATGGTAACGTGATCCCAATCCCTGTATTTTCCATTGCCTTCGGGCATACATTTATTATTTATTACCTAGATCTAATCTAGGGTTTTCTATCAAGTGCTTTCTAGATTCAACTAGAGTTTACGCTATCTGCTGAACGCTTCTCGGATTCAGGGTTTATGCCACCTAGTCTAACTAGGGATTATGCTACCTGTCGAACGATGCCCCCAAGTCTAGGACACACTACCTAGAGTGGTATATGTTCCTATACTTCCCCACGCATGTATCGCGAATCGTTATCGCTTGTCTAGATGCACATGTCCTGTAATGTGCGGGCCGAGTCTTGTTGCAGGGCAAATCGAGAAACGCAGAACTCGGTCGGGAGCTTTCAGATATCTGCCGATGTAGATGCTAAGGTCTGCTTTTATTCCAGTGGCTATGGTCCCACTCGACCCCTCCCTCAACTAATGAAAGGCACACCTTGAAAAATGAGAACTATACGCAGGCCCCCCGATGCCCCCACTATCCTATGTCCATCCTCACCCATAACTAGATAGCAAGTATATGGTCTTTTGGAGTTCTCCGCCTTTCCGTTTCACGAATCTCGATTGACTCAAGATGGGTGGTAGACGACGATTTGCTATCACAGGGCTACCGTTTTCTCGCCGAATCACGCCGATCCATCCTAGTCTTTAGGTTGCCATATATTGCAACCAAGGCATACCCTTGGTTCTTCTTACACAGACCTTAACTTCTGTGAGCCCAGGAGGATCATCTGCAGCCTCACAGAGGGATACCAAGAGTACCCTCACGTCCCCTCGAAGCCTCAGGCTTCGTAACCCAATTCGTTGGAGCCTTCTTTTTACTCAGACGGACATTCGCTCCTTCCCGTGTTATACTAAGAATTACTACTTAGTTCTGCTAACTAAGGTTTACCACTTAGTTTCCAGAATCATTGTCTTCTTAACTAAGTTTTACTACTTAGCTCCTTTTAACTAAGGTTTACTACTTAGTTCTCTTTCTCGCCAATTTGGATTGGTTAAGTGTCCTTAGTCAATTCAAGCTAACTTAACCCTCTTCATTTATCCTGATAAACTAGTTAAGTGTTATCAATAATTCATGTTGACTTAACCCTACCACAACCCAAGTTATATTGGTTAAGTATTTCTTATTACTTAACCCTACCCATTCACCCTGTATTGGTTAAGTGTTCCTTTTAACTTAACCTTGCCCGTCTGTTTTAACTAACATGTTATTAATAGTTAAGTATTATCCCTTCATGTTTTAGACTTAACCCTATTCCTTTATCACAATCTGATGGTTAAGTGTTCAAGTTTACTTAACCCTACGGTCTAGCCCAGCTAACATATCAAATTGGCTAAGTGTATTAGATTTTACTTAACCCCAACCTCTAGTCTAGTTAACATGTTAATTTGGCTAAGTGTATTAACTTTACTTAACCCCACCTTCTAGTCTAGCTAACATGTTAATTTGGCTAAGTGTTTTCTTAGTTACTTAACCCCTGCAAATCTTGTCTTGTTACCATGTTAATTTGGTTAAGTTTCCCTATGGACATAGCCCTCCCATCCTAGCTTAACCGTGTTAAGTTGGTTAAGTGTTCCTATGGGCTTAACCCCTCCATTCTAGCTTAACTGTGTTAAGTGTCTGTATGAACCTAACCCCACCCACCGGTCTGGTTATCATGTTGAATTGGTTAAGTGTTTAGTTAACTTAACCCTACCATTCTTGTTCTAGCTTTAAATAAATAAATTAAAGCCGCGACCACTCATATTAGACAGATATTGTTGCGAATACTGGATGTGCCGGTTGGTTCCGGGCAGGTTTACATCGCAACTCAGTCTAACCTCGAGTTAGGCATATTCGGGTTTTCTAAGTTCAAAGGGTTTGATTAATTTTCAATCAGGTTTTGAAAGTAACCATCCCGTCCGTCAGATCAGTTAGGGATAGCCAGGGAGAGCAGGAAACTTGTATTTTCCAAACCCAAGCCTAGACACTATCCTCTCTGTCACCCTAGAACTTTCTGGTGCGTTATTAAAAGAGATGTCGTTAATAAACCTTTAATTTGTCTAAATTTACATTTTCTCATTTAGGACAAATTCAATAAGTAAATTATTCCTAATTTACTTATTTCCTAATTACTCTTTTAATGTAAATTGTCAACATTTATTCTTATGGCCCATTTTCCCCTCTATATCGTATTTATGCTTTTTGGTATGTAAACTATACCAAATTAAATGTCACTAACCATGATTTTGCTAAACCTGACGATTTACTCCCAATTATGGCCAATTTCAAATTTATGCCAATATACTTATCATACCAATTTAGCTAATCCAATTCTGATTTAACATTCTAATTACAGTTCATGTCAAACTAGACTTATTATTCTAGTTCACAATTCATGTAAATGCTAGATTTACAAGTCAATACTAGATTCAAATTACACATCCTATAATTCTTGTCAAATTTATCCAAGTTGCACTTCTATGAACATGCCATAATACATGTTCCCAATTTATGCCAATTTCCAAGTATATAACTACTTTTTTTAGTAAATTTCATATTTTGCCCAAATTGTATTCCCACCGTTCGTATAATCGTGATTCAATCTAGATTTTAGACAAATCTAGATTCATAGAAAATAGGGAATGAACCAAAGATGCTATGAAAAAGATAGACATAATAACTGGCATAACATGATAATTTACTAATTACAGACCTAACGAATTACACTGAAATTGATCTAGAACATCGAAGGCCTATAGGTCTGAAAATCTTATGACATAAAAAGGGTTGAATAACGACGTAGGTTCAAGAGCATGGTAGAACTAACTTAATAGGTAAATTCCCAAGATCTAAAACCAAAGAAAACCAAGAATAGACGGAATAGATAATCAGGTTTAGACCCAATTTCATAGTCACAAAACTTAAGCAACACTTTCCTAGTCATGAATCATAGGTGTTTAATCACAGTAGTCCTTGTTATGTCATAGGCAATAGTTTATGTTTCCTAATCAAAGGCATAGGCTTGTGTTCATAGTCAAGGGAATAATTCTCATAGTCACAGTCACAGTCATAGGCAATGTTCATAGTCATAGGCAAAGCCTAATTGGTCATCGAATCATAACAGTTCTTAATTTAGGTCCAAAGATATAGGCACATATTCGAATAGAAAGATTTGGCATATTCTTTTATTCCTTTAATTTCATGTCACGAATAGAGAAAACGTTCAAATATAAAAGTAACCGACTTACATTGATCGGTTTTTAGAATAGAAAGATGGCGTTGCTATGATTCGTGCGACGTTGCTCGAAACCATTTGAGTTAGCCTTTGATTCTTATCTTGAAGCTTTAATCTTGATTCGAATCTCTTTTGGACAACTTGAGTAGCATAACCTTGTCTTGGATTTTCGTATTATTTTTATTTATTTATACATTTTCTTAGAGGCAACATAAGGATAGAAAAGAATTGTGAATAGAGAAGGAGACTAGGGCTGTTTATATAGTGTAGAAGTCAATGAATCTAGTCAGAATGGCGTCTAGATACAGAAGAACGAACCAGACTGCAGATCTGGAAAAAGAAGGGGGGGTCGACCCCCAGGTCGACTACCCAGTCGACCTGGGTCTTGGGCGGGAAAATTCCCGCCCAGCCCAATCTGGGTCCGATTTTGAATTTTGAACTCGTTTTCTGACTTGTTCGAATTTTAAATTGAATTCTGAAACTTCTGAAGACCATAACTCCTTCATACAGAGTCCGATTAACGCAAACTCGGACTCTATCTCATGCAGAATTCCGAGACGAACGCAATTGCGCAGCTCATTTCCCTTGATTTTGATTTTAAAATTTAATTCTGCTTTGATTTGTGAATCTTAGTGTTACAGAATTATGGGGTGTTACAAGGGGAGGGGGGTAGGTCAACACCCAGGTCGACCCCCTGGTCGACTTGGCCTCTAGGCGGGAATTTTCCCGCCTAGCCCGCTTCCCTGTTTTGAATTTGAATTTGAATTTTCTAATTCGGGTTGTTTTTAATTTAATTAAATTCTGAAACTTCTGAAGGCCATAACTTCTTCATACGAAGTCCAATTCACACAAACTCGGACTCTATCTCAAGCAGAATTTCTACATGTGTAATAACCCGGAAATTTGAGCCAATTAAAATTTTTTATTTTGGCGATTTTGATGAATTTTGAATATTTAAAATGAATTATTTTAAATAATTACGATGAGAAATTTATTTTAAATAGAATTAGAATGTATATATTTATTTGTATCGTCGTTAGAGTATAAATAATTATTTATAATTATAAACGGAAGTGAAAATGGTGTGGTAGTTTGAAAATTCGATTTCAAATTTCAAATGAATGTACAAGATTCAAAATAAACCGGATTTTAGCGAAACCAAAAATATTATAATCTATTTGAGAATATCTTTCCAACGAATCCGAAAAATTGAAATTTCATAGCGGGAATAAAATGTTATGTCTAGTTGAAAATTCAGAATAGTCGCTATGGAATTGTGGCCATTAAAAATGGAAATTTTGCAAACGACCTCTGTTTTCGACGAAACCACTTATGTTGGATCCGGGATGTCAAGTTATTGCTAGATTCCAAAATTCGTAATTTTCTGAATCAATATGTGAGAGTGGCGAAGTAAAACGTGTTTTAACAGTTTCAGTCAATTTCGATCGACCAGAAATTGGCCATTTTTCAAACGGTCTCAGAATTTGATGAAATTAGTTTTGTTAGGATTGTATCATCAATATGAAGCTAGAAAATATTTTTTGGGAATTTTTAGAGTTCGTATGTGGCCCCGGTAAATTGAAATGTGCGTTCAAATTCAATATGTAGACTTATATTTTGATTTTGACGGAAACTGATCAAAACGGCCGAACTGGCTTATGAAATATATCCCATTGTGCTCGGAATGGGGGTAATTAGCTAGGAACGACAGTCGGTGGGTTTTGTTTAGAGGCTGAAATAAAAAGTTACTTTATGGGTAATAGAATAAAATAAAATAAATAAATAAAACACTACCCCCCTTTTCTCTTCTCCTGAGGTCAACCCCCCGTTCATTTTAAATAAAACGAAAAAAGAGAGAAAACCGCGCCTCCGTTCAGATCCATCGCCCTCCCTCGCGCGCGCTGCCACCAGAGGGGCGCCGCCCGCGTCGGCCGCCGCTGGGGCCTCTCCAAGCCAATGTCGATCCCCTCTCTCCCCTGCTCCAATCGGATACCCCTAAACCCTAGGACCCATTCAGCCCAACCCCATTGCCTGAAGACCGCCGCCGCCCTAGCCTGGACCGCCTCCGACCAGCGCCCCTCCCCTCCCCCTACGGCAGACCAGTGAGCCCTCCATCCAAGAAAATTGAATTTTTACAAGCCAATAATGTGAGTTTTTCATTGTTTGTTTATATGATGTAATTAGATCAATTTTTCCTTATGAGATTTCCATATAAAAATTAGATTTTTCTTTATGCGATTAAAATGGAAAGACAAAATTTTGTATGAACAACATAAAGGTATGATTTTTATATGAACAACATAAAGGTATGATTTTTATATGAACAACATAAAGGTTTAATTTTTACTTATGAAGTAGTGAAGATAAAGATTTGATTTTTATAAAAATATGAAGTTAGAGAATTAAAAATATGATCTTTATAGATAGTAAAGATATAAAAATACGATCTTTATATATAAAAATGTGTTTTTTATATAAAGAATGGTGAGAGAAAAATATGATTTTTATTATACGAACATCGATATAAAAATACGATTTAAATATATGAAGAAGCGATAAAAATTCGATTTTTATATATATGAAGTGGAAAATAAAAATATAATTTTTATGTACATGTAGTGATAATAAAAATGTGATTTTTACTATGAACAGCGGGAAAAGGTCGCATTGGAATTTTGGGCATATCCATGCCATTCAGAAATTCAGAAATGAAACGGCGGAGTGGAAACCCAAGGTGAGAACTCCTCACTAAAATTTTCTGTTCAGTTATTTATTTTATAACTGCATATATAAAACGCTCCTCGTCGTCCACAGACCATGGACGACTTGTGTGATTGTTTGTGTTATGAAAATTGACTGTTGGTTGTGAAATAAAATATATATTCATGTGTTGAAATAATATATATATATATATATATATATTCATGTGTTGAAATCAAATATATATTCATGTGTTGAAATAAAATATATATTCATGTGTTGAAATCAAATATATGTTCAAGTGTTGAAATAAAATATATATTCATGTGTTGAAATCGAATATATATTCATTTGTTGAAATAAAATATGTATTCATGTGTTGAAATCAAATATATATTCATGTGTTGAAATAAAAAAAATATTCATTTACAAATCGAACGATTTGTTTATGTACACCGATTTGACTGATATTGATTGGGACGATAAATTTTACACATCGCCCAACTGCACAAATAAAATCTGCTTAAAATAAAATATATATTCATGCGTTGAAATCAAATATATGTTCAAGTGTTGAAATAAAATATATATTCATGTGTTGAAATCAAATATATATTCATGTGTTGAAATCAAATATATATTCATGTGTTGAAATAAAATATATATTCATGTGTTGAAATCAAATATATATTCATGTGTTGAAATAAAATAATTATTCATTTACAAATCGAACGACTTGTTTATGTACACCGATTTGACTGATGTTAATTGGGACGATAAATTTTACACATCGCCCAACTGCACAAATAAAATCTGTGTTTGATTGTTTGAAACCCCACACGGGTGTTGGGATGAAATTGGACATACACTAATCCCAATAATTAGCTGTATGTCGATCGATTGATTGACAGGCTGTTATAAGCGTTGAATATTTATATTTGATGCTTATACAGTGTAGAATGCACTCTGGATGATGGTTGATTATTTATCGTGGCTATTATATACATGTGTTGTATGGAATCCATATAAATAATATTATATGGTAATTGAGTGTGTCTCATTACAATTTAGAAAATAAATTATTCATGTGTTGAATAAACAAAATAGTCATGTGTTGACAATACTCATGTGTTGAGAATATTCATGTGTTGAAACCATTCATGTGTTGAATAAAATATATATTCATGTGTTGAATAAAAGAAAATTCATGTGTTGAATAAAATATATATTTATGTGTTGAATAAAAGAAAATTCATGTGTTGAAGAAAATATTCATTTGTTGAATAGAATAATGAAGGTATTGAAAATATAAAGCCGTGATGATTAGATATGCGCCATTTTGACGCGAACGATATTTATATCAATTTTATTCATTTTTATAATGAATATAGAAAAGGAAGTGATATCAAAATATAACGTTTTGAAAATATTATCATTTATATATCGATGATATGGAATATCCAATTTTGATTAGAAATTGAATATGAAGTTGAAATCGTTTTGAAAACGAATTTAATACGATTTATAAAATACGTTTTAAATGGAAATCGATGAAATATATATAATATATATTATATACATAATGGCCTGAATAGAACGCGCCGCGCAGCGGTAGTTCGCGAATTTCGACCATTGACTTCGAATGGACATTACAGGAGAACCGATCGTCGGATTCTCCTAAAACCGGAACCGTTGGGTTCGTATCGAAAAGAGCTTTCTAACGAATATTAGAGATTTGAAATCTAACAGTTGGATTTGGAATTATGTCCAAATCAAATTTGGAAAAGGTTGCTATAAGTGCAGTTCGATGGCCGTTTATGGAAATCGACTGTACGGGCCTTGATAAAATTATTAAAAATAGCAATAATTTGTGTAAAGTCATAAGAAATGATTTGGAAAGAATTAGGATGAAAATTCCATATTTTAAAAGATAAAAGTAGATTTTTATCGAAATGAACTAGTTTTGAACTAGAATTATAATCCATTTATTTTTGAAATAAATAGATTTGATTTGAAAGGGTTTTAAAAGTAACCCGAATTTCCAATAATTGAATTGGGATGGATTTGAATCGAAATTGTCTTTGGAATATTTAGATGATGGATTTCGTGATTATACAGATATTGTTATGGAAATTTGAAAGAGATATTTATATCGTTATTTCCAATACGATATTTATTGGTCATAGAATTTGACATTGAATATAAGCCGATATATTTTCTATTCAGAGCCTTGTATTTAATATCAAATGGGGTTTGGGTTTGTCGTGAATGGTGTCTTCATTAACACTGTTCTTTAACCCAGTTGAGGAAAGATTAAATCTTTTTATTTAGATTTAATGAAATGTGCCAATTAAATGATATTTAATGAGAATTGAATTGGAATTGATTTTTGGGTTTATCGTGAACGGTGTTTTAAATAAAAATTGTTCTTTAACTCGATAATTAATGGAATGTGAATTGGGCTTATCGTGAACTATGTTTTAACGACATTCGTTCTTTAGCCCGATTTGCAGTGAAATGTGATTTGGAATTTATAAATCTTTTTGATAAGATTTAAAGGAGATTTTCCAAAGTAAAGTTTTTCAATTTAATAAAATAAATTGGAATGGAATGGAATTCGATTTGGTAATTATCGAAGTGAATTTCTGTGGAGGAAGACTGCTAATATATGTGGAATTTAAAAGGCGTTGTCGTTTTTCCATTTATATTGTTAGTCGGATATGGAAGTTTATATCGATTATATATATCGATTTGTTTTCCATGAAGATTCCATCGTTAATGGAATGTGATTTTGGGTTTATAGTGAACCGTGTTTTAAATGACATTGGTTCTTTAACCCAGTTAAAGACAGGATATGATTTCCCAAGTTAAGCAATCTTTGATATTGATTTTTGGGAAGATTAAAACCAAGTGGAGTTTTAATGAATCTCTAACTAGATTGAAATGATCGAGAATGGAGTATCACCACTTTTGCTCCTGGCGATAGTTAAATCTTTAATTAGATTTGAACGTGAAATGGTAACTGAATTTACCGATAACATCGTGGTGTTAGATATGAAGTATTATCAGTTTTAGTTCATGGGATGAATAGGTTGGGATTGGGAAATTAAAACAAATGATTACTTCGGTAAGGTTCGTTAATCCCGACTAGTTTGGATAAACCATAATTTGGTTTGAATTGATATTCAAAGGAAGATTAAATAATTTATCTTTGATAAACTTAATGGGAACCTTTCCCAAAGTATAATAATATTTGAATAAAAGAATATTCTGAATTGGAATGAGGCGTATGTTGTGTTTGTGTAAAACTTGTCTATTATATACGCGAGATATTCAGAAAGACCGGGTTTATCCCATTCTGAATAACTGATTCAACGATGTGTCGAGGATGAAGACGGTGGTCGAAGACCGGATGTCTTCACATCGTTTGGATAATTACTGATGATCTTGATTGGGCTGTACACCCAAGAGGAGGGAATCCGTCGGTGATCGTCCAGACGTACTTGGAGATCGATGGATATGCGAGGAATAAGGTTCCTCCGATTTCGTTCAGACCCAGAACGAACTTGTATGGACTGTGTGTCTGACATTGGATTTTTCTCTGCGTTGATTGATCTCTATTAAATATACATCTGCCTAGTGAAAGGGAATTCATTCCCTTACTTCACCCTTCTCTGAGACGTATGGGATCCAGAGGTTGTATATCGATAGACATCAGTCGCATGGTGTGAATTGCCTGTGTGGCATGCTTAAGTGGCAAATGATCAAGGCTTTTGTTGAAAAGCAAAGTCTTGTGGTTGATGATCAAAGCACCACTTGTATGGCATAGCTTTGTGTAACGTTAATTCGCGAGCCTCGTACCCCAGTTGTGAACCAGAAACGGGAAAAGGACCTTAGGGAGGGCATGCGTTTCCTTTTAGCTAGGGTTGTGTCATTGACCTAACAACCCTAACATTTGTATTATTTTCACCTGTGTGGTTGTTGGATTGCGAGGCGCCTCGGATATATCGGTGACTATGTGGAGCCGATGGAGTCATTTGGCTCATTTACGCCCCAAAGGGCGGGGAAATGCAATGTTCAGGCATTTTAATCCACATCGGTGGACCGGCCCTGATGATCCAAGGCTTGACAGAGTAATTGCCTGAAGCTCATGCTAGAGAGTCTTGAATCGGTAGAGGACTATCTTTTGCCTCTGTTCACAGATGGAAATCCAACTTCCAATACGTGACTTTGCGGTTTTGATTGTAGAACCTATATATGGCGACATAGTGGTATGGGGCACTTAAGCTGTCTATGATTGATACTTATGATTGAAATTGTTTTGACACTATACACTTATAGTAATAATAAAACATGAAATTTCACGTACCAAGCATTCTTGGCTATTATAAGGTAAAAACCCTATCCACCGGCTTGTGTTGCATTGTGTGATGGGACCTGGGTCTTATAATAGCTTCATTGTTCTTTATTTAGCATTGCAGTGTTGTTTTATGCACTAGTATTCTTGGGAGGAAACCCGTTCCGTGTTATACGGCATGGTCCCTAGATTTACCTAACTTTAAAATAAAGATTAATGACTGTTTTAGTTCTCACACCAGTCAAATGACTGACCTGGAGTTTATTGTTTTAACCTAAACTCTGGGTGCCCCTATTTTCGCACGGGCAGCTAGTAGTTTTGGTTTTGCAGATTTGTATTCACAGGACCTTGGTTTACAGCTGGAATGATATTCGGAAAGCTCTGTATCTGTATATTCTTTTCAGTTGTGTATTGAATTATTTTTCTGCTGCTATGAAATGTTTTGTAATCTCTGATATTTAGTAAATGTGTAATATTGATTTATATTCTTGTATTCTGATGGAATTGTTGTAATAAACAATGAAATGTTCTTCTGTTTGTGTTCTGATTTGTCGTGTTATCAAAATAATCAGGGGTTTCGAACGGTCTTAGTCGGTTTAGAGATCGATTCGGATCAAGCGAAATTCTCAATTGTTACATTTGGTATCAGAGCTTTGGTTTACAGAGCTCGGAGAACAAGACACGTTAGAACCAAACAAGAGGATTCATTAGAAATTGGATTAGTAATATCCAATGAGAATGACTCGTTAGAGATAGGATCAGTAGTACCCTAGAATGAGTTGGAAGAGTATATTTTTAAATCGAAAACAATTTTGTTTTGAAAATTTAAACCTTATTCAGCGTATTTGGATATTTATTTGTATGTAATTTGGACAATCCAGTATATAAAGATTTTGCGTATACGTCTGATCCGCGTGTATTTGAAGTTTTAATATACTGGGTAGGTATAGAATCACACTCTAGTCGCCCGGACATGGTCCTGATGATGAAGTATACCATCAGCAGTATTTATTTTCAAGTGACGAAAGTGGGATTTCTATATATTTCCATTAGACTGGTGTGAGAACCAAAATATAGTTAGAATATATTGTTGTGACTTGGCATCAAAAACGTGATTTTTAATTATGTATCAAAGTTATGAATTTGAAATGATAATCAGCAAATTGATTGCTGATTGTGTTGTTTGATTATTGTTCGATTAATTAAATGTTGAACCTTTAGCCAAATTGAACCAAATAGTGATTTTTTTTGAAAATTTGTCGCATTTGCATGCATATACATGTACTTACATTGAACAGGTCATAGCAAGGAGGCTAGAGAAGAGGAATAAAATTGTTTGCCCGACAAATAGGTACATGTTTATTGTATTTCTTGGGTTTTTGATGATTTTATGAGCCAATTGGCTAGCCGCTTGGCTGTTTCTTTTTCTATTTGGATTGGTGAGGGCCATGGGAGGCTATTTGAAATATCCCGAAGCTCCCGGTGTAGGGGAGGTTATGGCGAAACTTTTCGAAAATTTAGGGTGTTAGCCAAATTTTTGAAAAATTTGGAAAGTTCTTAGAAACTGAAAAGTTGAAGAACTTAAGCCATAATGAAAATAATGAAAGTTGAGTTGATTTGTAAAACAACTTTCAGCTTCGTTCCTTTTCGGGGACGAAAAGTTTTAAGTGGGCGAGATTGTAATAACCCGGAAATCTAAGCCAATTTAAAAATTTTATTTTGGCGATTTTGATGAATTTTGAATATTTAAAATGAATTATTTTAAATAATTACGACGAGAAATTTATTTTGAATATAATTAGAACGTATATATTTATTTGGATCGTCGTTAGAGTATAAATAATTATTTACAATTATAAACGGAAGTGAAAATGGCGCGGTAGTTTGAAAATTCGATTTCAAATTTCAAATGAATGTACAGGATTCAAAATAAACCGGATTTTAGCGAAACCAAAAATATTAGAATCTATTTGAGAATATCTTTCCAACGAATCCGAAAAATTGAAATTTCATAGCGGAAATAAAATGTTATGTCCAGTTGAAAATTCAGAATAGTCGCTATGGAATTCTAGCCCTTAAAAATGGAAATTTTGCAAATGACCTCTGTTGAAACCCCTTTTGTTGGATCCGGGATGTCAACTTATTGCTAGATACCAAAATTCGTAATTTTATGAATCAATATGTGAGAGTGGCGAAGTAAAACGTGTTTTAACAGTTTCAGTCAATTTCGATCGACCAGAAATTGGCCATTTTTCAAACGGTCTCAGAATTTGACGAAATTAGTTTTGTTAGGACCGTATCGTCAGTACGAAGCTAGAAAATATTTTTTGGGAATTTTTAGAGTTCGTATGTGGCCCCGGTAAATTGAAAGGTGCGTTCAAAGTCAATATGTAGATTTATATTTTGATTTTGATGGAAATTGATCGAAACGGCCAAACTGGCTTATGAAATATATCCCATTGTGCTTGGAATGCGGGTAATTAGCTAGGGACGATAGTCGGTGGGTTTCATTTAGAGGCTGAAATAAAAAGTTACTTTATGGGTAATAGAAAAAAATAAATTAAATTAATAAAACACTACCCCCCTTTTATCTTCTCCTGAGGTCAACCTCCCCCGTTCATTTTAAATCAAACGAAAAAAAAAAGAAGTGAAAACCGCGCCGCCGTTCAGATCCACCGCCCCCCTCGCGCGCGCTGCCATTAGAGGGGCGCCGCCCGCATCCGCCGCCGCTGGGCCCTCCCCAAGCCAACGCCGATCCCTCTCTCCCCTGCTCCAATCGGATACCCCTAAACCCTAGGACCCGTTCAGCCCAACCCCATTGCCTGATGGCCGCCGCCGCCCTAGCCTGGAGCGCCTCCGACCAACGCCCCTCCCCTCCCCCTCCAGCAGACCAGTGAGCCCTCCATCCAAGAAAATTGAATTTTTACAGCCAATAAGGTGAGTTTTTCATTGTTTGTTTATATGATGTAATTAGATCAATTTTTCCTTATGAGATTTCCATATAAAAATTAGATTTTTCCTTATGCGATTAAAATAGAAAGACGAAATTTTGTATGAACAACATAAAGGTATGATTTTTATATGAACAACATAAAGGTATGATTTTTATATGAACAACATAAAGGTTTAATTTTTACTTATGAAGTAGCGAAGATAAAGATTTGATTTTTATAAAAATATGAAGTTAGAGAATTAAAAATATGATCTATATAGATAATAGAGATATAAAAATACGATCTTTATATATAAAAATGTGATTTTTATATAAAGAATGGCGAGAGAAAAATATGATTTTTATTATACAAACATCGATATAAAAATATGATTTATATATATGAAGAAGCGATAAAAATTCGATTTATATATATATGAAGTGGAAAATAAAAATATGATTTTTACGTGCATGTAGTGATAATAAAAATGTGATTTTTACTATGAACAGCGGGAAAAGGTCGCATTGGAATTTTGGGCATATCCATGCCATTCAGAAATTCAGAAATGAAACGGCGGTGTGGAAACCCAAGGTGAGAACTCCTCACTAAAATTTTCTGTTCAGTTATTTATTTTATAACTGCATATATAAACCGCTCCCCGTCGTCCACTGACCATGGACGACTTGTGTGAGTGTTTGTGTTGTGAAAATTGACTGTTGGTTGTGAAATAAAATATATATTCATGTGTTGAAATAAAATATATATTCATGTGTTGAAATCAAATATATATTCATGTGTTAAAATAAAATATATATTCATGTATTGAAATGAAATATATATATATTCATGTGTTGAAATAAAATATATATTCTTGTGTTGAAATCAAATATATATTCATGTGCTGAAATAAAATATATATTCATGTGTTGAAATCAAATATATATTCATGTGTTGAAATAAAATAATTATTCATTTACAAATTGAACGATTTGTTTATGTACATCAATTTGGCTGATATTAATTGGGACGATAAATTTTACACATCGCCCAACTGCACAAATAAAATCTGTGTTTGATTGTTTGAAACCCCACACGGGTGTTGGGATGAAATTGGACATACACTAATCCCAATAATTAGCTGTATGTCGATCGATTGATTGACAGGCTGTTATAAGCGTTGAATATTTATATTTGATGCTTATACAGTGTAGAATGCACTCTGGATGATGGTTGATTATTTATCGTGGCTATTATATACATGTGTTGTATGGAATCCATATAAATAATATTATATGGTAATTGAGTGGGTCTCATTCCAATTTAGAAAATAAATTATATTCATGTGTTGAATAAACAAAATAGTCATGTGTTGACAATACTCATGTGTTGAGAATATTCATGTGTTGAAACCATTCATGTGTTGAATAAAATATATATTCATGTGTTGAATAAAATTTATATTCATGTGTTGAATAAAAGAAAATTCATGTGTTGAAGAAAATATTCATTTGTTGAATAGAATAACGAAGTTATTGAAAAATATAAAGCAGTGTTGATTAGATATGCGCCATTTTGACGCGAACGATATTTATATCGATTTTATTCATTTTTATAATGAATATAGAAAAGGAAGTGATTTCAAAATATAACGTTTTGAAAATATTATCATTTATATATCGATGATATGGAATATTCAATTTTGATTAGAAATTGAATATGAAGTTGAAATCGTTTTGGAAACGAATTTAAAACAATTTATAAAATACGTTTTAAATGGAAATCAACGAAATATATATAATGTATATATTATATATACAATGGCCTGAATAGAACGCACCGTGCAGCGGTAGTTCGCGAATTTCGACCATTGACTTCGAATGGACATTACGGGAGATCCGACCGTCGGATTCTCGGAACCGTTGGGTTCGTATCGAAAAGAGCTTTCTAACGAATATTAGAGATTTCAAATCTAATAGTTGGATTTGGAATTATGTCCAAATCAAATTTGGAAAAGGTCGCTGTAAGTGCAGTTCGATGGCCGTTTATGGAAATCGACTGTACGGGCCTTGATAAAATTATTAAAAATAGCAATAATTTGTGTAAAGTCATAAGAAATGATTTGGAAAGAATTGGGATAAAAATTCCATATTTTAAAAGATAAAAATAGAATTTTATCGAAATGAACTATTTTTGAACTAGAATTATAATCCATTTATTTTTGAAATAAATAGATTGGATTTGAAAGGGTTTTAAAATAACCAGAATTTCCAATAATTGAATTGGGATGGATTTGAATCGAAATTGTCTTTGGAATATTTCGATGTTGGATTTCGTGATTATACAGATATTGTTATGGAAATCTGAAAGATATATTTATATCGTTATTTCCAATACGATATTTATTGGTCGTAGAATTTGATATTGAATATAAGCCGATATATTTTCCATTCAGAGCCTTGTATTTAATACCAAATGGGATTTGGGTTTGTCGTGAATGGTGTCTTCATTAACACTATTGTTTAACCAAGTTGAGAAAAGATTAAATCTTTTTATTTAGATTTAATGAAATGTGCCAATTAAATGATATTTAATTGGAATTGAATTGGAATTGAATTGGAATTGATTTTTGGGTTTATCGTGAATGGTGTTTTAAATAACACTTGTTCTTTAACTCGATAATTAATGGAATGTGAATTGGGTTTATCGTGAACTGTGTTCTAACGACATTCGTTCTTTAACCCGATTTATAGTGAAATGTGATTTGGAATTTATAAATCTTTTTGATAAGATTTAAAGGAGATTTTCCGATGTAAAGTTTTCCAATTTAATAAAATAAATTGGAATGAAATGGAATTCGATTTGGTAATAATCGAAGTGAATTTCTGTGGAGGAAGACTGCTAATATATCTGGAATTTAAAAGGTGTTGTCGTTATTCCATTTATATTGTTAGTCGGATATGGAAATTTATATCGATTATATATATCGATTTGTTTTCCATGAAGATTCCATCGTTAATGGAATGTGATTTTGGGTTTATAGTGAACCGTGTTTCAAATGACATTGGTTCTTTAACCCAGTTAAAGACAGGATATGATTTCCCAAGTTAAGCAATCATTGATATTGATTTTTGGGAAAATTAAAACCAAGTGGAGTTTTAATGAATCTCTAACTAGATTGAAATGATCGAGAATGGAGTATCACCAGTTTTACTCCTGGCGATAGTTAAATCTTTAATTAGATTTGAACGTGAAATGGTAATTGAATTTACCGATAACACCGTGGTGTTAGATATGAAGTATTACCAGTTTTACTTCATGGGATGAATAGGTTGGGATTGGGAAATTAAAACAAATGATTATTTCGGTAAGGTTCGTTAATCCCGACTAGTTTGGATAAACCATAATTTGGTTTGAATTGATATTCAAAGTAAGATTAAAGAATAAATTTAAAGAATTTATCTTTGATAAAATTAATGGGAACCTTTCCCAAAGTATAACAATATTTGAATAAAAGAATGTTATGAATTGGAATGAGGCCTATGTTGTGTTTGTGTAACACTTGTTTATTATATACGCGAGTTATTCAGAAAGACCGGGTTTATCCCATTCTGAATAACTGATTCAATGATGTGTCGAGGATGAAGACGGTGGTCGAAGACCGGATGTCTTCACATCGTTTGGATAATTACTGATGATCTTGATTGGGCTGTACACCCAAGAGGAGGGAATCAGTTGGTGATCGTCCAAACGTACTTGGAGATCGATGGATATGTGAGGAATAAGGTTCCTCCGGTTTCGTTCAGAACCAGAACGAACATGTATGGACTGTGTGTCTAACATTGGATTTTTCTCTGTATTGATTGATCTATATTAAATATACATCTGCCTAGTGATGGGGAATTCATTCCCTTACTTCACCCTTCTCTGAGACGTACGGGATCAGAGGTTGTATATCGATAGACATCAGTCGCATGGTGTGAATTGCTTGTGTGGCATGCCTAAGTGGCAAATGATCAAGGCTTTTGTTGAAAAGAAAAGTCTTGTGGTTGATTATCAAAGCACCACCTGTATGGCATAGCTTTGTGTAACGTTAATTCGCGAGCCTCACACCCCGGTTGTGAACCAGAAACGGGAGAAGGACCTTAGGGAGTGCATGCGTTTCCTTCTAGCTAGGGTGGTGTCAGTGACCTACCAGCCCTGACATTTATATTATTTTCACCTGTGTGGTTGTTGGATTGCGAGGCGCCTCGGATAAATTGGTGGCTATGTGGAGCCGATGGAGTCATTTGGATCATTTACGCCCCAAAGGGCGGGGAAACGGAGTGTTCAGGCATTTTAATCCATATCGGTGGACCGGCCCTGAGGATCCAAGGCTTGACAGAGTACTTGCCTGAGGCTCGGGCTAGAGAGTCTCGAATCGGTAGAGGACTATGTTTTGCCTCGGTTCACAGATGGAAATCCAACTTCCAATACGTGACTTTGTGGTTTTGATTGTAGAACCTATATATGGCGACATAGTGGTATGGGGCACTTATGCCGTCTATGATTGATACTTATGATTGAAATTGTTTTGACACTATACACTTATAGTAATAATAAAATATGAAATTTCACGTACCAAGCATTCTTGGCTATTATAAAGTAAAAACCCTATCCTCCGGCTTGTGTTGCATTACATGATGGGACCTGGGTCTTATAATAGCTTCATTGTTCTTTATTTAGCATTGCGGTGTTGTTTTATGCACTGGTATTCTTGGGAAGAAACTCGTTCCGTGTTATATGGTGTGGTCCCTAGATTTACCTAACTTTAAATAAAAGATTAATAACTGTTTTAGTTCTCACACCAGTCACATGACTGACCTGGAGTTTATTATTTTAACCTAAACTCTGGGTGCCCCTATTTTCGCACGGGAAGCTAGTAGTTTTGGTTTTGCAGATTTGTATTCACAGGACCCTGGTTTACAACTGGAATGATATTCGGAAAGCTCTGTATCCGTATATTCTTTTCAGTTGTGTATTGAATTATTTTTCCGCTGCTATGAAATGTATTGTAATCTCTGATATTTAGTAAATGTGTAATATTGATTTATATTCTGATGGAATTGTTGTAATAAACAATGAAATGTTCTTCTATTTGTGTTCCGATTTGTCGTGTTCTCAAAACAATCAAGGGTTTCTAACGGTCTTAGTCGGTTTAGCGATCGATTCGGATCAAGCGAAATTCTCAATTGTTACAACATGTGTGCACAATCATTCATCAAAATGCTACATCCATATGATAACACAACCATTATACATCCATTAATTTAGATATGCACACACATTTATATGCAGTATAAAGGTGATTGAGTCGATCTAGTGCCTAAGGTGTGTGTACATGCATCCACGAGCAACCAATAGCAACCACTTGCATCCATTTGCATCCACCAAACATAACATGTCTCAAACACATGTTTGCAACCACAGGTTTCTTCCTAACTAAAGATCGAAGATGTCATCGCAACGATAATACTAAAAGATAGGACAAGTATCAACAAAGCAGTAGAAAAAGGAGAAAATAAAACATACCCTCAAAAAGGAAAGGGTACAGCGTACGCATCTTATCTTCCGTCTCCCAAGTCACGTCTCTTTGATCATCTCCTCATTGCACTTTGACCAATTTGACCTCTTTGTTGCGAAGCTTTTTGACCTCCGATCCGAGAATGCGTGTAGGAGCTCGTCTGATCGTGGCATTGCGCCTTACTTCCACTTCTTCGAGCGTGCTCGGCTCTACAACATCCGCCGTATCGTGTAAACACTTACGCAAATGCGAAACGTGAAACACGTCGTGAACTCCACTGAGCTTCTCTGGTAACTTTACTCTATACGCCATCTGTCCAATCCTCTCTGTAATTGGAAAGGGTCCTACGAACCTCGGTGCCAACTTCCCTACTGATCCAAAGCGAACTACGTTCTTCAACGGTGACACCTTAACAACAACCATGTCCCCAACATTGAACTCAAGATCGGTCCGTCTCCTATCAGCATATGACTTCTGTCGGTCCTGCGCCGTCTTCATTCACCGTCAAATCAGGTCTATCTTCACCGAAGTCTCCCTAATCATGTCGGGTCCAAGCAAAACCTTATCCGTGGATTCCCACCAATATGTAGGTGATCGCCACGATCGTCCATAAAGAGCCTCAAAAGGTGCCATGCCAATGCTAGCCTGAAAACTATTATTATAAGCAAACTCTACTGGTGGAAGGTGTTCTTCCCTCCAAAGTCTAGGATGCATAGTCTCAGAAGGTCTTCTAGAACCCGATTTACTCTCTCGGTCTGGCCGTCTGTCTAAGGGCGATAAGAGGTACTTAAGCATAATTGCGTTCCAACCACCTTTTGTAAGCTTTTCCAAAATTCGCTTGTGAAAATGGGATCTCTATTGCTCACAATGCTAGAGGGTATGCCGTGTAAACGACTATCTCTCGAAGGTAAACGGATGCTAACCATGCGGCGGTCCTTCAACTTTTAACGGGAATAAAATGGGCACTTTTGGTAAGTCTGTCTACAATTACACAAATCCCCATATTACCCTCCCTTGATCTTGGTAACCCATCTACAAAATCCATGGAGACACTTTCCCATTTCCAAAGCGGAGTCTCTATGGGATGGAGCAAACCTCCAGGCTTCTTTTGCTCCGCCTTGACTTGCTGGCACACTAAGCGTCAAGAAACGAACTCTGCCACGTCCTTCTTCATTCCGGCCCAAAAGAAAACTCGCTTCATATCCCTATACATCTTGTCACCACCGGGATGTATGGTCATCTTAGAGCGATGTGAGTCTTCAAGAATTGCCTTCTTCAAACTCTCGTCTTGTGGTACGCATAGCCTCCCATCTCTACGTAGCCAGCCTCTCTCATCTATAGCATATCTATCAAGATGACTCGAGGACTCCCCTCCTATAAGCTTTCCTACTATCTCAACCAATTGTGGGTCGTTTCGCTGTGCCTCTCCAACTCGACCCAAAAGTGTAGGTTGCACCTCTAACGATGCCAATAATCCGGGTACATAATCGACATAGGGTCTGAAGTCAAAAGTAGATATATACTCCAAACTCTGGCGCTCTATGAACAAAGGACTTAAAGTTAACTTCTTTCTACTTAAGGCGTCAGCTACAACATTACCCTTGCCAGGGGTATATGCGATCTCAAAATCGTAGGATGCCAAAAACTCCATCCATCTTTGTTGCCTCAAGTTTAGGTCCTTCTGAGAGAATAAGTACTTTAGCGACTTTTGGTCTGTATACAACTCAAACCTCTCACCAAGCAAATAATGACGCCATGGCTTAAGTGCAAAAATTATGGCCGCCAACTCTAAGTCGTGGGTAGGGTAATTTTTCTCGTGGGATTTCAACTACCTTCCTCCATAGCATATCACCCTTCCCTCTTGCATTAAAACTGCGCCAAGCCCTGTCCCGCAAGCATCGGTATATACTGTGAATGGCTTACTCCCATCCGGTAAAACTAAAACTGGAGTTGTCGTCAAAGCCCTCTTCATACGTTGGAAAGCATCGTCACAGTCAACGTCCCAAGCAAAAGTCAAATTCTTTTTCGTTAATCGAGTGAGTGGGGCTGATATCTTCGCGAAGTCCTTAATGAACTTCCTATAATAACCAGCCAGCCTTAAAAAGCTTCATACTTCTGTTGCGTTCTTAGGAGTTTTCCAATCTTGGATTGCCACCACCTTGGCGGGATCCACAGCTATCCCTTCCTTAGAGACCACGTGTCCTAAGAACCTCACTTCTTTTCTCCAAAAATGGCACTTGGAGAACTTAGCTTTAAGTTGATGCGCTCGTAGGGTCTCTAGGACTTCCCTAAAATGTAGGGAATGCTCTTCTTCATTTTTAGAGAAGATTAGAATATCGTCCACAAAGACTACCACAAACTTGTTTAGAAACTCCCTAAACACCCTACTCATTAAGTCAAAAAAGTATGCGGGTGCATTCGTCAAACCAAAAGGCATGACGAGCCACTCGAAGAAACCGTCAGGAGTTTTAAATGCAGTCTTATCGATGCTATCTTCAGCCACCCTTAGCTGATGAAACCCTGTAGCTAAATCCAGTTGCTAGAAAACCGAAGCACCCACCAACTGATCAAATAAATCATCTATCCTCGGCAATGGGTGTCTGCTCTTCTTTGTTAGCTTATTCAACTCTCTATAGTCCACGCACAATCTGAGTGAACCATCAGCTTTCGTAGCAAAAGCAACTGGAGCACCCCACTCCGAAATACTTCTTATTACGAACCCCTTCTCAAGCAATTCTTTCACTTGCTTACTGTGTTCTCTTTTCTCTCTCGGAGCCATGTGGCGCATTGGTAATGCAATTGGCTTTGCATTATCTACTAAGTATATTCGAAAGTCTATCTCGTGCCTCGGGGATAAACCTCGAACCTCATCTAAGACATCACTATATTCACGGACCACACGAACAGATTTCATATCATCATTGGATGCGTCAAGGGATTCTAGGTAACTAAGCATTACCAGACCTCTAGGGTTACAAGAAATATCAAGGGTCTTTCCACAACGAGTCAACAATCTAACTACCCTTCTTTCACAATCTAGGATGGCCCCGTATCTAGCTAGCCAATCCATACCTAGAATCAAGCCGTAGCCCATGAAGACAAGAACGAAGGCGTTGCATTCAAACCTAACGCCCAAGATAGACACTCTCAAATCCCGACAAATCATAGAAAGATGAGCCGACCCACCAATAGGATTTGAGACTACTATGGGATCCATAACTAGACTAGTATTTAGGTGCAGTGTTTCAACTAACGAAGCAGATACAGACGAGTATGAAGCGCCAGAGTCCAACAAAGTACGAACAAGATGATCAAACAGAAAAACTAAACTTTCAACGGAAATGTTTCTACCTCTCTCCTGCCCTGGTGCCATGAGAGCCTGAATCTGCCCTCTTGCCTGCCCTGGTGCCATGAGAGCCTGAAGCTACCCTCCAAAAGTGGACCCCGTTCTTTGCCCTTGCCCCTGTTTCCTTGTACAGTCTTTAACTAGATGTCCAGCCTCTCCACAATGGAAACAGCCAGTCTTCTTCATTTTCCTACCGTCCTTGCTCAGATGGCCTAGTGTCCCATAATTAAAGCACTTTTTCTTTCCCATGCTATTATTGTTCTTCCCGCCTTTCTTGTTTTGTTGTTGTGGCTTCTTCTGGTCCCCTTTCTTCTCCGGTGCCTTATTAGCATTAGCACCTTTCTATTCCTCATGCATAAGCGCCATGTCAACCAGTTTCTCAAAGGTAGCCCCCATCGGAATGTGGATCATAGCCAACCCATGTAGCAGCTCATTCAAACCTTTAACAAACCTTAGGGCCTTCTTCTCAGGAGTGTTTACCAATTCCAAGCCAAACCTCGCCAACTGATTGAACTTGTTGACGTACTCCTTTACTAATAAATCCCCTTGCTTCAATGCTAAGAACCTTTCCATATATAAATTCTCTTCTGCTCATGAGAGAAACTTCATTTCGAACCTACGCTTGAAATCCATCCATGTCTCCACTGGACGCTCTCCGTTCGTGACCTCCCACCAAAACGAGGCTTCGTCCTTCATTAACCAGGAAGCCAATTGGACCTTCCTTCCATCTTCCACCTCAAAAATACCAAATAGATCTTCCACCTCCTTGAGCCAATTTCAAGCTTCAACATGCGTCTCTGATCCATGGAAAGGTTTCCCGCCCATTACCCTAAAATCTTTGCATATCTTTGAAAAAGTATCAATGCGAGGCGGGGGAGGAAGAGGAGCGACTGCAGCTGGGGGAGGAGGAACATTAGCTGGGCCTGCGGCATTGGCCCTAGCCTCTAGATACCTTCTAAACCAGCCTGGTATCGGTATGCCCTCCGGTATTTCAGGTGCCCCGGACATGCTGAAAAGAAAAAGGAAAGGGATTCAAAACAGAGAATTGAAAGAAAGATATATGGCTCTTGGGGGTTATGCTTTTAAAACAAACTTTTCTCTTGAAAATACTTTCCTTAATACATATTTTTGAAAGTATTTCTTTATAAAATGCTTTTGAAAAACAGTTTTTCAAAATTCATATCTGATCTGGTAACCTTCAGCTCTGATACCACGTGTAACACCCAACGTCCATTAATGTCACTCACAAAGGGAATGCATTAACTTCCATGGAGCGTATTTAGTGTATAGAACAGAATATAACAAGACAGATATAAATAATGGTACTTGAAAATTTTAAAACAACTTTTATTGCAGCAAAGAAATAGTTTGATTAAAACAACTTCATAAACCAAGTACACTTAATATCTATCTTGATAAATAGTTTCAGAGTACATAAAGTAAAAAAGCATAAGCCCCAACACAAGTAGCCATAAAAGAGATGAGCTGAACTTTACTTTCAGCAATCCAAGCACTTCCAAAAGAGAGAGAAAGAGATCCAAGATCAAGCTCCACTAGTACTAGTCCCACCCTGAGAACCTTGGGGGGGGGGGGGGGAAGAAAAGAGGCAAAAACAAGGGGGCCATACATAAAGTCTGGCGAGTATAATAATTTTAACAATATAATTATTAAAGTAACTAGGATAAGGCATAAACTGGTAAGATAAGGTATGATCATGAAACAAGTGGGCATGACAAAGCAAATAAGAGGAATATTCTGGCGTTGATCTCGTTCCTACCACTATAGGATAATTACTATACTGCCCCACCACTAGTCACCCTAAAAGTTGATCCCGCCTACAGAACTTAATAATGATAATGGAAGTTTCGTGTACCCCTAGATGCCATCATATGTGTCGTCTGCCCCTATCTCCACTAGTTGTACCCACTACCCCCATGCGATCGGCTCCCTAACTCGTAGATACCCGTGCTGGTCCCACAGTGGGGTGTATCACTCTCCAAAGTGGCAACCTGATACCACTAGAGATGCATGGCTTATATCTACACGATGCAACAACATCTTACCTACCAGCCCGGGCCCACGCACGCACATGACCCCGTTGGACTTGCGTTGCCACTGCTAACCCGTTTTGACCTCTTACAATCAAACTCAGTAAGCGTGTCCCTTCCTCGACTTGGGTCGAGCTCACAAAGATACTTAATGGGTTACTAGCTTGAAAAGGGCCCCCATGCATGACACAAGCTTTCCACCTATGCTTGCTCCCCACTGAAGTTTCCCCACTTAACCCCATTCTTATTCATGTCTTCTTACATGTTTCAACTTGGTTAAGTGCATCTAATCGTATTTCACATGCCACCCAAGGCGCCCACTTAACCCCTCATGTCCCACCACATGTTTATCTGGTTAAGTGTTACTTAATTCATTAGAACCGTAACCTTGTAAAGACCTCCCACATTAGACTGACATTTGCGGTTGTTGGATTTGTCGGGCGAATCTGGGCAGTCTTATACCGCAAACGAGCCTAACCTCATGTCTTTACAATTGTTACGCATTTAATTCGTGCCTTTGACCTCTCACATTAGACTGACATTTGTGGCTGCTGGATTTGCCGGGCGGGTCCGGGCAGTCTTACACCACAAAAGAGTCTAACCTCGTGTCTTAAGCGGTTAATTATTACACATCTTTATTTAACACCAAATTGGATTAATATCCCTATTCAAATTTGTCAATAAATTCCAAATTTATTTATGTCCATAATTGTCACCTAAATTATGTCCATAAATACCAATTATGCCAATTAATGTCTCAAATTAATTACATGCCTTTTAAGGCCATTTTATGCCAATTCACAATTTATGTATATTCAATATTTTCCCATTGTCCCCACGCTATTCGTACGTTTTGATATGACATATGTTAGACTCGGAATAATCTAACTTATAAAAAGAAAAGCAACATCACATAACACATAAAATAGATCTAAGGATCATGACATAAGTTTACATAGCCAATAACTAGCATATGAATTTCATTCAAACTAGCATTTGATACAAAACTAGCAAAGGTAATGGGCATAACTTGCAAAACTTATGTACTTCCATGGATCTAAATATAGATCTAACATAAAGATGTGAACTTGCATATGGATCTAAACATAAAGATGTAAACTTGCATATGGATCTACACATAAAGGTGTGAACTTGCATATGGATCTAAACATCATAAAGGTGTGAACTTGCATATGGATCTAAACATAAAGGTTAATGTCACATAAACTAGCCTATGCATATACATGTTTCACATATATTTCAACAACCCAACCTTGCATAAGATTCATATATGTTTTAACATCCCAAACTTGCATAAGATTCATATGAGAACATATGATCCAATATCACAAACTTGCATAAGATTCATATAAGAACTATCATATGATTCAGCTTGCATAAAATTCACATAAGAACTAACATATGATTCAACACCACAAACATGCATAAAATTTACATCAAATGATTCAAAATCATATTCTTATAATCCCAGTTATATCTTATCATAATTAAATTAATGAATTATTTTGTGAAAGCTATCATACTCACAATTAAAAAGAATAGTCTTGTCTTTCTGGGATCTGTATTCTGAAACTGAATTGCTCGCCTTTGATGTAGACTTAATTGTTATTTAAATTTGATTTGATTTTGATTCAATTCTATCCTGCTTTAGGGTTGAAAGTGTATGGCGGCTACTCTAGGTTCTCCATTGATGGCATGGCGGCTCTTGGAATGAATTTGTGTGATTAGGGTTAGGGGTTTAGGAGTGTTTTATAGAAGATTAATTAACTAAGAGCCGTCAGATTAACCTAGAATCAATCAAGACCATACAGTCAAGATAGAATGACACCTCATCCCTAATGACTCAGCACTGAGTTGAAAAGTCGTCATCTTTCAGATCTTCCCGGGGGGGGGGGGGGGGCAGGTCGACCTCCAGGTCGACCACCTGGTCGACCTGGCCTCTGGGCGGGAATTTTTCCGCATAGCCCGCTTCCCTGTTTTGAATTTGAATTTTCTGATTTGGGATGTTTTTAATTTAATTAAATTCTGAAACTTCTGAAGGCCATAACTTCTTCATACGAAGTCCAATTCAAACAAACTCGGACTCTATCTCGAGCAGAATTCCGAGATGAACGCAATGGCGGAACCCATTTCCCTTAATTCCCAAATTTAAAATTAAGTATTCTTAAATTTGTTAATTTCAATATTTAAAATTACGGGGTGTTACAATAAGAAGGGAAAAGTGATGGGAATATGACAAAGGTGATTGTTCTGGCATAAACATAAACTAGCATGGTGATAAGGTGGACATATAAACATAAATCTGATGAACTTGTGGAAGTTAACTAGTTCTAACATAACTATGATGTCATAATAAGCATAATAAGATCTAAATTAACAATTTAGATGTCCAACTGGTTCAGATCTAATATGATAGGCATAAGGTGATAAACTAGATCTGATTAATAATTTATATGTCCACATAGTTCAGATCCAATAGTTAAAAATAGATCTAACACAAATAAGGTCAAGATCCACATCATAGAATGTTATAGAAGTTACAATAGATCTGATAATATAAAGATTAAGATCCAAAACCTAACCAATTCAGAATGTCATATATTCACAATTTACAATGGATATGTTATAATATAGGCACATGAACAAATCCAAACTATAGTAATATCAGGTTTACTTTTAAATATTTAAATCTAAAAGCAACTAAGAACTCATAGTGTTTGGATTAGAAAATAGAAAAAGAATGGATCTCGAATCTCTAATTGATTAGCTTTAGTTGATCGTTGTTAAAGAAAGGATCCGTCTCAGTTCAGACACCGACAGCATTTGGCCTCCATGATTTCCAATGAAAAAACAGGAGAAATGACCATGTATTTTTAGCTGTCAGCCTCCAGAAACCGACTGCCACGTCAGCCCTATGGGTGTCAACACCCTTGTAGGGGGGTCGACCCTAGTGTCGACACCCCCCTAGGGGGTCGACCCCGGTGTCGACACCCCTCTAGGGGGTCAACCCCGTAGAGTGGGAAATTTGCCGCCTTATGAAAATTTGATTTTTGAACCCTTTTCTGGGTAAGTTCTGACTCATACCTGACTCATATGTATATATATAATTCTTCTACGCGTATACAAACTTAAAATCCTCATAACTTCTTCATACGTTGTCCGTTTTACGAAAACCAAATGTCTATCTTGACCAGAATTTCGAGACAGATGCAATAGTGCAGTCCATTTTCTTTAATTCTCAATATTAAGTTAATTATTATTTAATTTATCCTCTTTTAGTGGTGTTAAAAATACGGGGTGTTACATTCTCCCCTACTCAAAGGATTTCATCCCCGAAATCTCCAAGTTAAGAAGAATGCATATCCTACCATCCATCATCCATCTACTCACCCATCAATCACTAGCATCCATTGTCCTTAAAGATTTCTAATGCTTATGTGAATATATGCAAAGGTGTGTATATCTCCCAATACTAATGCGAAGATCAGGCGGTCTACCGATTCAGTTGACCTCCTTAATGCAATGTATGTTAGTGCCATGTATCCAATATGTATGCAAATAATACGATTATAACATACATCCATATGCTAATACATCCATTTTCATCCATAAAAGAAAAGAAAATGCACACAAATCCATATGCAGTATGAGAGTGATTGAGCCGATCTAGTGCCAAATGTGTGTGTATATGCATCCATAGGAAGCCACTAGCAAACGCTTGTATCCACTTGCATCCATCAAACATAACATGTCTCAAACACATGTTACATTTATAGGATTCATATCTAAAGGTTGAATACACTATGGATAGGATGTATTCAAATGATAGAAACTAGCACAGATAAAATTTTGGAAAAGGAGTTAAGAACATACCCTCGAAAAGGAAAGGGTACGAAGCATGAATCTTGTCTTCGGTCTCCCATGTCGCATTCTCTAAGTTATCTCCCCATTGCACCTTTATCAGCTTGATTTATTTATTGCGTAGCTTCTTAACTTCTGCTCCAAGAATACGGGTAGGGACTCGCCTGACTGTCGCCTCCCGTTCCACTTCTACTTCTTTCAATATATTCGGCTCAACAACTTCCGCGGTGTCATGAAAACACTTCCGCAGATGAGAAACGTGGGAAACATCATGAACGTTGGATAGATTTTCTAGGAGCTTTACTCTATAGGCCATTTGGCCAATCCTTTCAGTTATGGGAAATGGTCCCACAAATCTAGGTGCCAACTTCCCTACAGATCTGAAGTGAACCACGTTCCTCGGAGGTGACACTTTAATAAAAACTAAGTCTCCGACTTCAAATTCGATGTCAGTCCTTCTCTGTTCTGCATAGGATTTCTGCCTATCTTGAGCTGTCTTCATCCGCCGTCGAATGAGGTCAATCTTCTCGGACATTTCTCTAACCATATCTGGTCCAAGTAATAGTCTTTCTGTAGATTCCTACCAACAAGTTGGTGATCTATAGGGTCGCCTGTACAATGCTTCGAAAGGTGCCATGCCGATGCTGGCTTGATAAATGTTGTTATAGGCAAACTTTATTAAAGGAAGGTTCTCTTCCCAAGTCCCTCCGAAGTCTAGGATACACAGCTTTAAAAGATCCTCCCGAATTCTGTTTACGCTCTCTGTCTGCCCATCGGTCTGAGGATGATAAGCGGTGCTCAAACACAACTGCGTACCTAATGCTTCTTGCAAGCTCCTCCAAAATTCACTGGTGAAGATGGGGTCACGATCGCTCAAAATACTGGAATGTACTCCATGAAGATGAACTATCTCTCGGACATAGATTGTTGCCAACCATGATGTCATCCTCTTACTCTTAACTGGAATAAAGTGAGCGCCCTTAGTGAGTCTATCCACCACAACCCAGATACTGGTTTTGCCTTTCTTTGATCTAGGCAAACCATCTATGAAATCCATAGAGACACTCTCCCATTTCCACTGCCGAACTTCCAAAGAATGAAGTAAACCACCAGGCTTCTTTTGCTCAGCTTTAACTTGCTGGCAAACTAAACATTGAGAAACAAATTCAGTCACATCTTTCTTTATCCCAACCCAAAAGAAAACCCTCTTCATGTCTTTATACATCTTATCATCGCCTGGATGAATAGTCATCTTAGAATGAGGGCTTCTTCTAGGACTGCCTTTACCAAGCTTCCAGTTTGAGGGACATAAAGCCTTCCATCTCGTCGCAACCACCCCTTTTCATCTATGGTATATCAACAAAGGTGACTAGAAGTCTTCCCTTTTCGGAGCTTATCCATGATGTCTAAAATCTGTGGGTCACCTAACTGTGAAACTCCTATCTGATCCATAAGTGTTGGTCGTATTTCTAGCGATGCAAACAAATCGGGAAAAATCTCGATGGAGGGTCTAAAGTCAAAGGTTGATATGAACTCCAAGCTTTTCCTCTCAATAAACAGAAGACTTAAGTCCATCCTCTGCCTACTTAGTGCGTCAGCCACCACATTCCCCTTGCCAGGGGTATAAGCGATTTCAAAATCATAAGAAGCTAAGAAATCCATCCACCTTTGTTGCCTTAAATTAAGATCCTTCTGTGAGAACAGATACTTGAGAGATTTATGATCGGTGTATAACTCGAACTTCTCTCCAAGTAAATAATGATGCCATGTTTTTAGCGCGAATACTATGGCAGCTAGTTCTAGATCATGGGTGGGGTAGTTCTTCTCATGAACTCTCAACTGTCTACCCCCATAACACACTACCTTTCCTTCTTGCATCAGAACCGCACCAAGCCCTGTACCACATGCATCAGTGTAAACTGTAAACACTTTGTTACCATCGGGCAAAGTCAAGACTGGGGCTGTTGTAAGAGCCCTCTTCAAATGTTGGAAAGCAACATCACAATCTATATCCCATGAAAATGCCAAGTTCTTCTTTGTCAGCCTGGTGAGAGGGGATGATACCTTTGTGAAGTCCTTAATGAACTTTCTATAATAACCTGCCAATCCAAGAAAGATTCTTACCTCTGTTGCATTTTTCGGAATTTGTCACTCTTGCACTAAAACTACGTATGTGGGATCTACAACTATCCCTTCTTTGGAGACCACATGCCCTACGAATCTCACCTCTTTTCTCCAAAAATGGCATTTGGAGAACTTTGTCTTAAGCTGATGGTCATGGAGAGTTTTCAAAACTTCTCTCAAATGCTGGGCATGCTCTTCTTCGCTCTTGGAGAAGATCAAAATATCATCAACAAAGACCACGACAAATATATTTAGGAACTCATAGAACACCCTACTCATCAGATCGCCTACGGGTGCATTCGTCAGCCGAAAAGGCATAACCAGCCATTCAAAGAAACCATCAGGAGTCCTAAAATCAGTCTTTTCTATACCTTCCTTAGCCACCCTCAACTGATCAAACCCCATGGCCAAGTCTAACTGAGAGAATACCGAGGCACCAACAAGCTGATCAAATAAATCATCAATCCTCGGGAGCGGGTGCCTATTCTTCTTAGTGAGTTTATTCAATTCTCTATGGTCGACACACAAACGAAGCGAACCATCCGCCTTAGTTGTGAATACAACTGGAGCACCCTATTCAGATATGCTTCGTCTGATAAATCCTTTCTCAAGTAGCTCCCCTACTTGCTTACTCAACTCCTTCCTTTCCCTCGAAGCCATATGGCGCACTGGTAATGCAACTGGATTTGCATTGTCCACCAGATATATACGAAAGTCGATCTCGGGCCTCAGAGGTAAACTCTGTACCTTATCAAAAACATTAGAATAATCTCGGACTACTGGAATAGATTGAATATCATCGATAGTATGCATCAAGAGACTTTAGGAAACTAAGCATAACCGGTCCTTGTGGGTCACAAGAAATCTCGAGGTTTCTCCCATGACAAGTCAGGAGCCTAACAACCCTCTTCTCACAATCCAAAATGGCACCATACGTGGTAAGCCAATCCATTCCTAGAATCAACCCATAGCCCATAAACCCGAGCAAATATGTGTCGCATTCAAACTCGACGCCTAACATAGATATTTTCAAACCCCGACAAATCATAGATAAATGAGCCGAACCACCAATGGGGTTTTAGACAACTACGGGATCTAGTACCATAGTAGTAATTAAGTGCAGAGATTCAACCACAGAACTAGATATAATTGAATGTGAAGCGCCAAAATCAAAAAGTGTTCTAATAGGATCGTTTGAAAGAGAAATTAAACCTTCCATAGAAATTTTTCTACCTCTATCAGGAGCACTGATCGTGAGAGCATGCACCTGCCCTCCAGAAGTTCCTGCCCTTTGACCTTGTCCCTATGATCCTTGTTTCTTCGGGCACTCCCTAGCAAAGTGTCCGACTTCTCCACAATTGAAGCAAGTGTTCTTCCATCTTTTACAGTCTTTGATCAAGTGACCCTCTTTCCCACAACTGTGACACTTCCTCTTCTCCTTAGCCTTGTCATTCTTCCCACCTTTCTTCTTCTGTTGTTGTTGTTATTTCTCCTTCTTGGGCCACACCTTCTTATTTTGCGTTGTTTCCTCAGCCTTTACGTCCTTCTTTTCTCCCTTGTATTCCTCGTACATTAGGGCCATATTGACAATCTTTTCAAAAGTGGCTCATATTGGAATATGGGACATGGCTAACCCATGAAGAGGTTCATTTATCCCTTTAGCAAACCGCAAATCCTTCTTATGCGGTGTGTCTACCAGTTTCAGTCCAAATCTGGCCAGTTGGTTAAATTTGTTCACATACTCTTTAACCGTCAAGTTCCCTTGTTTGAGTGCTAAAAACCTCTCTATCTGCATGCTCTTCTCAGCTTGGGAAAGGAATTTCATCTAAAACCTACGTCTAAAGACATCCCAAGTTTCCATCGGACGACCTGCTTGGGTTACCTCCCACCAAAATGAAGCTTCATCCTTCGGTAGCCAAACAGCTAACTGAATCTTTCTTCGATCCTCTACTTCAAAGATTACAAACAAGTCCTCGGTCTCCTTGAGCCAGTTCCTTGCTTCCACAAATGTCCTGGTTCCATTGAATGGCTTCCCTCCCATAACATGGAAATCTTTGTAGATTTTTGAGAAGTTGTCTGCATGCGGAGGAGGAGGAGGAGCAACGGGCGCAGCTGGGGGAGGAACGTTACCTTGGCCTTCGGCAGGAACCGTGGCCGTCAGATACCTACAGAACCATCCTGGTATTGTAACGCCCTCTCGAATGTTAGGTTCCCATACATGCTGAAAAAGAACGAAAGAGATTCAGACAAGTGATCAAAAGATATTACTTATGGCTTTTTGGTGAATGTTTTTCAAAATAGAATTTTATTTTTGAAAATACTTTCTTTTAAAACCTTTTTGAAAATAGCTTTCAATAACTTTTATTTAATCTGGTAACCTTCAGCTCGGATACCAAGTGTGACACCCTACGTCCGTTAATGTCACTCACAAAGGGAATGCATTAAGTTTCATGAAGCGTTATCGTAAACATAAAAGAAATACTACAAGACAGACATATAAAATAACAGCGGAATAAAAACTTTATTTATCATAAGATACCTTGGTCCAAAAACTTCACATGTCTGAAATACAAAAGGCCATTACAACATAAAAGCTACTTTCTTGTACTTCAAAAATATCAGAGTACATAAAAGAAATAAAATTCCCCAAAAACAAAATATAGCCATTGCAAAAAGGATAGGAGCTTGAGCCATACATCTCAACAGCTCTAGCAAAAGTAAGCAGAATCACGGTCATGCCTGAGTGTTCCTGTCCTAAGAACCTGGGGGGGGGGAACGGAAGAAAGAAGAGGAAACAAAAAGGGTCAGATATAAAGTCTGGCGAGTCCAGTTACTTTTAGCAAGTAAATAAATAAAAGTAGCATGACAGGCATATAAAGTGGATAAGAGAGATTACTACATAAAAGACAGGTGTGACAAGGTAGACAAGATAAGGTGTATACGCTTCCCTAATGAATACTCTGCACTATTACTAGTACAACCAGAGTGAGATGATCCCTTCCACTATAAAGTGGTAGACTTAGGCATACGTCCAAATGTACCCTAACTACTACCCTAATCGATCGGCTCCCTATTCCGCATAGATACTCTGTGCCGGCCCCACCGTAGGATGTATCACATCCTAAAGTGGCAACCCCTCGCTGATATGCACAGCCCCATACCTACAGGTGTCATGGTCGTCTTATCCCCCTCTGCCTGGCTCATGCACGTACATGGCCCGGTCGGTTTGCGCTGCCCCACACCGTCTTCAACGTTTGGATCTCTTAAAATCAGTTCAGTAAGCTTGCTGTAACAACCCAGAAAATCAGAACCAATTTAAAATTTTTATTTTGGCTATTTTAATGAATGTAAAATATTAAAAATTATTTATTTTAAATAATAACGACAAAAAATTTATTTTAAATGAAGTTAGAACGAATGAATTTATTTTAATTATATAACGAGCCTGAAATGGCACGACAGTTTGAAAATTTGGCTGAATGTATAGGATTCGAAATAAATCGGATTTCAGTAAAACCAAAAATATTTAAATTTGTTTAAAAATATCTTTCTAACAAATCTGAAAAATAAAATTTTCATAGCGGGAATCAAAAGTTACAGCCAGTTGAATATTTAGAATAGTCGCTATGGAATAAATATAGCCCTTAAAAATAGAGATTTTGCAAACAACCTCCGTTTTCGACATAACCACTTTGGTTGGATCCAGAATGTCAAATTATTTCTAGGTTTCAAATTCCATTGTGAGCGTGGCAAAGGAAAACGCGTTTGGTAATTTCACTTTGAATTGGATCGAGCAGAAAAAGTCCATTTTTCAAACGGTCTCCAAATTCGACAAAATTAATTTTTTTGGGACCATATCATCCCAACGTAGCTATATTTATTTTTCAGGAATTTTTGGAATCAGTTTGTGGCCCCAGCAAATTAAAATGTACGTTCAAATTCGAATTTGAATATTTTATATTTTAATTTGAAGAAAAACTAACTAAGCAGTCGAATGGGCTTACGAAATATATTCCATTGTGTCCGGAATGGGGGTACTTAGCTGCGGGTGACACTCATTGGGTTTGATTTGGAGTTCGAATGTAAAAGTCAACATTTTAGAATTAAATAAATAAAATAATAAATATAAATTCCCGGCCAATCATGATTCATCGTTATAATTTCCCAAACCCGTAACCCATCAGTGTGAACAACGGAAAAGGGCTGATCCCTTCTCTCTTCGATTTATCTCAATCCGCTCGACAAAGCCCATCAACCCAGTTGAGGATTTTGAAGATCTCGTCCTCCTCTTCACATCCATACCAGTTTCACACCCTCTCGTGGAGTATTTTGGCCGGATCGACGCTGTGAAGTCGGCGACTTCAAACCGCCGCCGCACCTGATAACGCCGTCGAACTGGAGGTGGTTGGTGGCATCTGGAAGCTCTCTCGGAGCTCTTCGACGCAGTACCTTTCGATCGACGTGAAGCTTCACGGTTTGAGCAGAAATCGGAAACCTAGTTTTGAATTTAAGCTGAAGGTATACGGTTTATATATATATATATTAAACTATTTTAACACTTAAAAGCGTTGCAAAATTGATTTATGGAATAAATATCATATCTTTTTGCTACGTAGTCAAAATCCAGTTAAACAAGAGACATTGGACTCGGGACGACGTCTTCTACATTCTAGAAAATACCGGAGAATTTTTTTAGCTTCCTACAATTTTGTAAGGAGTGGAACCCAATGTGAGCAATCTAAATTCAAATTGGAATGTATCAGCGTTGTATAAATTATACAAGTGATGTATTAATTATTTACGCATTGTATATCTCATATATGGGCGTTGTATAAATTATATAAGCATTGTATAAATTATACATGCATTGTATAAATCGTATATGCGTTGAATGGAATTGAAATTGAAATGGAAATAAATATATTTATATGCATACATACATACATACATACATACATATATATACACTCCCCTCGTCCACAGACCATGGACGATACAAATTGTTTGGGTTGTGATTGTGAATGATTGATTGTAGTTGCAACAAAATTGGTTGAATTTTGGGTATATTCATTGTGTTGTGAAAATGAATGATATTGTGGAAATCATTGAAATGAAAGTAATGTAATGCTGCAAGGTCTAGGATAGCAGAGGAGCCGTGTTGGACACGGTGCCAGTGCTAAATACCCTATCGTTGTAATGCCGAAATTTTCTAAAATATTTATGTGTCGGAAAATATTCACGTTTGAAATAAATTGTTTGAACAATAAAAATAACATTTTTATTGTATGTATGAAGTATATAAAATAATATTTTTAACATGAATAAGAACTATTGAAAATATCCAAAGTTTGAAATAAATATTTATTGATTGAAAATAATATTTTTAACATGTATATGAACTGTTAAAAATAACCAAAGGTTGAAATAAATATTTGTTGATTGAAAATAATATTTTTAACATGAATATGACCTGTTAAAAATAACCAAAGGTTGAAATAAATATTTGTTGATTGAAAATAATATTTTTAACATGAATATGAACTGTTAAAAATAACCATAGGTTGAAATAAATAATTGCTGATTGAAAATAATATTTTTAACACGTATATGAAGTGTTAAAAATCATCATGTATAAAATAAATATTGGTTAGCTAAAAATATTATTTTTAGCTTACATATGCACATATATACATGTACTGAACAGGTAAATGGATTTGCTATTGAGTAAAGAATTTATTTGGATGCCTGACAAATAGGTAAACCTTAATGAGTTGCCTGCGCAATTTTATTTATATATCAACTCCTGTGAATGCCATTGGATGCAGTGTGGTGGTTATTCTGTGTGAGATTATAAACAACGCCATAGGATAGTAACAATTAATTTTGAACTACACTACATGGCATACTAAGTGAAGAGAGCATACTTCATTATATACCACATCAGCATTTGGAGCTAATGTGACGAGGTTGGGATTACCATACGGGCAAGACACTCGTATGGCATTGACTGAATTACAGGTTGAACTGAGGACTGATACGGACAAAATAAATATAATGGCAAATTTCCAAATTAAATAAAACCCCCACACGGGTGTAGAGTTAATAATAATCACGTCTCTCTAGTTATTAGATACGGCACATGAATTATTTAGTTCGAACACTGGACGAGGTGATGAGATTTATCTCTGGAGTAATTTTACACACTCCCTCGGGCATAGATAGGACACTAAAAATTGTGTGTCCTCATACTAGATTTATTGGGTACCTAATAATGCCCAATAAATTTCCAAACCCCTCCCCGTAAAAAGGAGGTTATGGCGAAATTTTTCAAAATTAAAAGGCATTAGCAAAATTTTTGAAGTATAAACGGTTTAGAAATCGTCGATTAACTTATATTTATGTATATAAAAATATAATTAAAATAAAACGAATAAAGACGCTGTAGTTCGCGTTTTGAAATCGTAATTTTAAACGATTATTACGGGAGATCCGACCGTCGGATTTTCCCGAAACCGGAACTATTGGGTTCGCTTTGGAAAGATTGATATAAAATTCGTTAAGATCCAACGGTTAGATTTTTCGAAATGTTTATTCAAATTTGGACGAGAGTAGTGCCATGGCCATCGAATGACCTGAAACGTCGTTCGATGGAAATGGACTATTTTAAATTAAATAAAAATTGTGAAAAATTGTTTTAAAATATTATAAACGATGTGGAATGGAGATAAACCGATTTTACTTGGTTTATCAGATATTTTGATGGTTAGATGTATTTGACATGAAAATTATACTAATGAACTGAAATGTGGATGTCGAATAGTTTAACCATAGAAAGAATTGAGTTGAATTCTATACATGCGTGAATTATTTGAAAAGGCCGAGTTAATTCTCATTCAAATAACTGATCAACAATGAAAAAGTCGAAGATATGAAGACAGTGCAAGACCGATAATCTTCACATCGAATGGATGGCTACTGATGCCTTTGATTGGAGTTGTTGCCTTGTAAGGGTTAAGTGATAGTTGTCCAGACATATTTGTTGATTTTTCGGGTGTGCGAGGGCATCTCTCCTGTATTGGACATACGGGACGAGAAAACAGGCGCCTCCGGTTTCGTTCAGACCCAGAAAAGACTTGTAAATGGATGTGTGTCTGACGTTGTAGATTGACAATGTGGCCTGCTGAGAAGCAACGATCAAGGCTTTTGTTGAAAAGTAGAGCCTTGTGGTTGATGATTAAAACATGACTTTAATATAGCATAGCTTTGTGTATGGCGTTAATTCGTGAGCCTCACACCCCGGTATGAACCAGAAACGGGAGAGGACCTCAGGGAGGACAAGCGTTTCTTTCTAGCTAGGAGTGGTGTCATGGTATGGAGCCCAGATATTTTTACTTATATGGATGATGGAAAGTGAGGCACCTCGGTTATATCAGTCACTACGGGGCCGATGGATGGTTTGGTAGATATACCGACCAGTATTACGCCCCATAGGACGGGGAAACATATTGTTCATGCATTTTAATCCACTTCATGTGGACCGGCCTTGACGATCCAAGGGTTGATGCATTCTGATCCTGAGGCTCAGGCTAGACAGTCTCAAAGTTGGTAAGGACGATCCCTTGCCTTGGTTCATAATGGAAATCCAACTTCCAATATGACATGTGCGGTTTTGATTGTAAACCTATATATGGCGACATGATATATTGTACCCATGCCGTCTATGATTGATATTATGATTGAAATTGTTTTTAAAACATATATGCACTAGTAATAATATCAAATGTTTTTGATTTATATTTATCAAGCATATTTTGGCCATTATAAGGTAAAACTCTATCCTCCAGCTTGCGTTGCATTGTGTGATGGGACCTGAGTCTTATAATGGCTTCATTTTTTATGAAAAGCATTGCGTTGTTTAAATGATTTACTTTATTTATGCGTTGGTAATCCAATGGAGTAAACCCGTTCCGCGTTAGCGGCGTGGTCCTGTGATTGACCTTATTGTTAAATAGGTTAAGTAAGATATCTCATACCAGTCCCATGACTAACTCGTAGTTTGTTTCACTTGCAAACTCGGGTGCCCCTATTTTCTACACGAGCAGCCTTGTGTTGAGGTTTTATCAAGCTCATTCTGGATAGCTATGGAACTGAAGATGGATTCTATCATTTCTATTATGCTGTTCAGACTTTGTTATGTATATTATGTTTGATTCCACTGTAGAAATTTTATATAAAGCTGAAACTGTATTTTGTACTAAGTATGATCCTGTTATACTGTGTAACTCTGATGATTATATTTGTTCCAGTGTAATTTATTGTACATTATCTGATGTAATGATATATTTCTATTCAGCTGCTATTGTTTATGTGTTATATTCCAAAGATTATCCTTGCATTCGTGGCATGGGAGTTTAGTGTCATCACAGTTGGTATCAGAGCTTTGGGTAATCTTAGTTCCGGAATATAACATATTAACGAACTCGTCAGAAATAGAATCAACAGTATTCTAAGACGAATAATTGATTACAGATAGGATCAGTAATATCATAGAGTGAGTATAGCAGAATAAAATATACCCCAGTAGATGCATGTACATTTAAATATATGTCTCTATGCTTTACAATATCTTTTTTGTTGGCCTGACTCTTTGTCTGCTATTTGCAGACTTAGTAGAAAATAAGTGGTAGAAGCTCCTACACCCTCAGTCAGTCAAGTAAGGACAGATGTTTTGGAAGGCACGCTTACTGTCAAAGATATTCCAGTTAAAGTGTTGTTTGTTACATGCGCATCACGAAGCTTTATTGCAAGTAACGTGGTTAAGAAGCTGGATTTAAAATTGAAAAAGCTCAAAGAACCCATCACTGTCCATAATCCGACCGGGGGTTCCCTCAATCTTAGTTGGATTTGTGGGGTGTCTGTCTCTTTTTCCCGTTATCAGTTCCCTACCATCTCGATCGTCATGAATTTTACCGAATTTGATCTTATTTTGGGATTGGATTGGTTAACCAAACATGAAGCCGAAGTTAAATGCACCAAGAGAGTTGTTAAGGCAAAGATTAAATCAGGGGACTATATAACCATACCATGTGAAGGTCCAAATTCGGATAGAAAAGACTTTTGGTAAGCTCTTGATGTTTCTCCTACTCCAATAGAAAATGTTCCTGCTATCACAGAAAATATTCCTATCATCAAAAATTATGCGGATGTGCTTGAAGAAGTGGATAGCTTACCTCCGCGTAGATAAATTGACTTCAGGATCGATCTAGTTCTGAATGTAAGGCCAGTTGTGCATCCTATTCGAAGAATGACTTTAAAGGAGAAAGAAGAATTGGGGGACCAGACTCGACAATTGCTATGGAAAGGTCTGATCAGGCCTAGTTTCTCTAATTAGGGAGCAGCAGTGGTGTTTGTCCCAAAGTCAGACGGTACTCTCAGACAATGCGTGGATTATCGTGACTTGAATAAGCAGACATTGAAGAATAAATATCCATTGTCGCGAATTGGTGATTTGTTGGATCATTTAAATGGAGCGCAATTATTTTCAAGAATGGACCTAGCTACATGTTTCCATCAACTTCGTATTGCCGAAGAATGTGTTCCTTTGACAACATTCAGAGGTCCAGACTTATTCTATGAGTGGTTAGTAATGTCGTTCGGCTTATATAACGCTCCAGCTTATTTTGTTGATCTAATGAATCGAGTATTTAGAGAAGTCTTGAATAAATTCGTATTGGTCTTCATTGATGACATAATGATCTTCTCTAAGTCAGATAGCGAACATGCAAAACATTTGGAACAAGTTTTGGAAATCCTAAAAAAGAATGTATTAAAGGCCAAATTTTCCAAATGTATATTCTGGCAAGAAGAAGTGAAGTTCCTTGGTCACGTTATATCAAAGGAAGGAATTTCAGTTGATCCAAGTAAAATTACATCTATTCAGGATTGGAAACAGCCTAATACGCCCGTAAAAGTCAGAAGTTTCCTTTGATTGGCTAGTTATTATCGGAAATTCGTTAAGGATTTTTAAAGCTATCTAGTCCATTACCGCAGCTTACTAAGAAGCACGCAAGATTTAATTGGACTCCAGAATGTGAGGCGGCTTTCCAATAGCTGAAATCAAGGTTGACTACAGCTCCAGTGTTGACTATAATTGATGGCAATCAAGATTTGACAGTCTATACAGATGCTTCTATTGAAGGTGCTGGTGTGGTATTAATGCAAAGATTCCAAGTAGCTGCTTATGCTAGCCGTTAGTTGAAACCGCATGAGAAGAGATATGCTACTCATGATCTTGAGTTGTTAGCCATCGTGTTTGCTTTGAAAATATGGAGGCATTATATATTGGGTGATAAGCTCAAATTATATACATATCATAAGTCATTACAGTATTTTTTCACCAAGAAGGATTTAAATCTGGGACAACAGCGTTAGCTAGAATTTCTTGTAGCGTACGATCTAGATATATTGTATACTCTAGGGAAATCCAATGTTTTAGCTGATGCACTTAGTAGGAAGAACTCAACCATCGCTAGTCTTATTATCACGCCTTCATTGATTGATAAAATATCTGCTCTTCAGAAGGATGATCACTTCATTCAAAGGATTAAAGAGAGAATTCAGAAGGGTGAACCCTCGAGTTTTCAGATTGATAACAATGAGGATCTGAGGTTAAAAGGCCGAATTTGTGTTTCAAACATTCCTGGGCTCAGAAGAGAAGTACTGGATGAATGTCACAAGTCCAAACTTAGTATCCATCCAGGAGTGAGCAATATGTATTACGATCTTAAGCGCACATTCTAGTGGAAGTCATTGAAAAGAGACATTTCATTATACGTTAGTAGGTGTTCCACTTGCCAATAAGTTAAAAGCAATCAACATAAACTCGCCGGACTGTTACAACCATTGAAGATTCCAAATTGGAAGTGGGAGCAAATTTCCATGGATTTCATAGATGGTTTGCGCCGAACCAAGAAAGGAAATGACAGTATATGGGTGATCGTAGATCTTTTCACAAAGACCGCCCATTTTATACCTGTCAGATCAAATAGATCGGCTCAGAACCTGGAGCAGATTTATTTCAAAGAGATCATTAGACTGCATGGAGTTCCCAGTAAGATTGTTAGTGACCGGAATCTGATATTCGCTAGTAAATTTTGGGAAACATTCCAGGCAGAGCTGGGAACAAAGTTAAACCTTAACACCGCATATCATCCTCAAACAGATGGCCAAACTGAGAGGGTGAATCGTATATTAAAAGACATATTGCGGGCTTGTATTATTGATTTGGTGGATCGTTGGAAGATCACTTGCATTTTCCTGAGTTCTCATATAATAACAGCTACAAAACGAGCTTGGGAATGTCGCCATTCGAAGAATTGTATGGTCGACCATGTAGATCTCCCGCATGTTGGGTAGAATCATGCAATCGACTAGTATTGGGTGCCGACATGATTTGTGAAGCTTCGGATAAAGTCGATTTCATTAAGAAGCGACTGCAAACAGCTCAGAGCCCACAGAAGATTTATTCAGACTTTAGAAGGAGAGATTTAGCATTTGTTGTTGGTGTCTATGTATATCTGAGAGTTTCTTCAATGAGAGGAGTAGTCCGATTCGGGAAAATAGGGAAGTTGGTGCCAAGATTTATTGGTCCATTTCCTATACTAGAAAGAATTGGAACTCTGGCTTATAAGGTTCAATTACCTGACTGGTTGCCAGGAGTGCATGATGTATTTCACATGTCTCAACTTCGAAAGCATGTGCATGATCCAGATCTAGTTGTAGAAGAAGCAGCGCAGCAAGATTTGGATATTACTCCAGAATTAGTTGTTAGAAGAGAGCCGATAAAGATTATTGGCAAAGAAACTAAAGAGCTAAGGAACAAGAACGTTCATTTAGTCAAAGTGCAATGGAGCGGAGATCCTAGTGACTGTTCATGGGAGACAGAAGATAGCATCAAACAGGCTTATCCCAAGTGCAGAGTGGACATCTCTGATTAGCTCTGGTGCAAGGTACATTTACATTATATTCTATTTTCTGTTTTGTTTCCTACTTTACTATTGTTTCCTTTTCGGGGACGAAAACTTTTAATTGGGGGAGATTGTAACAACCCGGAAAATCAGAACCATTTTAAAAATTTTATTTTGGCTATTTTAATGAATTTAGAATATTTAAAATAACTTATTTTAAATAATAACGACTAAAAATTTATTTTAAATGAAGTTAGAATGTAAAATTTATTTTAATTATATAACGAGCCTGAAATGGCGCGGTAGTTTGAAAATTTCACTTTGAACTTTGACTGAATGTACTGGATTCAAAATAAATCAGATTTCAGTAAAACCAAAAATATTTAAATCTATTTAAAAAAATCTTTCTTGTGAATCTGAAAAATCAAATTTTCATAGCGGGAATCAAAAGTTATGGCCAGTTGAATATTCAGAATAGTCGCTATGGAATAAATATAGCCCTTAAAAATAGACATTTTGTAAACGACCTTCGTTTTCGACGAAACCACTTTGGTTGGATCCAGAATGTCAAATAATTGCTAGGTTTCAAATTCCATAATTTTTGGAGTTAATATGTGAGCATGGCAAAGGAAAACGTGTTTGGTAATTTCAGTTTGAATTGGATCGACCAGAAAAAGTCCATTTTTCAAAAGGTCTCCAAATTCGACGAAATTAATTTTGTTGGGACCGTATCGTCCCGACATAGCTAGATTTATTTTTAGGGAATTTTTGGAATCAGTATGTGGCCTCGGAAAATCAAAATGTACGTTCAAATCTGAATTTGAATGTTTTATTTGAAGAAAAACTGACTGAAACAGTCGAATGGGTTTACAAAACATATTCCATTATGTCCATAATGGGGATATTTAGCTATGGGCGACACTCGTTGGGTTTGATTTGGAGTCCGGATGTAAAAGTCAACATTTTTGGAATTAAATAAATAAAATAATAGATATAAATCCCCGACCAATCATGATTCATCGTTATAATTTCCCAAACCCGTAACCCATCAGTACGAACGACGGAAAAGGGCTGATCCCTTCTCTCTTCGATTTCTCTCAATCCGCTCGACAAAACCCAGCGACCCAATTGAGGATTTTGAAGATCTCGTCCTCCTCTTCACATCCATACTAGTTTCACCCCCTTTCGTGGAGAATTTTGGCCGGATCGACGCTATGAAGTCAGCGACTTCAAACCGCCGCCGCACCCTGATAACGCCGTCGAACTGGAGGTGGTTGGTGGCACCTGAAAGCTCTTCGACGCAGTACCTTCCGATCGACGTGAAGCTTCACGGTTTGAGCAGAAATCGGAAACCTAGTTTTGAATCTAAGTTGAAGGTATGCGGTTTATATATATTAAACTGTTTTAACACTTAAAAGCGTTGCAAAATTGATTTATGGAATAAAAATCATATCCTTTTGCTATGTTGTCGAAATCCAGTGAAACAAGAGACATTGGACTCGTGACGACGCCTTCTACATTCTAGAAGAGACCGGAGAGTTTTTGGGGCTTCCTACAATTTCAGAAGGAGTGGAACCCAATGTGAGCAACCTAAATTCAAATTGGAATGTATACGCGTTGTATAAATTATACAAGTGATGTATAAATTATATACGTGTTGTATATCTCATATATGAGCATTGTATAAATTATATAAGCGATGTATAAATTATACATGCATTGTATAAATCATATATGCTTTGAATGGAATTGAAATGAAATTGAAATGGAAATAAATATATACATATACATACATATACATACATACATATACACATATATATATATATACACTCCCCACGTCCACAGATGTAACAACCCGAAAATCTGGGCCAGTTTAAAATTTTTATTTTGGAAATTTTAGCGAATTTTGAAGATTTAAAATAGATTATTTTAAATAATATCGGTGGGAAATTTGATATTGAATATAAGCCGATATATTTTCTATTCAGAGCCTTGTATTGAATATCAAATGTGATTTGGGTTTGTCGTGAATGGTGTCTTCATTAACACTGTTCTTGAACCCAGTTGAGAAAAGATTAAATCTTTTTGTTTAGATTTAATGAAGTGTACCAATTAAATAATATTTAATTGGGATTGAATTGATATTGATTTTTGGGTTTATCGTGAACAGTGTTTTAAACAACACTCGTTCTTTAACCCGATAATTAATGAATGTGATTATGGGTTTATCGTGAACTGTGTTTTTAAATGACACTGATTCTTTAACCCAGTTAAAGATTAAAACTAAGTGGAAGTTTTAATGAATCTTTAATTAGATTGAAAAGATCGAGAATGGAGTATCACCAGTTTTATTCCAGGCGATAGTTAAATCTTTAATTAGATTTGAACGTGAAATGGTAATTGAATTTACCGATAACACCGTGGTGTTAGATATGAAGTACTACCCGTTTTACTTCATGGGATGAATAGGTTGGGATTGGGAAATTAAAAAAAATGATTACTTCGGTAAGGTTCGCTAATCCCGACTAGTTTTGAATTGATATTCAAAAGATAGATTAAAGAATAAATTCAAGAAATTTATCTTGGATAAAATTAATGGGAACCTTTCCCTATGAATGCGAAATTTAGAAACTAACCGTCGGTTAGCTAAGCAGAATGGTTTTCTGGATATTGATCTGATGTTGGTTTCGGCCTTCGGGGTTAATATTTGGGAAATTATTCCCTTGATTAATTTACGGTTAGTGACTGATGAATTGGAATGAGGCGTATGTTGTGTTTGTGTAACACTTATTTAAAATATACGCGAGTTATTCGGAAAGACCGGTTTTATCCCATTCTGAATAACTGATACGACGATATGTCGAAGATGAAGACGGTGGTCGAAGACCGGAAGTCTTCACGTCGTTTGGGTGATTACTGATGATCTTGATTGGGCTGTACACCCAAGAAGATGGAAACAGTTGGTGATCGTCCAGACGTACTTGGAGATCGATGGATATGCGGGGTACTAGGTGCCTCCGGTTTCGTTCAGACCCAGAACGGACTTGTAAATGGACTGTGTGTCTGACATTGGATTTTAGTCCGTGCGATTGATCTCTATTAAATATATATCTGTTTGGCGGCGGAGAATTTATTCTCTTGCTTAACGCCCTTCTCTGAGACGTACGAGCTCAGGGGTTATATATTGATGGATATCAAACGCATGGAGTGAATTGCCTGTGTCGCATGCCTAAGTGGCAATTGATCGAGGCTTTTGTTGAAAAGCAAAGTCTTGTGGTGATGATCAAAGCAAGACCTTTGTGGCGTAGCTTTGTGTAACGTTTACCTCGCATGTTTCACACCCGGTATGAACCACAAACGGGAGACGGACCTCAGGGAGGACTTGCGTTTCTTTCTAGCTAAAAGTGGCGTCAGTGGTTTTACACGCCCTGACGAGTTTGACTTATGTGGTTGTTGCTGTTGCGAGGCGTCTCGGATTGATCGGTCGTCCTCGAACCGATGGAGTCATTTGATGGCTCATTTGCGCCCCAAAGGGCGGGGAAACGTAGTGTTCAGGCATTTTAATCCACATCGGTGGACCGGCCCTGTCGCTCCTAGGGTCACTCGAGCTCTGATCCTGAGACATGGTAGGCTAGATTGTCTCGAATCGGTTGAGGACTATCTTTTGCCTCGGTTCATAGACGGAAATCCAATTTCCAAATACGTGACTTTGCGGTTTTATTTGTAAACCTATATATGGCGACATAGTGGCATGGGACGCTCATGCCGCCTATGATTGATACTTATGATTTGAAGTTATTTTATACACTATGCACTTATAATAGTATCAAACGATTTGTTTTAACCGTATCAAGCATTCTTTGGCTGTTATAAGGGAAAACCCTATCCTCGGCTGCGTTGCATTGTGTGATGGGACCTGGGTCTTATAACAGCTTCATTTTTCTTTATTTAGCACTGCGCTGTTTGTTTTATGCACTGGTATTCTTGGGAGGAAACCCGTTCCGTGTTATACGGTGTAGTCCCTTGATTTACCTAATGATTTAAAATAAAGATTAATAACTGTTTTAGTTCTCACACCAGTCACATGACTGACCTGGAGTTTATTGTTTTGACCTAAACTCTGGGTGCCCTTATTTTGACACGGGCAGCTAGTAGTTTTGGTTTTGCAGATTTATATTCACAGGATCCTAGTTTACAGCTGGAACGATATCCGGAAAGCTTTGTATCCGTATGTCTACTTCTAGTTGTGTATTGTATTATTTTCCGCTGCTATGTATTTAAATGTAATTTAAATATCGGATATTTCTGTGTAATATTTATTCATTTATACTCTGTATATTCTGGTAATCTGATGCATTGTTGTAATATGCAATGAAATGTTCTTCTGTATGCGTTCTATTTTGTCCTGTTCTCAAAACAATTCGTTCTTTCTCTTCTCTTCGGAGACCGGGGTAGTTCGGGTCGTTTCAACAGACCATGGACGATATAAATTGTTTGGGTTGTGATTGTGAATGATTGATCGTGGTTGCAACAAAATTGGTTGAATTTGGGGTATATTCATTGTGTTGTGAAAATGAATGATATTGTGGAAATCATTGAAATGAAAGTATTGTAATGCTGCAAGGCCTTGGATAACAGAGGGCCGTGATGGACACGGTTCCGGTGCTAAATACCCTGCCGTTGTAATGCCGAAATTTTCATAAATATTCATGTTTCGAAAAATATTCATGTTTGAACGATAAAAATAACATTTTTATTGTATGTATGAAGTATATAAAATATTCATGTTTGAAATAAATTGTTTGAATGATATGTATGCATGATGTATATAAAATATTCATGTTTGAAATAAATTGTTTGAATGATAAAAAACATTTTTATTATATGTATGAAATATATAAAATAATATTTTTAACATGAATATGAACTGTCAAAAATAACCAAAGGTTGAAATAAATATTTGTTGATTGAAAATAATATTTTTGACATGTATATGAACTGTTAAAAATAACCAAAGGTTGACATAAATATTTGTTGATTGAAAATAATATTTTTAACATGTATATGAACTGTTAAAAATAACCAAAGGTTGACATAAATATTTGTTGATTGAAAATAATATTTTTAACATGAATATGAACTGTTAAAAATAACCATATGTTGAAATAAATATTTGTTGATTGAAAATAATATTTTTAACATGTATATGAAGTGTTAAAAATCTTCATGTATAGAAATAAATATTAGTTAGCTAAAAATATTACTTTTAGCTTAGATATGCACATATATACATGTACTGAACAGGTAAATGGATTTGCTGTTGAGTAAAGAATTTATTTGCGTGCCCGACAAATAGGTAAACCTTAATGAGTTGGCTGTGCAATTTTATTTATATATCATCTCCTGTGAATGCCATTGGATGCGGTGTGCTGGTTATTCTGTGTGAGATTATAAACAATGCCATAGGATAGTAACAATTAATTTTGAACTACACTACATGTCATACTACATGAAGAGAGCATACTTCATCATATACCACATCAGCATTTAGAGCTAATGTGATGAGGTTGGGATTACCATATGGGCAAGACACTCATATGACGTTGACTGAATTACAGGTTGAACTGAGGACTGATATGGACAAAATAAATATAACGGTAAATTTCCAGATTAAATAAAAACCCCACACGGGTGTAGAGTTGACAATAATCACGTCTCTCTAGTTATTAGATACGACACATTGATTATTTATTTTCCAACACTAGACGAGGTGACGAGATTTATCTCTGGAGTAATTTTACACGCTCCCTCGGTCATAGATAGGACACTAAAAATTGTGTGTGCTCATACTGGATTTATTGGGTACCTAATATTGCCCAGTAAATTTCCAAACTCCTCCTCGTACAAAGGAGATTATGGCAAAAAAAATCGAAATTTAAAGGCTTTTGCCAAATTTTTTAAGTATAAACGGTTTAGAAATAGTCGATTAAATTATATTTATATATATGTATACATAAAAATAATTAAAATAAAATAAATAACGACGCTGCCGTTCGCGTTTTGAAATCGTTATTTTAAACGATTATTACTGGAGATACGACTGTCGGATTTTCCCGAAACCGGAACCGTTGGGTTCGCTTTGGAAAGATCTTTCCAACGATATAAAATTCGTTAAGATCCAACGGTTAGATTTTTCGAAATGTTTAAATCAAATTTGGATGAGAGCAGTGCCAGGGCCATCGAATGACCTGAAACGTCGTTCGATGGAAATGGACTATTTTTAAATAAACAAAAATAGTGAAAAATCGTTTTAAAATATTATAAAGGATGTGGAATAGAGATAAACGATTTTACTTGGTTTATCAGATATATTGATGGTTGGATGTATTTGACATGAAAATTATACTAATGAACTGAAATGTGGATGTCGAATAGTTTAACCATAGAAGAATTGATTTGAATTCTATAAATGTGTGAATTATTTGAAAAGGCCGAGTCAAATCTCATTTCAAATAATTGATCGACGATGAAAAAGTCGAAGATATGAAGACGGTGCAAGACCGATAATCTTCACATTGAATGGATGGCTACTGATGCTTTTGATTGGAATTGCTGCCTTGAAAGGGTTACAGTGGTAGTTGTCCGGACGTATTTGTTGATTGTTCGGATGTGTGAGGGCCTCTCTCCTGTATTTGACATACGAGACGAGGAATAAGGTGCCTGTGGTTTCGTTCGGACCCAGGACGGACTTGTAAATGGATGTGTGTCCGACGTTGTAGATTGACAACATGGCATGCTGAGATGCAGTGATCAAGGATTTTGTTGAAAAGCAAAGCCTTGTGGTTGATGATCAAAGCACGACTTTAATATAGCATAGCTTTTTGTATGGCGTTAATTCACGAGCCTCACATCCCGGTATGAACCAGAAATGGGAGAGGACCTCAGGAAGGACACGCGTTTCTTTCTAGCTAGGAGTGGTGTCATGGTATGGAGCCCAGACATTTTTACTTATGTGGATGATGGAAAGCGAGGCGCCTCGATTATAACGGTCACTACGGGGCCGATGGATGGTTTGGTAGATATACCGACCAGTTTTACACCCCATAGGGCAGGGAAACTTATTGTTCAGGCATTTTAATCCACTTCGTGTGGACCGGACCTGACGATCCAAGGGTCGATGCATTCTGATCCTGAGGATCGGGATAGACAGTCTCAAAGTCGGTAAGGATGATCCCTTGCCTTGGTTCATGATGGAAATCTAACTTCCAATACGACATGTGCGGTTTTTATTGTAAACCTATATATGGCGACATGATATATGGTACTCATGCCGTCTATGATTGATATTATGATTGAAGTTGTTTTTAAAACATATATACACTAGTAGTAATATCAAATGATTTTGATTTATACGTACCAAGCATATTTTGGCCATTATAAGGTAAAACTCTATCCTCCGACTTGCGTTGCATTGTGTGATGGGACCTGAGTCTTATAATGGCTTCATTTTTTATGAAAAGCATTGCGTTGTTTAAATGATTTACTTTATTTATGCACTGGCAATCCAATGGAGTAAACCCATTCCGTGTTAGCGGCGTGGTACTGTGTTTGACCTTATTGTTAAATAGGTTAAGTAAGTTTTCTCATACCAGTCCCATGACTGACTTGTAGTTTATTTCACTTGCAAACTCGGGTTCCCCTATTTTCTACACGGACAGCCTTGTGTTTAGGTTTTAGCAGGCTCATTTTTGATAGCTATGGAGCTGAAGATGGATTCTATCATTTCTATTATGCTGTTCAGACTTTATTATGTATATTATGTTTGATTCCGCTAAAGACATTTTATATAAAGCTGAAACTGTATTTTGTACTAAGTATGATCCTGGTATACTGTGTAACTCTGATGATTATATTTGTTCCAGTGTAATTTATTGTACATTATCTGATGTAATGATATATTTCTGGCCTGCTGTTATTGTTTATGTTTTTTATTCCAAAGATTGTCCTTGCTTCCGTCGCACGGGAGTTTAGGGTCATCACACCTGCCCCTTCTCCGACCTAGTTTGAGTACTCTGCATGATACCTACTCCGGGTTACTGACTGAAACAGGTCCCACACAATATGATACAAGCTCTCCCCCTTGTCTTGTATCCCCCACTAGGTTTTCGATTTGATTATGTATACCACTAGGTGTCTTTAGTTACATATCTTTAATATTTCCATCAGTTATGTATACCACTAGGTGTCTTTAATTACATAACCTTATCGGGTTAAGTTTGCGGGCCTATATGTAAATATTACCCACTCCCTCAGATTGCTTAACCCACCCACTGTCCAACCAATTTTACTTAACCCTAACTTTAGTTCATAATCATACAATCCCTATGGATTAAATTAGGTTAAGTAGTCCAGTTTATTACCATGCCCATTTATGGTTTATAAAGGGCTAGACCTCCCACATTAGGCCTACAACTTGTGGATGTTGGATATGCCGGTCGGGGCCGGGCAGACTTCTTCCACAAGTTGGGCCTAACCTCGTGTCTTAGCCCGATTCGTATTTGTGTACTGAGGCCTCTCACATTAGGTTCAACATTAGTGGTTGTTGGATAAGCTGGTCGGGTCCGGGCAGACTTCCACCACTAATGCAACCTAACCTCGTGCCATAAGTGTAGTTACAATTTCTGATTGTAGTCCTAGGCATTTCATTATTATCCAATTACTAGTGCCTATGCCATTATAGGTGTTCATACCCATTTACCCAATTATTGAATAATATGTCCAATTCATGTTTATAAGCATTATTCAAATTATGCCAATACTAATCTTTTTCCCCCGTCCCAAACTAGCGCATTCACATAATTTGCGGCATGCCTAGGCTAGATAATAGCCTAGTCATAAATGAGAAGAAGGGAAAAGTGATGGGAATATGACAAAGGTGATTGTTCTGGCATAAGCATAAACTAGCATGGTGATAAGGTGGACATATAAGCATAAATCTGATGAACTTGTGGCAGTTAACTAGTTCTAACATAAATATGATGTCATAATAAGCATAATAAGATCTAAATTAACAATTTATATGTCTAACTGGTTCAAATCTAATATGATAGGCATAAGGTGATAAACTAGATCTGATTAATAAATTAGATGTCCACATAATTCAGATCCAATAGTTAAAAATAGTTCTAACACAAATAAGGTCAAGATCCACATTATAGAATGTTGTTGAAGTTACAATAGATCTGATAAGATAAAGATTGAGATCCAAATCCTAACCAATTCAGAATGTCATAAATTCGCAATTTACAATGGATTTGGTATAATATAGGCACATGAACAAATCCAAACTATAGTCATATCAGGTTTACTTTTAAATATTTAAATCTAAAAGCAACTAAGAACTCACAGTGTTTGGATTAGAAAATAGAAAAAGAATGGATCTTGAATCTCTAACTGGTTAGCTTTAGTTGATCGTTGTTGAAGAAAGGATCCGTCTTAGTTCAGACACCGACAGCATTTGGCCTCCCTGAATTCCAATGAAGAAAACAGGAGAAACGACCATGTATTATAGCTGCCAGCCTCTAGAAACCGACAACCATGTTATCCCTAGGGGTTTGAACACCTCTATAGCGGGGTCGACCCTGGTGTCGACACCCCCCTAGGGGTTCGACCCCCTAGAGCTGAAAATTTGACGCCTTACGAAATTTTGATTTTTGAACCCTTTTCTGGATAAGTTCTGACTCATAACTGACTCATATGCATATATATAATTCTTTTGTGTGTATACAAACTTAAAATCCTCATAGCTTCTTCATACAGTGTCCGTTTTACGCAAACCAAATGTCTATCTTGACCAGAATTTCGAGACGGACGCAATAGTGCAGTCCATTTCCTTTAATTCTGAATACTAAATTAATTATTATTTAATTTATCCACTTTTAGTGTTGTTAAAATACGGGTGTTATAGAAAGCCACATTTAACTACGATTCATATTATTGATACAATTTTGGGTGAAAATCGATGGTGTAATATCGTTTAATCTTGTCATCTTTGTACTCATTTTCAAAACGTGTTTTAAAAAGATATTTCCAAATGATTTAGGAAATTAACAGCTAATTATTATATATATATATATATTTGTGTATTTTATTAATATAAAACCTATATTATCCCTGTTATAGAGGGAAAGTGTTACAACCAAAATTCAACAACGAAACGAGCTATCGGTGAAGGGGTATCGGACCCGGCATATGACGAAGCCAGAAACATAAAAAGGGAAATTAGGACAACATGTAACCGTCGCCATCCTTGAAGGAGAAAGCTTGGATACCGCTAGGGTATTTCTGAAATGAGAAACAACTAATGAAAGTTAATCCCAGAAGCCAATTACTTCAAGCCGGAAGCAAATAAGATAGAAAGCCTAGGATCCAAGACCAATAACTTCATAAGAAGCATCAAGCAAAGACAAAGGAATGATGAAAGGGCTATCAGCATCAACTTGCTTAATGCTGATATGAAAGGACATGAAGGAGTCAAAAACACAAGAAACTGAAGCATAAGAGAAACCGTATGAAAGCCAGCTATCAAGACCAAAATCTGATGGTCACCAAGAGGCAACTACAGAAATCAACAAATAATGCGCGAAAGCATCCTCCCGGAAGATCGAAACCCACTCTAGAGACCTATCAAAAGCAAGTCAAAGATTTTGAGAAGAAGTGCTATCAACACGAACTTTCTTAGTGTAGATACCGAAAGGGCTGATGGTTCCCAAACATGGGAAGTAGGAGTATGAAATTTAATACCATAAAGACTTGAAGACAAGACCGGTAGCTTATGACCAAAAGCCGAAAGCCTTTCCCAAATCTATCCATACCAATGGGCTTGGTATCGATACGAAAGATGGAAGCAACATCAAAGAAAATCGCTAAAGACCGACACCGGCCTACCGAGAACAAAGACCGACACACCTAAGGCTTCGTTACCTCTATTAACAAGGCCAAAAGAACGGTTGAGAGCAAAAGCAACCGAAATCGAAAGGAAAAGTTCGACAGACACATAGCTGCTGCACTCGAAAGAGACTTCTGCTGACCCAAAAACAAAATGGGTCCCGATTTGTCTATAAATAAGACCCTTTACATTTTAGGGGCTGATTTCTCATTTCTCAATCTTGTACTCTTTTTATATGGAGCAAACCATAATTTCTAAATCAATTTGGGGATTTCCTTTGTAAACACTTATATACTCAAATCAATTAGCAATAAAGAGTGAATCAACACTTAGCGTAATTCCTATGAGTTGTTTAGCTACTTCTTTTACATACTACCTTATGTTTTCTACACAACAAAGGTTTTCTACACAAGTCTAAACCCTTCCTCAAGATTATTGAGAAACCCCTTTCTACAAACTGTTTAGCTTTCTATCTTGTGATTGTGCTTAGGGAACACTTATCCCTAAGTAAGTGTTGGTTGTTAAGTCTCGTAAGTGTGTTACTCACCCCTTGAGGAAAGATTAACTAATCTTTGGGATTAAGACCTTGATATCTAGGTAACGGTGAACTAACTCAAGCCTATATGAACTAAATAATCCCATTTCCCCCTTAGGTCCATTTCCTTAGACCTATCTCCGGTGTTAACAAAAATATCGTTTACATTTTGGCGCTAGAAGGAGGGCCTGAACCTCCGACCTTTTGGTAACCTTACCACATATCTAACTGTGTCGTTTCGTCCTGGATTGGACTAAGCTTTGAAGAAGAAAGATTATAGGAAAAGGGTTCCAACAAGAGTCTTCTGGATCTCAAATGACTATGTCATATATCATTGACTCGAGAGTGATGATAGAACAAAGGTTGAGAATGGAAGCCTTGCGAATAATCAAATGGAAAAAGGATACAGGAGAGTACGATTCTGATTATTGGAGCAATAACCCTTCCAACATAGGATAAATCCCAACCTTTACCTTAAGTGATTCTACATCAAGGGAGTATTACCTATTCTTTCATATAAGAAAAGCTATCCATGAACAAGCCAAAGGAAGGTATTCAAACAAGGAATAATGAAGGATTTTAGCCGTTTTGCTTCCAAATAGACTAAAAGGATAGTACTTCAATCTCAATACAACTTGAAAAGGAGAAACGAGGATATGAATGAAGTAACAAGGTTATGTAGCAAAATGGCTAGGTTCCTACTACAAAAAGAAGACTTTGCATTAAAACTGCCTAATGGGTACCACCTTACCACCTCAGTGGAAAGTATCTGCTTCCTAACCAAACATGAGCTCAATTTCTGGCCATCTAAAAAGAAGAAGCCTAAGTATGAAAGGAAATTGGGAGGGCCTTACTTCCTCTATCACATGGTAAATGGACATGAAACTAACAACTGCGGAATTCTTGAAGGGATGATCATCAAGTTCCTTAATCAAGACCAATTTCAAGATTTTGTTAAAGAATCAAACTAAGTTCAAACAAGATCCTTTGGAAAAGGGTTGTTTACATAAGTAAGGGTATGGAAACCCTATCAAACTTCAGAATTACCCAAGAAGGGTCAAATGAATAAATGGATAAAAACCCTTGTCGCCGACAAGACAGCTAGGGCAAGGCATCCTCTTGGAGGGGGTGGTGTGTAAGCCTTTCTCCGCGCTCAAATCAGAAAGGGCCAGGTTGAAGCATCAAAAGAGAATCCAATCCCTGCCAAAAATGGTTGAGACGGAGCATCTTATTAGCACTCCCTGCCTCTTCTCGTAGAATAGTACGCCCTGCCTCTGCTACGAACTACGCATGTCCTACCTCTGCTTATGTTCCTCATTACCTGCAGAAGGGAACGAAAACCCTTATCATCTCCTACGATGGCCAGGATAAGGCACCCCTTGGAGGGGGTGGAGTGTAAGCCTCTATCATCGCATACGATGGTCGGGGTAGATCATCAAAAGAATAAGCCTTAATTTCGTGTCTACGATGGCTCAGCTTAAGCATTTAAGCCCTTATCATCGCCTACAATGGCAGGGGTAAGGCGCTTTCTGGAATGCGGGTAAGTCCTTGGTCCCTGCTTGAGAATAAGCTAGCCAAGCACACCGGACACACATGCCTAGAGAGTGCGCAATAGAGAACGTACATCCTCTATTTTGACAACCAAAAGCCCAAAGAGTTGCATAAGAAGCACATACATCCTCTGCTTCCTTAAAATCAAATCCAATGGGGGAAACAAAGCTAATTACCAAAAGTGGATTTTTGGTCCTCTTTCAAATACCTGAATCTGGGTTGATTCGGGATTTCTATTAATTACCAAAAGTAGATTTCTAGCCCAATATTCTAAATACTCGAATCTGGGTTGGTTAGAGACCTCAATTATTACCAGAAGTGGGTTTCTGATCTTTTGTTCACAAATACTCGAATCTGGGTTGATTCGGGACTTCTGTCATTATCAGAAATGGTTTCTAAACTCCTATTGAGTACCTAAATCTGGGTTATGGTTCGGGATTTCCAATTGTTGCTAAAGGGAGTACCCTGGTAACGTCTTATTAATACCCTAATCTGGGTCACAAGACTCTAATTCTTATCCCTAAAAAAAGGATCAACTACCCGCGCTCAAAGCACTAACTACGAGTCTTCAAACGAAGATTGTAAGCTTCCATCTTGCTTAGAGAGATTTCTTAAACTCATTACATACAAATTGCTATTATTTATGCAAAGTATAAGCAAAAATCACATGTCAAGTAATACATATCCCATTTACAAATTCGTTCACAAAGTTATGTCATTAACTATTCAAAGGAAAGTTAGGCAATGGTAACACCCGATGGAGCATTATATGCTTCCCTATTTTTGGGGAAAGAGGGGATAACAACATGACTAAGCGCGATGCATAAAAGCTCATTGATCTTCTGTCTCTTTTCCATAACTTTATCAAGGTCACCTGAAGGCTTGATTTGAAGCTTCAATGCTCGGTTATAAGACCTACACATGGCCTGAAGAGTCTTATTTTCTTTCTCCAAACTAAAAATCATGCCTTTCTTTTCGTAATTTCTTGACTACGAAAAACATAGTAATCAATACGCCGGAGCGTATCCTTATTATATTTTCTATCATAAAAGCCTTTTATATCATCCTTCATTTTCCAGCACCACCTACTAGCAATAGAATCGTCTAACCCAGGAGGAGGGTTCCTCGCTTGACAACCTATTTCAAGCTCTGAGGCACCGATCTCGGTCGTGACTTATGGAGATTTGGATATAGAAATGTCAGTGACACGTCCAAAAACGAATTCCCAAGTTTTGCAATTTGTCAATGCGTTGTTGCGTTCAACTTCTAAATCAGCAATTTGACGATGTAACTCATCTATTTCTTTATCAAAATCAATGGAGGGATTCGTTTTTATTTCTATCTTTAGCTCAAGGACAGTTTTGTCCTTTAGCCTTAGCTAGTCCTTCAAAATGTTTACTTGTTCACTCAAAAACTCAGCAGATGGTTCCTTACATAAAGTGGATCCATCTATAGCGTTGACAAAAGAGTCCTCTAAAAAATCTCTCTGACCCATAATTCGTAGTGTATCTTATCCAGTACAGGAGAGAAAATCTTTGATAGGGATTCCCTATTTTATAAACATGCAGACCATTGCTTATAAGATTTATTTTCAAAAGAAAACAATAATAGTAAACCATAATTCTCATCATTCAAAAATGACAAGTACATGTGTTACCTTAAACCCATCCAAACAAACTTTAACTACAAAGATTTCATAGTTCAGTCATTTCCTTCAATACATTTGTTATTCATATTGCATATCAGTTTTGCACGATGAGCTCTAAGTTTCCTTAATCTCGCCTCTCTATCATCACCCAAGAAGTTAAAACGGTGTTGGGGATACTTTATGTAAATATGCTTAAGATCTTTCAAAAAGCGATCTCGGTTGGATTTACAAGGTGACTTTGTGAGGAACTGTCTCCTTGGTCTAAATAATGAATGCAAGTCATCCTTGGGAATGATGTCATTAGTAAAAATAGGGTTCTGTTGAAATGCGAGAAGAGGAACAATGGTTAAGTAACGAGGGGACACCCTTAGTACCATACGATCATGGAATTATGCTTTACAAATACTAGTAAATTTCAAAATGAGATAAACAAATCAAATATATAGAGAAAACTATCTCAGGGACAAAATCTATACCTGAGAAATAAGAGAAGCAGATTGTATAGGTTGATCTTTTTAATCAGACTCTGAGAAACCTGTATTTTTTGCAGATACACCAACAACATATGGGGTAGCAGGATCATATGAGAGATCAAGATTAATTTCCTTGGAGCTTGGGGCACCACCAATAGGTGGGGGAGGAGGATCGTCACCTTTGTGAAAACTATCCTGGCAGCCTCCACACTCAGAGCTAGGGTTATCGTTATGACCATCACCATCTTCATCAACAACAAAGTCTTCTTGCTCCTCGTCACTAGGTTCTGAATCATCTGGCAAATCCTTAATGTACAAAAGGTCCTTTAATTTCGTTTTGTCCATCTTTGGAATCCTAATGCTTTGTTTGGCTAAGCCTATTCTTTCTATGACTCTGTTTTGAACGGAGGAGTGAATAGAAGGAAAGTCCATGCCCGGGAACTTTTTAAAGCTATTACAGTATGCCAGGAAGAGAGCATGTTGGAGAATGGAATTTTGATGACAACAGCCTTGTTTCAATTAATATCATTATTAATTATAAAATATATACTAATATGTTTGTCCAGAATACATATATATATATACACACACACATGAAGGATATAAAATATTGAAGACTGTACAGTATTAGAGATCCAAGATATCAAGGAATTCAAGATCTTGAGTATCAAGATAATCAAGATTTCAAGAGCTCAAGATTATCAAGTAATAGAGTCTACTATATATGTAAAACTACGGTTAGCACTTTCGAATTCTATTTTCAAATTCCTTTTCAAATAAATTTCAAAATAATTTCAAACTCCTTCTCTAAATTGATTTCAAATTATTATGATTTTACTTATGATTTCATATATATATATATATATATATATATATGTGTTTATAACTTATAAAGTTTTATAATATATATGTTTTATATTCTTATAACATATAATTTTATAAATATGTTTATATTATATTTTTATTTGTTTTTACACTTTGGAAAACTCATTTTAAAACATTAGTTTTGATTCAAGAATTTCCAGAAAATATATATTGGTTTTAACACTTGAAAATGATTTTAAATTAAAAAACAACATTACATATTTAAGCATGTCGACATATAACTGTCACTTTTTAAATTTTCAAAGGAAGTGTCTTTTTATATTTGAAACGCTTAAGAAACGTTGCAACCTTTCAACCTCTATAAATAGGAGTTAATTTTGAATTTTTTATCACCTCTTCTCCATTATCATACTATCTTATACCACCATTATTATACATAAATTTCTTGATTCTACACTTATACTCTGCTGATTTCTACTCAAATTATATCAAACTTCTTCTCTTTTCAATCTCTATCAACTGCTCTTTGTTTGAAGTGCTATTGAACAGTTCTAGGGATGTTGTATTCATTTGGGAATTGTTTGGGAAAGGGTGTGTTCCTTGTAGCCCTGAAATCAAGGAAAGGGAGCGTGTGAACCTTGTAGCCGTGAAATCAAGGGTGGTGGAATCGGTATGAACCTTTTAACCGTGAAATCAATGGTATTGTAAGATTGATACTAGTATTAATATTCTTTGTACAATCCAATGTTGCATGGCGTAGGAGTAATCTAAACTAGTATAAAATCCGGTGTGTTCTTTCCTTTTATGCATTTTTTATTTACTTACATTTGTATCCCTGATTGTTTCTGTGTTTGTGATCATTTCTGGTGTGATAATCATTGTGTGATTTATATAGATATTCAAGATTGTTCAAATTTTCCATAATCTCTTTAAAACACTATTCACCCCCTCCCCTCTAGCGTTAATTTTTCCTTATGATCCTTAATCCGTAATCCCTAACAATTGGTTTTAGAGCATAGGTTTTCAAAAGTTCATCATCTGAATTTTGGAAATATTAAATGGCAACCAGCACTAGAATTACTAGTAACAATAGTTCATTTGTAGATTGTCAGTCCACCGTTAGACCACCATTATTCAATGGTAGTAATTAATCATATTGGGCATGTAGAATGAAAATTTGCAATTCGTAGAATTAGACACTTGAAATAATACACAAACGGCATACGTTGAACCCACTACTAATTTTGCGTAATGGATTAATGAACAAAGGGTTGCTGCCCAAATAATTCTAAGGCAATGAATATGTTATTATGTTCATTAGATAGAAATGAATTTAATACAGTGTCAGTTCGCAAATCTGCTTATAAAATATGGGGAACATTGCAAGTTACTCATGAAGGAACCAATAAAGTTAAACAGACCAAGATATCTATGTAAACTAATCAATTTGAGTTATTTAAAATAATCAAAATGAATCTGTCTCCGATATGTACTAAAGATTTCAGGAAATCATGCATTCATTAATGGCTTTGGGAAAAACTTATTTTGAGGAGGATCAAGTCAGAAAAATTCTCAATTCACTAACTCTGGAATGGGATCAGAAAACACTGGCAATAGAAAAGGCAAATAATGTTAGTGAAATGAAGATTGAGAAGTTAATAGGAAATTTGATGCCATTCAAAGTTCAATGACAAAAAAGAAAGGAGAATATGTAACACACTGCATTTTTAACTCAAGATAATAAAATAAGAATAACTTAGTTGAATATTAAGAATTAAGTGAAACGGACTATGCCATTGCATCCGTCTCGGAATTCTGGTCAAGATAGACACTTGGTTTGCGTAAAACGGTTAAAGTAAGAAGAAGTTACGAGCGTTAGAAGTTTTATAAAATATAAGGATCTTATATGTATCCAGAAAATCGAATTCACAAAGCGGGAAATCTAGGCAGGAATTCTGAATCCAGATCTGAAGAAAAGGAACGAGTATTTGTAAGTAGGTGTTCAGATCTCATATCGAAGTAACGTAACTTTCTAGATCCGATCTATTCAAATTTCCTCCTCTTTCTTTCCTCTCTCTTTTAATAAAAATAATCAATCCATGGTTATTAGGTTTTGAATCCAATTAGTAGAAAAACCATGGATGCTAAAACTAGACCAGATCCAGGATTGGGAAAGCGTACGAGGTGAGTGCGTTTAAGCTATAGCATTTTAGATAATAATATGGTATCCTTTACCATTCCCCATTTTGTATAATTGAATTTTCCAGAATAATTAAGAATCACTGTTATAACAAGTTGTGATGTTAATATGAATAATTCATATGTTGAATCAGTTAAAGTGTTGGAATGATTAAATGTGGAAAACAAACTTGTTAGAAAATGGGTAGTGACTACTGTTGTCATAATCACATGATTCACTTATGGTATATTATTGAGTAAATGACATGTTTAGCTTGTTGGATTTGAAAAATTACCCGATTAAATATTTACATGTCAAAATAGAATTAAACACATGTTAAAAAGGACATACGATAAAGTATAGGCATAATTTGATGACATGTAAATTGTGCGTAGCGAAATTAGAATGAAAGTGTTGGCGCTATAGTCCTCCTTATGGTCACCTTTGACCATGCCTTTTAGGAGTGCCCCTGGTGCTAGGAGAAGAAAGCCATTACAGTAAACATATGAAAAGGACAATATGCCTAGAATTTACATGAAATAGGAATAATTGTTAAAGAATGAACATATCGAGATTCACAGTAATTTGACACCGTAACGCTCTTAGACACGATGTTAGATTGCACTTCTGATAGAAGTCTGCTCGGAACCGCCCCGCATATCCATCTTCACAAGTGGTAAATCTAATGTGAGGGGTCTAAGTGCACAATTAAAACATGAAATGGTACTAATACGCGAGGTTAAGTCAACTTGTGGTAGAATTCTGTTCGGACCCGCCCGGCAAATCCAGCATCCACAAGTGTAGGCTTAATGTGAGAGGTCTGGTGCATATATATATATATATATATAAGAAGATATGAATAGATGGCAATTATGGTAATTAAGTGTCTAACTCGGGAAATAAGAAAAGAAAGGATGTAATGGACCGAGTTAGTGTGATGTGAAGGAAAAGTGATGTATTTCCCTAAATGACCTATTTTTGAGAACATTGTTGCAGGTAAGCTACAGTAAATAAAGTAAGAAAAGTAAAGAATTTACTTGCTACCATGGATTTCGATGGGAATATGTAACACCCCAAATTTTTAATGACATTTAAAGAGAATAAATTAAATAATAATTAGTTTAATATTCAGAATTAGAGGAAACAGACTACACCATTGCGACCATCTCGAAATTCTGGTCAAGATAGACATTTAGTTTGCCTAAAACGGACATTGTATGAAGAAGTTACGAGAGTTTTAAGTTTGCATACGCATAGAAATATTTTATATATGCGCATGAGTCAGAGGTGAGTCAGAGATGAGTCAGAATTATATCCAGAGGATTCAAATTCGAAAAATTCCTCTAAGCGGCAAAATTCCTGCTTTAGGGGGTCGACCCCTCGAGGGGTGTCGACCTAGGGGTCGACCCCCCTGAAGAGGTGTCGACACCCTTAGGGTTGACGTGGCACTCAGTTTTAGGGGGTCTGGCAGCTATATATACATGTCCTATTTCTCATATTTTCTTCATTGGAAATCATGGAGGCCATATGCCGCTGGAGTGCAAACTGAACCGTCTTCTACAATAACATATTTTGCAAATCCCATTCAGAAATTCTAGATCCGTTCTTTATCAATTCTCTAAACCTAACGCCGTAAGTTCTAGTTGTTTTTAGGTTTAGATAAATAAAAGTATATTTTGAAAGGCTATGAATTGGATATGTTGTAAAGTATGATTCTGTGTTAGTGTGAAATTCTACACTATGTCATGACAGATCTATTTTCCTAGATCTAATAAAATTGTGGTTATTCGACTATGTTGCTTATGTGGATTTTGACTTGTAACCATCTTATGGTGGATGTACATCAATTAATTTGGACAGTTGTAACATTGCTTAGATCTTGTTCCTTATGTTAATCACCTTTCACCTGTCATATTGTGATCCATTGAGATATGTTGTAAACTTGACATGTGAATCTATCTTTAGATCTAAACATGTTACTATGTCACCCTAACTATGCTAGATCTAAATAATTGGACACCTAATGTTTAATCAAGATCTCATTATGCTTGCTTGAACATCATAGTAATCGCCACAAGTTACCAGTTTGATGTCCACCTTATTATGATGTTAATCATATGTCCATTCACTTTGTTATCATGCCAGTTTATGTTCATTTTTATGCCAAGATATGTTGAAACTATCACCCTTGTCATATTCCCTTCTTATTGTTATAGCTAGGCAACTTTATAATTCATATTTTATAATTGGCATAATTTGTGAAATATTTGGACATATAATTCATATGGGGAAACATAGAAATAATTACCTATAATGACATAGGTAGATTTGGACTAATTTGGAATGGTTAGTAATTAACAATTAGGAATTGTAAATTGTACTTATGACACGGGGTTAGGTTACATTAGTGGTGGAAGTCTTCCCGGACCCGACCGGCATATCCAGTAGCCACTAATGTAGAACATAATGTGGGAGGTCTAAGTACGCAAATACGAATTTGGCTAAGACACGAGGTTAGGCCCAACTGAGGAATAAGACTGCCCGGACCCGACTGGCATATCCAGCATCCACAGTTGTAGGCCTAATATGGGAGGTCCAGCCCATTATAACCATAATTGGACATGGTGATGAAATGGACTACTTCACGTAATTTAATATGACTATGAACTTAAGTTAGGGTTAAGTAAAATTGGATGGGTAGTGGGTGGGTTAAGTAAATTTGAGGGAGCGGGTAATATTTACATATAGGCCCACGAACTTAACCCAATAGGGTTATGTAATCAAAGACACCTAATGGTATACATAACCGGTGGAAAATATAGTAAAGTTACATAATTAAAGACACACTTTAGGGTAAGCATAACTAACATAGGGCTATGTAATTAAAGACACCTAAGGGTATGCATAGTCAGTGGTAAACCTAGTGGGGGATACAAGACAAAGGGGAGAGCTTGTATCATATTGCGTGGTACCCATTTCAGTCAGTAACCCGAAGTAAGTATCAAATAAAGAACTGCGGAGAAAGGGGCACGCATACTGATTGATTGTAAGAGACCCAAACGAGACGGACGGTGTGGGCGGCGCAAACCGACCGGGGACATGTGCGTGCATGGGCCGGGCAGAGGTGGCTAAGACGACCGTGACACCAGTAGATATGGTTGTGCATACTTGGTGTTGCCACTTTAGGAAGTGATACCTCCTACTGTAGGGCCAACATAGGATATCTACAGGGTAGGGAGCCGATCGATTAGGGTCGTGGTTAGGGTACATTCGAATGTATGCCCTAATTCTACCAACTCATAGCTGAAGGGATCATCTCATTTTAGTTATACTAGTAATAATGCAGAGTAATCATTAGTGAAGCATTCACACCTTATCTTGCTTACCTTGTCGCACCTGCCATTTATGAAGTGATCTCTCTTATCCACTTTATATGCCTATCATGTTGCTTTTATTTATCTACTGGCTAAAAGTTAGTAGACTCGCCAGACTTTATGTCTGACCCTGTTGTTTCTCCTTCTTTCTTCCATTCCCTCCCCCTCCCCCCCCCCCAGGTTCTCAGGGAGGAAACTCTCAGACTTAATCAGGAATCCGATATCATCTTGCTAGGAGCTACTTCTGAAGTATGGCTCAAGTTCTTGTCTCTACTATGGATTAATTCTTTTAATTGGGGAATGATGCTTTTTATTTACTTATGTACTCTGATAAAGCAAGACAGAAGTTATTTATTGTAATGGTTTTTGTGACTTATGAAATTGTGGACCACGGTATTATGTTTTATGGTTGAAATAAAAATTTAAATTTTTTGTTGGTGCCTTATTTATATTTGTCTTGTAATTACACTGTGTCTATTTACCTATAGCGCTTCACGAAACTTAATGCATTTCTTTAGTGAGTTACATTAACGGATGTAGGGTGTCTCACTTGGTATCAGAGCTGAAGGTTACCAGATTAGATAAAAGTTTTTGGAAATTATTTTCAAAAAGGTTTTAAAAGAAAAGCATTTTCAAAATAAAAGTCTATTTTGAAAAACATTCCCCAAAAAGCCATATGTAGTATCCTTCGGTCTTTTATCTAAATTTCTTCCTTTTCCCTTTTTTCAGCATGTTTGGGGAACAAAACATCCCTAATATCCCAGAGGTCGTCACAATACCTAGATGGTTCCGTAGGTATTTGGTGGCCACGGCGCCTGCCGAAGGCCAAGAATACATTCCTCCCCCAACTGCACCAGTCATTCCTCCTCCTCCCCCTCCAAGGGCTGATAACATTGCCAAGATCTGCAAAGACTTCTGGGCTATGAGAGGAAGGCCATTCCATGGGAACGAGACATTCGTAGAAGCTCGGAATTGGCTTAAGGAGACAGAGGACTTATTCGTAATCTTTGAAGTGGAGGACCGAAGAAAAATTCAATTAGCTGCTTGGCTTTTAAAGGACCAAGCCTCATTTTGGTGGGAAGTCACCCAAGTTATACGTCTGGTAGAAACTTGGGAAGACTTTAGACAGAGGTTCGAAATGAAATTTATTTCTCAAGCAGAGAGAAGCATACAGATGGAGAGGTTCTTAACACTCGAACAATGAAATTTGATGATAAAGGAGTATGTGAACAAGTTCAACCAGCTGACATGGTTTGGGTTAGAGTTGGTAGATACACCGCACAAAAGGGCTTTACGGTTTGCTAAAGGGCTAAATGAGCCTCTGCATGGTTTAGCCATGTCCCATATTCCAATGGAGGCCACTTTTGAAAAGATTTTAGATATGGCCCTAATGCATGAGAAGGACAAGGGAGAGAAGAAGGAAGCAAAGACTGAGGGGACATCGCAGAATAAGAAGGCACAAGAAGGGGCAGCAACAACAGAAGAAAGGAGGGAAAGATGACAAAGGCAAGGATAAGAGAAAGTGTCACAATTGTGGAAAGGAGGGCCATTTGATCAATGATTGTAAGAGAACGAAGGCCAATTGCTTTAATTGCGGAGAGGTCGGACACTTCTCTAAAGAGTGCCCGAAGAAACAGGGATCGCAGGGACAAGGGAAAAGAGCAGGGACTTCTGGAGGGCAGGTGCATGCTCTCGTGATCAGTGCTCCTGAAAGAGGTAGAAAATTTTCCATAGAAAGTTTAGTTTCTCTTTCAAACCATCCAGTTAGAACACTTTTTGATTCTGGTGCTTCACACTCGTTTATATCTAGTTATGTGGTTGAATCTCTGCATTTAGTTACTAGTATGGTAGTAGATCCCGTAGTTTTTTCAAACTCCATTAGTGGTTCAGCTCATTTATCGATGATTTGTCAGGGTTTGAAAATATCTATGTTAGGCGTTGAGTTTGAATGCGACGCGTGTGTGCTTGGGTTTATGGGATATGGGTTGATTCTAGGAATGGATTGGCTTACCACGTATGGGCCATTCTGGATTATGAGAGGAGGGTTGTTAGACTCCTGACCTGTCATGGAAAGACCCTTGAAGTTTCTTGTGACCCTCAAGGGTCTGTTATTCTTAGCTTCCTAGAGTCTCTAGATGCATCCATAGATGATTTTCAATATGTTCCGGTGGTTCGAGATTATTCCGATGTTTTTGATGAGGTGCGGGGTTTACCTCCAAGGCGCGAGATCGACTTCCACATATATTTGGTGGACAATGCAAAGCCAGTTGCATTACCAATGCGCCACATGGCTCCAAGAGAAAGAAGGGAGCTGAGTAAGCAAGTAGGGGAGCTACTTGAAAAATGGTTTATCATACGATGCATATCTGAGTGGGGTGCTCCAATAGTATTCGCAACTAAAGCGGATGGTTCACTTCGTTTGTGTGTTGACTATAGTGAGTTAAATAAGTTCACTAAAAAGAATAGGCATCCGCTTTCGAGGATTGATGATTTATTTGATCAGCTTGTTGGTGCCTCGGTATTTTCTCAATTGGACTTGGCTACGGGGTTCCATCAGTTGAGGGCGTCTGAGGATAGCATAGATAAGACTGCTTTCAGGACTCAGGACGGTTGGCTAGTTATGCCTTTTGGGTTGACAAATGCACCCGCCTATTTTGTTGATTTGATGAGTTGGGTGTTTCGGGAGTTCCTAAACAAATTCGTCATAGCCTTCATTGATGATATTTTGATCTTCTCCAAGAGTAAAGAAGGCCATGCCCAGCATTTGGGAGAAGTTTTGAAAACTCTTTGTGACCATCAGCTAAAAGAAAATTTCTCCAAATATCATTTCTGGAGAAAGGAGGCGAGATTCTTAGGGCATGTAGTCTCCAAAGAAGGGATAGCTGTAGATCCCGCGAAGGTGGTTTAGTACAAGATTGGCAGATTCCCAAAAATGCAACCGAGGTGAGAAGCTTTCTTGGGTTGGCAGGTTATTATAGGAAGTTCATTAAGGACTTCTTGAAGATATCAGCCCCTCTCACCAGGCTGACAAAGAAGAATTTGGCATTTTCATGGGACATAGACTGTGACGTTGCTTTCCAACGACTGAAAAGGGCTCTGACAATAGTCCCAGTCTTGACCTTGCCCGATGGGAGTAATGTGTTTACTGTTTACACTGATGTGTGCGGTACAGGGCTTGGTGTCGTGCTAATGCAAGAAGGGAAAGTAATATGTTATAGGGGTAGACAGTTGAGAGTTCATGAGAAGAACTACCCCACCCATGATCTAGAGTTAGCTTCCATAGTATTCGCATTAAAGACATGGCGTCATTATATACTTGGAGAAAAGTTTGAGTTATACACCGATCATAAATCTCTCAAGTGTCTATTCTCACTGAAGGATCTCAACTTAAGAAAACAACGGTGGATGGAGTTCTTAGCTTCATATGATTTTGAAATTGCTTATACCCCTAGCAAGGGTAATGTGGTAGCAGACACACTAAGTAGGCAGAGGGTGGCCTTGAGTCCTCTGTTTGTGGAAAGAAAGAACTTGAAGTTCATATCAGCTTTTGATTTTAGACCCTCCATCGAGGTTTTGCCTGATTTATTTACATCCTTGGAGATACGACCGACTCTTGTGGATCAGATAGGAGCATCGCAACAAGGTGACCCACAGATTCTAGACATCATGGATAAGCTCAGAAGAGGGGGGACTTCTGGTCACCTCAGTAGGTATGCCATAGATGAAAAGGGGTGGTTGCGACGAGATGGAAGGCTTTGTGTTCCTCAAACTGGAAGCTTGATAAAGGCAGTCCTAGAAGAAGCCCATCATTCTAAGACGACCATTCATCCAGGCAGTAATAAAATGTACAGGGACATGAAGAGGGTTTTCTTTTAGGCTGGGATGAAGAAGGATGTGGTCGAATTTGTTTCTCAATGTTTAGTTTACCAACAAGCCAAAGCTGAGCAAAAGAAGCCCGGTGGATTACTTCATCCATTGGAGGTTCCGCAGTGGAAATGGGAGAGTGTCTCTATGGATTTCATAGATGGTTTGCCTAGATCGAAGAAAGGTAATACCAGTGTTTGGATGATAGTGGATAGACTAACAAAGAGCGCTCATTTTATTCCTGTTAGGAGTAAGAGGACGGCATCATGGTTGGCAGCAATTTATGTCCGAGAGATAGCTCGTCTTCACGGAGTACCTTCCAGCATCGTGAGCGATCGTGACCCCATCTTTACCAATGAATTTTGGAAGATCTTGCAAGAAGCATTAGGTACACAGTTGTGTTTGAGCACCGCTTATCATCCTTAGACCGATGGGCAAATGGAGAGGGTGAACAGAATTCTAGAAGATCTTTTAAGGCTGTGTCTGTAACACCTAATAATATGTAAACTGTTCTGTGAGCTGTTACTATGTATGTAAATGTACTATGTTCTAAGTTGATCCTATAACCGTTGTAGAGTTGTATTACACAAGTATTAAGTATGTCGATCCACATAAAAAAAAGAGAGAGTACATCACCGACGTACTTAAGACTTGTTAATTGCAAATCTACGAATGGTCGCTCGTATCAAACCCTATTCTCTGCTCTAATAGACGGCGTTACTTGTTAATGCTCTTTATTAGGGTGGGTCTCGGGGTGGGGCGTTACAGTTGGTGAATATTAAAATTTACAAATCTAAGAATGCTTAATTTTTAGAAGAAGAATTAAGAGAAACGGGTTACGCCATTGCGTTCGTCTCAGAATTATGCTTGAGATAGAGTTCGAGTTTGTGTGAATCGGACTCCGTATGAAGAAGTTATGGAGTTCAAAGGATTTCAAGTTTAAGAAGAAATAAATAAAAATAATAATTAAATAATAAAAAACCAGTTCAGAATTCAAAATTCAAGCAGATTAGGCTTAGCGGGAAATTTCCCACTCAGGGTGTCGACCCCCCAGGGGGAGTCGACATAGGTGTCGACCCCCCTATAGGGGAGTCGACATAGGTGTCGACCCCCCTGTAGGGAGTCGACCCCTTTCAGATTTACCTCCTGTAACGAATTTTTACAACCCTATGCTGATATGTCCTTCTCTGATTGGCCAATGAATGATTTCTGAGGTATTAGGGCATATGTGTCATGCTATGGTTGGTTGGATGACACATCTCTTTGGTTTGATGGCTCTGATTTCTCCTAGACTAATCCAAAGGCTAGAATTGAACCTAGACTTCTATATAATCACCCCAAACCTCAACCTTAGAACTAATTCTATGAAGCCGTCATGCTGTTCGTCTACAAACTGGCCTAGCCTCCATTCATCTACCCCAAACTAGAGAATCAAATTCAAACTAGGAATCAATTAGAAGAACTAGAGAATCAAACGTCTACATCAAAGGATAGCTTTTCAATTTCAGAAATCAGATCCTAGAAATCAAGATCTGTCCTTTTTCTGTAAGTACAGTTATTGTTCAGATGTGAACACCTAATAAAAAATCGTGACCTTAATAACTGGATCTAGAACTATGCCTAATTCTATTCGTGCCTATCCTTTTGTCAATTCTGAATTGCCTATGCCTATGAGACTATTGTGATTGACGTAATGACACCTATCATGCCTATGAGACTATTGTGACTGACATAATGAAACCTAACATGCATATGAGACTATTGGATTGACATAATGGAACCTATCATGCCTATGGGACTGTTGTGATTGATTTATCATATTGTACATCCTATGCCTATGAGACTATTAGACTGACACAATTGAACCTACCATGTTGTATATGCAAATTACATGATAAGTTATGTTCATACATGCTTACATGTTTAGATCCAAGCTAGTACCCATGTTTAATATCTATATAAGTTCATGCTTATACAATTAGATCTATGCTAGATCGCATGTTAATTGGATCTAATTTAAATGTAAGATCACGTTTATGTGCTCAATTAAGTTTATGTCGTTCTATCCCAAATTTATACTACGCACGTTGATCTATATTGTTTATGCCTGTTGGAATGTTACATGTCCCTTTCTTTTCCCTTTTGTTTATAAGTTAGGCTAATTTGCGAGCCTAACATTCTATGTGAATTATGTGAACGAATAACGGGGGAGACGTTGAGGAAAAATATTAAACTACATGCTATTGGCATAGATTGGCTCATAATCATGTAAATGATTAGTTGCATGAAATGTTAGAATTTGAATACCTAGAATTATGGACATAATTTAGAGGGTAAATGGGGCATGACTTGAATTGACAACACTTGTGGATAGTTTACATATGAACATGAATTGTAAATATGTAAATTAATTAAAAGATGAATATGCCTAACCCGAGGTTAGATTGAGTTACGGTGTAAGACTGCCCGGAACCGCCCGGCACATCCAACAACCGTAACAATATAGATCTAATGTGAGAGGTTAGCGCATTAAGCCCAAAAACCCGAGGTTAGATTGAGTTGCGGTGTAATACTGCCCGGAACCGCCCGGCACATCCAGCGACTCAACAATATAGATCTAATGTGAGAGGTTGGTGCTTTAATGAATGAATTAAAGCTAAGAAACAAACAGGCTAAGAATGGTAGGGTTAAGTTAATTAAGGCAACACTTAACCAATACAACATGTTAATTTAACAAATGGGTGAGGTTAGGTTAATTTGAGAACACTTAACCATTATAACATGTTGATTAGGAAACTCTAGTAACGAGGACCCATTTTAGCAGTAACCCACATAGATGTATCATGGTACCCTAAACTAGGAAGGGTGGGGCACGATTACTGGACTGATTATAAGCGGTCAAAATAGCAGTGGGTGGTGCGACAGTGTAGGTCTCAATGGAGTACGGGCGTGCACGTGCTCCGGAGCGGGAAAAGTAGGCACTGGGCATCAGTAGTATACACTGTGCATCTAGAATTTGTGTCGGGTTGCCACCATAGGAAATGATACACCCTATGGTGGGACCAGCACAGATATCTACAATCTAGCGAGGCCGAATGACACAAGTAATAAATGCATGCGAGTAGAAGCCGATCGGGAAATGGATTACTTTGTTATGAACACATGATGGTAGTTGAAACCTTTGTAGTAGGTGCATAGAAATAGAAATGAGTGCGATAGCATATTCATTTTATCTTATTTTATGTTATCTTATTTATATGGTATTGTCCTATGTTCAGTTTATTCATGTCATGATCCTGTTACCTGTTTACATGCTGAATAATCACTGGACTTACCAGACTTATGTCTGACCCGTTTTCTTTCGCCTTCTTTTCTTCCGTCCCCCCCCCCCCAAGGTCCGCAGGAGGGAATACTTCAGCTTAGTGCTGAACTTTTCAAGCTTGAAGAGAGTAGATGTATTTCTTGGATTCTCTTTTCTTGGGCTATGGCTGTGGTTACACTTTTAGTGGGGATTTATGCTGCTTTACTTCTGTTTTATGCTTCTTTATGTACTTGGAGATTTAAATCAAGACAGATGTTTTGTTGTAGTAATTTAGAAGTTGGATTTTGAGACAATGCTTGTAATGTTTTGACTGAACCCCGCTATTTAATAAATAATTTCAGTTTCCCGCTGTTTATATGTCTGTCTTGTAAATTATCTGTGTCTTTTACCTAAAATGCTTCACCAAAGTTAATGCATTCACTTTGTGAGTGACCTTAACGGAGGTGGGGTGTTTCACTTGGTATCAGAGCAAAGGTTTACCAGATCAGATAAAAGTTTTTGAAAACTATTTTTTCAAAAAGAAATTTAAAGAAGCGTTTTCAAGAAAAGTGGTGTTTTATTATAAAGGCATAATCCCCAAAGCCATATGCACTATCTTTCTATCCTTTGTTTTGAACCTTTTCTTTTCATTTCAGCATGTCTGTGGATCTTAATCTTCCTGAGGGCGTACCGGTACCTGGTTGGTTCATAAGGTACCTAGAGGCTAGGGCTAATGACGCGGGCCCAGCAGACGTTCTTCCTCCCCCAATTACAGCCGTTCCTCCTCCTCCTCCTCATGTGAATGCTTTCTCGAAGATATGTAGAGACTTTCGAGCCATGGGTGGAAAGAACTTTAATGGGACTGAGTCATTTGTGGAAGTAAGAAACTGACTCAAGGAAATAGAAGATTTGTTTGTTATCTTCGAAGTGGATGATAGGCAGAAGATACAATTAGCTGTATGGTTACTTAAGGATGAGGCCTCTTACTGGTGGGAAGTTACTAATGCTGAGAGACTAGTTGAAACTTGGGAGGATTTCAGAATGAGATTTGAAATGAAGTTCCTCTCCCAAGCTGAACGAAGCCTACAGATGGAGAAGTTCTTAGCACTCAAACAGGGAAGCCTATCGGTTAGGGAATACGTCAACCAGTTCAACCAACTGGCTAGATTCGGACAGGAGTTAGTAAGCATTCCACATAACAAGGCTATCCGATTCATTAAAGCGTTAAATGAGCCACTACACAGCCGAGTTATGACCCATATACCTATGGGTGCGACTTTTGAGAGACTGGTGGACATAGCACTGTTACAGGAGGAAGACAAGGATGACAAGAAAGAGGCAAAGTTGGAAGAACCTCTTGACAAGAAAGGGGAGGGGTCGCAGAATAAGAAAACGGATTCCAAGAAAGGTGGGAAGAATAACAAACCCCGTGACAAGAGGAAGTGCAAATTTTGTGGCATACCTGGACATCTAATTAAAGAATGTAGGAAGAAGAAGAGGAAGATGGGTGGTTGCTTTCAATGCGGCGAGACAAAACATGTGGCTAAGGATTGCCCGAAAAGGCAAGGGCAAGGGTAGAGGACTGGATCTACTTCTGGAGGGCAGATTCACGCTCTCATTGTACCTCCGCAAGAAAGAGGTAGGAATATTTCTGTTGAGAGTATAGTTTATCTTTCTGATCATCCAGTTCGTACTCTTTTTGATTCTGGCGCATCGCACTCTTTTATATCTACTGCTTTAGTTGAATCTCTGCACACAGATACCAGTATAGTAGAGGATACCATGGTTGTTTCAAATCCAATTGGGGGCTTATTTATGCATGATTTGTTTGTATTTGTAAATTTCTATACTAAGCGTTGGGTTTAGATGTAATGCTTATGTTCTGGGCTTCACGGGCTATGGGTTGATTCTAGGCATGGATTGGTTATCCAGTAATGGTGCCATCCTCGATTGTGAAAAGAGAGTGGTTCGACTTATGACTCGCCTCGGTAACACTCTCGAAATCTCTTGTAATCCCATGAATTCTGTTATGCTTAGCAACCTAGAATCTCTTGATGCGTCTGTTTTAAACTTGCAATCTGTTAGAGTAGTCCGTGAATACTCGGATGTCTTTGAAGAGGTGAAAGGTTTTGATCCAAAGTGAGAGATAGACTTCCGTATATGCCTTGTTGATAACGCAAAACCTGTTGCTTTACCTGTTAGACACATGGCTCCAAGGGAAACAACAAGCAAGTTAAAGAGTTGCTTGAAAAGGGGTTCATAAGGCGGAGTATTTCTGAATAGGGTGCTCCAGTGGTGTTTGCAACCAAAGCAGATGGTTCACTTCGTCTGTGCGTGGACTATAGGGAGCTAAACAAGCTGACCAAGAAGAATAGGCACCCACTTCCTAGAATAGACGACTTGTTCGACCAGCTCGTAGGTGCCTCAGTTTTCTCCCAACTAGATCTGGCCACCGGATTTCTTCAGCTAAGAGTGGCCGAAGACAGCATAGATAAGACCGCGTTCAGGACCACAGATGGTTTCTTCGAATGGCATGTCATGCCTTTCGGCTTGACAAACGCACCTGCCTGCTTCGTAGACTTGATGAGTAGGGTGTTCAGAGAGTTCCTTAATAAATTTGTAGTGGTCTTCGTGGACGACATTTTGATTTTCTCAAAAACTAAAGAAGAACATGCTATGCATTTAAGGGAAGTTATGGATACTCTTCGTGCACACCAGCTGAAAGCAAAATTCTCCAAATGCCATTTTTGGAGAGAAGAAGTAAGGTTTCTTGGATATGTGGTGTCCAAAGAGGGGATAGCTGTGGATCCCGCAAAAGTAGTTGCGGTGCAAGATTGGAAGATCCCACGGAATGCAACCGAAGTATGAAGTTTTCTCAGGCTAGCGGGCTTTTACAGAAAGTTCATTAAGGACTTTGCAAAGATCTCAGCCCTACTTACTAGGTTAACAAAGAAGAACCTAACTTTTGCTTGGGATTTGGATTGCGATGTTGCTTTCCAGCGACTAAAAAGGGCTCTGACAACATCCGCGGTTCTAACATTGTCTGATGGGAGTAAGATGTTTACTGTATACACAGACGCATGCAGTACAGGATTGGGCACTGTCTTGATGTAAGAAGGCAGAGTAGTTTGTTATGGAGGAAGACAGTTGAAGGTACATGAGAAAAACTACCCAACTCATGATTTAGAACTAGCTGCTATTGTTTTCGCTCTTAAGTCATGGCGTCATTACCTGCTTGGATAAAGGTTTGAATTGTTTACTGACCATAAATCGTTAAAGTACCTTTTCTCATAGAAAGATCTTAACTTGAGACAACAAAGGTTGATGGAATTTCTTGCCTCATACGATTTTGAGATTGCTTATACCCCTGGCAAGGGAAATGTTGTAGAAGATGCCTTGAGAAGGAAAAAGCTGACCTTAAGTCCTCTCTTTGTAGAATGGCATAGCTTGGAGTACATAGCAAACTTCAACTTTAGACCCTCCTTTGAATTCGTACCTGGCTTGTTAGCATCGCTAGAGGTGCGGCCTACTCTTTTGGACTCAATAGGAACTACGCAACGTGAAGACCCTCAGCTAATTGATGTGTTGGATAAGCTAATTAGAGGTGAGACTTCTATTCACCTCAATAGATACTCCATCGATGACAAGGGTTGGTTCAGACGGGACGGAAGACTATGCGTACCACAAACAAGGGATTTGGTGAAAACCGTTCTCGAAGAAGCACACCAATCTAAGTTGACTATACATCCAGGTGGGGACAAGATGTATAAAGACATAAAAAGGGTTTTCTTCTGGAATGGCATGAAGAAGGATGTAGCTGTGTTTGTCTCTAAATGCTTGATATGCCAGCAAGTCAAGGCGGAACAGAAGAAGCCTGGTGATCTGCTTCATCATCTAGAGGTCCCACAGTGGAAATGGGATAGCATTTCGATGGACTTTATTGATGGGTTGCCTAGGTCAAGAAGGGGCAATATCAGCATTTGGGTAATAGTGGACAGGATCAATAAAAGCGCTCACTTTATACCTGTAAAGAGTAGAAGGACTGCCTCATCGTTAACATCCATTTATCTTAAAGAGGTGGTTCGACTACATGGAATAACCTCCATCATAGTAAGTGATCGAGATATCCTATCTTTGCGAGCGAGTTTTGGAAAAGTTTGCAAGAGGCTGTAGGCACACAACTATGCTTAAGCACTGCCTATCACCCTCAAACCGATGGTCAGACAGAAAGGTTGAACAAAGTATTAGAAGATCTCTTGAGATTGTGCATTCTTGATTTTGGGGGAACATGGGAGGATCACCATCCTTTAGTGGAGTTCGCCTACAACAATAACTACCACGCCACCATAAACATGGCACCCTTTGAGGCTTTATACGGAAGACCGTGTCGATCACAAACTTGTTGGTGGGAGTCTACAGACAAGCTCGTACTTGGGCCTGACATGATCAGAGAAACTTCAGAGAAGGTGGACTTGATACGAAGACGAATGAAGACCGCACAAGATAGACAGAAGTCCTACGCTGATAAAAGAAGGACCGACCTTGAGTTTGAGGTCGGAGACAGAGTTTTCAGTAAAGTATCTCCTTTGAGGAATGTCGTTCGCTTTGGGTCCACAGGAAAATTCGCACCAAGATTTGTAGGGCCATTTCCTATCATTGAAAGGATTGGGAAGATGGATTATAAAGTAGAGCTGCCCAAAAAATTTGCTGGAGTTCGTAATGTATTTCATGTCTCTCATCTACGAAAGTGCTTACATGAGTCTGCGGATGTTGTGGAGCCAAGCATACTAGAGGAAATAGAAGTGGAACGAGAAGCAACGGTGAGAAGAGTTCCAACTCGTATCTTGGGTACAAAAGTTAAACAGTTACGCAATCGTGAGGTCAAGCTAGTTAACGTACAATGGAGTGATGCTGAGGAAGACGCGACATGCGAAACTGAGGACAAGATACGTGCAGCCTACCCTTATCTTTTTTAGGGTACATCTTTGATCTCTTTTTCCATAAGTTTATGCATGCTTGTATCTATCTCTTAAGTATATCACCTCGATCCTACTCTTAATCCTTAAGTAGAAACCAATGGATGTAAACATGTATTTGAAAACATGTTGTGGTTGATGATTGCAAGCGGTTGATAGTGGTTTCTCGTGGATGCAAATACACACACTAGGTACTAGATCGGCTCACTCACTTTCATATTGCATATGCATATATGTATTTATATATGGATTGAAACTTGATGTGTTATCACGTGGACGTTGCATTTGTATGAATGATTGTGTACTCATGTAGAAGTTACAAAATACGATTAGGAATAATTGCATACATGATGGACTCATAGCACCGACATGATTCGCATCAAGGAGGTCAACTGAATTAATGGACTGCCTGATTTTGCATTAGATAAGGACATATACACATACTATGCATATGATCATGAAAGCATTAGAAATCTTTTTTTTAAGGACAATGGATGCCTGTGATTGATGGTTTAGTAGATGGATATTGGATGTTAGGATACATTCTTCTAAACCTAGAGATTTCGGGGATGAAATCCTTTTAGGAGGGGAGAATGTAACACCCCGTATTTTCTATGAATATTAAAATTTACAAATCTAAGAACACTTAATTTTTAGAAGAAGAATTCAGGGAAACGGGTTACGCCATTGCGTTCGTCTCGGAATTCTTCTTGAGATAGACTCCGAGTTTGCGTGAATCGGACTTCGTATGAAGAAGTTATGGAGTTCAGAAGATTTCAAGTTTAAGTAAAAATAAATATAAATAATAATTAAGTAATCAAAAACCAGTTCAAAATTCAAGCATAATAGGCTGAGTGGGAAATTTCCCGCTCAGGGTGTTGATCCCCCCAGGAGGAGTCGACATAGGTGTCGACCTCCCTATAAGGGAGTCGACATAGGTGTCGACCCCCTGTAAGGAGTCGGCCCCTTTCAGATTTACCTCCTGTGATGAATTTTTACAACCCTGTGCTGATATGGACTTCTCTGATTGGCCATGACTGATTTCTGAGGTATTAGGGCATATGTGTCACGCTATGGTTGGCTGGATGACACATCTCTTTGGTTTGATGGCTTTGATTTCTCCTAGACTAATCTAAAGGCTAGAATTGAACCTAGAATTCTATATAATCACCCCAAACCTCAACCCTAGAACTCATTCTATGAAGCCGTCATGTTGTTCGTCTACAAACTGGCCTAGCCTCCATTCATCTACCCCAAACTAGAGAATCAAATTCAAACTAGAAATCAATTAGAAGAACTAGAGAATCAAACGTCTACATCAAAGGATAGCTTATCAAATTCAGAAATCAGATCCTAGAAATCAAGATCTGTCCTTTTTCTATAAGTACAGTTATTGTTTAGATGTGAACACCTAATAAGAAATCAGGACTATAATCACTGGATCCAGAACTATGCTTAATTCTATTCGTGCCTATCCTTTTCTCAATTCTGAATTGCCTATGCCTATGAGACTATTGTGATTGATGTAATTACACCTATCATGCCTGTGAGATTATTGCGACTGACATAATGAAACCTAACATGCGTATGAGACTATTGGATTGAAAAAATGGAACCTATCATGCCTATGGGACTGTTGTGATTGATTTATCTACATCCTATGCCTATGAGACTACTGTACTGACACAATTGAACCTACCATGTTGTATATGCAAACTACTTGATAAGTTATGTTCATACATGCTTACATGTTTAGATCCAAGCGAGTACCCATGTTTAATATCAATATAAGTTCATGCTTATACAATTAGATCTATGCTAGTTCGCATGTTAATTGGATCTAATTTAAATGTAAGATCACATTTATGTGCTTAATTAAGTTTATGTCATTCTATCCCAAATTTATACTATGCATGTTGATCTATATTGTTTATTCCTGTTGGAATGTTACACGTCCCTTTCTTTTCCCTTTTGTTTATAAGTGAGGCTAATTTGCGAGCCTAACGTTCTATGTGAAGTATGCGAACGAATAACGGGGGATACGTTGGGGAAAAATATATTAAACTACATGTTATTGGCATAGATTGGCTCATAATCATGTAAATGATTAGTAGCATGAAATGGTAGAATTTGTATACCTAGAATTATGGACATAATTTAGAGGGTAATTGATGCATGACGTGAATTGACAACACTTGTGGATAGTTTACATATGAACATAAATTGTAAATATGTAAATTAATTAAAAGATGAATATGCCTAACCCGAGGTTAGATTGAGTTACGATGTAAGACTTCCTGGAACCGCCCGGCACATCCAGCAACCGTAACAATATAGATCTAATGTGAGAGGTTAGCGCATTAAGCCCAAAAACCCGAGGTTAGATTGAGTTGTGGTGTAAGACTGCCCGGAACCGCCCGGCACATCCAGCGACCGCAATAATATAGATCTAATGTGAGAGGTTGTTGCCTTAATGAATGAATTAAAGCTAAGAAACAGATAGGCTAAGAATGTTATGGTTAAGTTAATCAAGGCAACACTTAACTAATACAACATGTTAATTTAACAAGTGGGTGGGGTTAGGTTAATTTGAGAACACTTAACCATTATAACATGTTGATTAGGAAACGGTAGCAACGGAGACTCATTTCAGCAGTAACCCACATAAATGTATCACGGTACCCTGAACTATGCAGGGTGGGGCACGATTACCGGGCTAATTATAAGCGGTCAAAATAGCGGCAGGTGGGGCGGCAGTGTAGGTCTCGACGGAGTACGGGCGTGCATGTGCTCCGAAGCGGGAAAAGCAGGCACTAGGCATCAGTGGTATACACTGTGCATCTAGAATTTGTGTCGGGTTGCCACCATTGGAATTGGTACACACTATGGTGGGACCAGCACAGGTATCTACAATCTAGCAAGGCCGAATGACACAACTAATAAATGCATGCGAGTAGAAGCCGATCGGGAAAGGGATCACTTTGTTATGAACACATAATGGTAGTTGAAACCTTCGTAGTAGGTGCAGATAAATAGAAATGAGTACGATAGCATATTCAGTTTATCTTATCTTATGTTATCTTATTTATATGGTGTTGTCCTATGTTCAGTTTATTCATGTCATGATCCCGTTACCTGTTTACATACTGAATAATCACTGGACTTACCAGACTTATGTCTGACCGGTTTTCTTTCGCCTTCTTTTCTTTCGTCCCACCCCCCTGGTCTGTAGGGAGGGAATACTTCAGCTTAGTGCAGACCTTTTCAAGCTTGAAGAGAGTAGATGTATTGCTTGGATTCTATTTTCTTGGACTATGGCTGTGGTTACACTTTCATTGGGGATTTATGCTGCTTTACTTCTGTTTTCTACTTCTTTATGTACTTAGAGATTTATATCAAGATAGATGTTTTGTTGTAATAATTTAGAAGTTGGGTTTTGAGATAATGCTTGTAATGTTTTGACTTAACCACGCTATTTAATAAATAATTTCAGTTTTCCGCTGTTTATATGTCTGTCTTGTAAATTATCTGTGTCTTTTACCTAAAATGTTTTGCCATAGTTAACGCATTCCCTTTGTGAGTGACCTTAACGGAGGTGGGGTGTTTCAGTATCCTAGACTTCAGAGGGACTTGGGAAGAGCATCTTCCTTTAGTATAGTTTGCCTATAATAACAACTATCAGGCCAGCATCGGCATGGCACCCTTCAAAGCATTGTACGGACGACCTTGTAGATCGCCAACTTGTTGGTGGGAACCTACAAAACGATTATTTCTTTTACCAGATATGGTTAGGGAAACGTCCGAAAAGATTGACCATATTCGACGGTGGATGAAGGCAGCTCAAGATAGGCAGAAGTCCTATGCAAACAAGAGAAGGACTGACATTGAATTCGAAGTGGGAGACTTAGTTTTTATCAAAGTATCGCCTTTAAGGAATGTGGTTCACTTCGGATCAGTAGGGAAGTTGCATCTAGGTTTGTGGGACCATTTCCCAAGACCGAAATAATTGGCCAAATTGCCTACAGAGTGAAACTCCCAAAAAATCTATCCGGTGTTCATGATGTTTTCCACGTCTCTCATCTACAGAAATGCCAGCATGACACCACAGAAGTAGTGGAGCCAAGCATGTTAGAAGAAGTCGAAGTGGAACAGGAGGCGACAGTCAAATGATTCCCTACCCGTATTCTTGGGTATGAAGTTAAGAAGCTGTGCAATAAGGAGATCAAGTTGCTAAAGGTGCAATGGGGAGATAACACTGAAGATGCGACATGGGAGACTGAAGACAAGATTCATGCTTCGTACCCTTTTCTTTTCGAGGGTATGTTCTTAACTCCTTTTCCTAAGTTTTATCAGTACTTGTTTCTGTCAGTAGAGTATATCTTATCCATAGTATTTTCGACCTTTAGGTAGGAATCCTATGGATGTAAACATGTGTTTGAAACATGTTATGTTTGATGGATGCAAATGGATGCAAGTGTTTGCTAGTGGTTTCCTATGGACGCATATACATACACATTAAGAACTAAGGTCGGCTCAATCACTTTCTTATTGCATATGGATGTGTGTGCATTTTCTTTTCTTTTTTAGATGGAAATGGATGAACTGGCATATGGATGTTGCATTTGGACGGATGGGTGTGCACACATATAGAACTTATATCATACAATAGGTTTATTTGCATACATATTGGATTCATGGCACTAACATACATTGCATTAAGGAGGTCAACTGAATTAGTAGACTGCCTGATCTTTACAATAGTATTGGGACATATACACACACTTTTGCATATATTCATAAAAGCATTAGAAATCTTTAAGGACAATGGATGCCAGTGATTGGTGGATGAGTAGATGGATGATGGATGGTAGGATATGCATTCTTCTCGACTTAGAGATTTCGGGATAAAATCCTTTGAGTAGGGGAGAATGTAACACCCCGAATTTTTAATGACATTTAAAGAGAATAAATTAAATAATAATTATTTTAATATTCAGAATTAGAGGAAACAGACTACATCATTGCGACCGTCTCGAAATTCTGCCCAAGATAGGCATTTGGTTTGCGTAAAACAGACATCGTATGAAGAGGTTACAAGGGTTTTAAGTTTGTATACGCACAGAAATATTTTATATATATGCATGAGTCAGAGGTGAGTCAGAGATGAGTCAGAATTCTATCCAGAAGATTCAAATTCGAAAAATTCCTCTAAGCAACAAAATTCCCCCTCTAGGGGGTCGACCCCCTAGAGGTCTGTCGACCTAGGGGTCGACCACCCTAAAGGGGTGTCGACCAATCGGTCGACCCACCCACAGGGATGTCGACACCCCTAAGGCTGACATGGCACTCAGTTTCAAGGGGTCTGGCAGCTATATATACGTGTCCTATTTCTCATATTTTCTTCATTGGAAATCGTGGAGGTCATATGCTACTGGAGTGCAAACTGAACCGTCTTCTACAACAACATATTTTGCAAATCCAATTCAGAAATTCTAGATCCGTTCTTTCTCAATTCTCTAAACCTAATGATGTGAGTTATAGTTGTTTTTAGATTTGGACAAATAAAAGTATATTTTGAAAGACTATGAATTGGATATGTTGTAAAGTATGATTCTGTGTTAATGTGAAATTCTATACTATGTCATGACAGGTCTATTTTCCTAGATCTAATAAAATTGTGGTTATTCAACTATGTTGCTTATGTGGATCTTGACTTGTAACGATGTTATGGTAGATGTACATCCATTAATTTGGACAGTTGTAACATTGTTTAGATCTAGTTCTTTATGTTAATCACCTTTCACCTGTCATATTGTGATCCATTGAGATATATTGTAAACTTGACATAGGAATCCATCTTTAGATCAAAACATGTTACTATGTCACCCTAACTATGCTAGATCTAAATAATTGGACACCTAATGTTTAATCTAGATCTAATTATGCTTACTTGAACATCATAGTATTTGCCACAAGTTACCAGTTTGATATCCACCTTATTATGATGTTAATCATATGTCCATTCACTTTGTTATCATGCCATTTTATGTTCGTGTGTATGCCAAGATATGTTGAAACTATCAACCTTGTCATATTCCCTTCTTATTGTTATAGCTAGGCTACTTTATAGCCTAGATGCCGCCAAAATACATATGAATACGTTAAAAAGGAAACGGGGAAAAAGGGATTTATAATTGGCATAATTTATGAAATATTTAGACATATAATTCACATGGGGAAACATAGGTAGATTTGGATTAATTTGGAATGTTTAGTAATTTACAAGTAGGCATTGTAAATTGTACTTATGACACGAGGTTAGGTTACATTAGTGGTGGAAGTCTGCTCGGACCCGACCGACATATCCAGCAGCCACTAATGTTGAACCTAATGTGGGAGGTCTAAGTACGCAAATACGAATCAGGCGAAGACACGAGGTTAGGCCCAACTTTGGAATAAGACTGCCCGGACCTGACCGACATATCTAGCATCCACAAGTTGTAGGCCTAGTGTAGGAGGTCTAGCCCATTATAACCATAATTGGACATGGTGATGAAATGGACTACTTAACCAAATTAAATATGACTATGTACTTAAGTTAGGGTTAAGTAAAATTGGATGGGTAGTGGGTGGGTTAAGTAAATTAGAGGGAGTTGGTAATATTTACATATAGGCCCACGAACTTAACCCAATGGGGTTATGTAATTAAAGACACCTAATGGTATACATAACCGGTGAAAAACATAGTAAAGTTATGTAATTAAAGACACCCATTAGGGTAAGCATAACTGACATATGGCTATGTAATTAAAGACACCTAAGGGTATACATAGTCAGTGGAAAACCTAGAGGGGGATACAAGACCAAGGGGAGAGCTTGTATCATATTTTGTGGGACCCATTTCAGTCAGTAACCCGGATTAGGTATCAAATAAAGAACTCCGTACTAGTCGGAGAAAGGGGCATGCTTACTGATTGATTGTAAGAGATCCTAACGAGACGGACAGTGTGGGCGGTGCAAACCGACCGGGGACATATGCGTGCATGGGCCGGGCAGAGGGGGCTAAGACGACCGTGACACCAGTAGATATGGTTGTGCACACTTTGGGTTGCCACTTTAGGAAGTGATACCTCCTACTGTGGGGCCAGCACATGATATCTACTAGGCAGGGAGCCAATCGATTAGGGGTTACGGTACACTCGGGTGTATGCCCTAAGTCTACCAACTTATAGCGGATGGAATCATCTCATTTTAGTTATACTAGTAATAATGCAGAGTAATCATTAGTGAAGCATTCACACCTTATCTTGCTTACCTTGTCACACCTGCCATTTATGTAGTGATCTCTCTTATCCACTTTACATGCCTATCATGTTGCTTTTATTTATCTACTGGCTAAAAGTAACTAGACTCGCCAGACTTTACGTCTGACCATGTTGTTTCTTTTTCTTTCTTCAGTTCCCCCCAGGTTCTCAGGGAGGAAACTCTCAGGAAACATACATCATCTTGCTAGGAGCTACTTCTGAAGTATTGCTCAAGTTCTAGTCTCTACTATGGCTTAACTCTTTTAACTAGGGAATGATGCTTTTTATTTACTTGTGTACTCTGATGAAGCAAGACAGAAGTTATTTTATTGTAATGGTTTTTGTGACTTATGAAATGTGTGGACCACAGTATTATGTTTTATGGTTAAAATAAAATTTTATATTTTTCGCTGCTGCCTTATTTATATCTGTCTTGTAATTATTCTGTGTCTATTTACCTATAGCGCTTCACGAAACTTAATGCATTCCCTTGGAGAGTGACATCAACGGACGTGTGGTGTCTCAGAATACGTTATGAAAATCAATCACTGATTCCTTCTATCAAACTGATAAGGTGCATGAAATGTTTTCCTTAATATATTAAGGAATATATATTACAGTGAATGAAGAATAATGGTTTATGACAATAAACGGTTTAAACGGGGAATGATAATCACCTATTATAAATAAATTACATTAATGAGAATGTTGTATAATAGGTAGACTTGTCCTAGGGACAAGTGAAGATTATAACTTAAGTTATAATAAACTAATAACAAAATGGGATAACTAGTGAAATGAGATAATGGACACTTAATTGTAAATTAAGTAATTAGTAAATGGGGAAAACCTGAAAGCAGTTGAGAAAAGAGGGGAAATTTATGAAATATAAGAAGTTGTATTTAATTATAAATTAAGTAATCTGTAAACCTGGAAGTCTGAAACCCGTTGATAAGAATAACATGTTTAGACTTGTTCTAGGGACAAGAGGAAATTATAATATTGGTTATAATAAATGGGTATAGAAACTTATTAATGGACCTTAGTTAAGAGAACTAAGTTAATAAGTAAACAACGATAAGTTGTAGTGATGGTGTAAAATGGAACTATGATTAAATAAGAAAGAATGAGGAAATCTTATGGAATAAGTTATATTTAATCATAAATAAAGACTCACATGTTAAACAGAAAACATGTGAATTGAGAAATACTTAATAACATATTAAGTAAAACATGTTATTATAATGAAGTAATCAAACAAGAATAAAAATGGATTGTGGATTACAGATCTTGGGTCACAATCTAGAGAATAACATGTTGTGGGCTTATTAATAAACTTAAATGGGTTAATTTATATAACTGAAATTAATAAGCAAGAGGAGCTTTGTAACTTGATTAAGAATTCAATATGAATGGGAATAACCAAGTTAAATAGAAACCCGATAAGGTAAGGCAAGCGGATACAAGAATGTTTAGACATAGGGACTAATAACATGTTAAAGTGAGGCGCTTGGACCACCCCGCATGTTTGAGGGTGAATAACCCAATGGGGTAGATCATTGTGGTGTTATAAGGCACGAGGGGAGAGCATGTTCATATGATTATTCTGTTAGCTCCGAAGGACTGGAAGGGGAAGCACGCTGCTTCCTGAGGTGCGTAAGGTGCTCCTGGTAGTCCACTGTGTGGTGGAAGATGTTTAGGCTGTGCTCTCAGAGGTTGGGTCTAAGCGTAACTACCAGGTCGGTGGGCCTTGACTACAAGAGTAGCTTTGCAGTCAGAATGTTGTGACATGGTGACACCAGGGTGATTCGGCGGTTGCCTCAACGGGGAGGCGAAGGGTCACAACCAACAAGGATAGTGAATCGTCGGATACTTGTCATCGGCAGCCAGTGGGATGCGAAAAGACTAGAGATAAAACCAATAGCCATTCACCTTTTACTATCGAGGAATGGTAATTGAGGGAAGATGCCAACTAGATGTTTCGATTGTTTGTTAGGGGCCAGTCGTTTAGCTCTTGTAGTCTTTACTAGTTGAGGGAGGGGCCGAGGTGGGCCCATAGCCACCGTGAAAAACAGACCCGAGGGATGTATGTATTAGGAGTCTCTTTAAGTCGGGCCAATACAGATTTGGAAAAGCTCCCGACCGAGTTCCGTGTTTCTTGTATAGCCCTGCCACAGGACTCGATGCACATTAGTGGGTGTGCGATTAAGGCATCGAGCTACAATTGACAATACATATGTGGGACAGTCTAGATACATGCATGTTGGCTCTGGGCAGTGATCGTAGATTTGAGCGCATTACTCTAGTATGAAATTCGATTCAATCGATGATGGCAGTCCATACGCTTACATAGCGTAGTAATGACAGATATATGCAGAACGTATTATTGTTGTGTAGAGATCCGTACGTCACTTCGGCGTAGGACGAGGGACTGCGTTAATTTCTATGGATTACGGTGGAGACCGTGCGAGTAGGGTACCATGGGGTGTACCTCAATATGGAGGGGTAGCTACATATATACTATATTTGGTTAATCCAGTGGGAAGTAAATGGATACGACGTGTGTGTAAGCCTTGTGTGTTGTTAATCCAAGTAACTTAATAAAAAAGAAAATGTGATTGAACGGTATTTGTAGGATTATCCAAAGTGTATAATTTAAATCCAGTCACCAGAACTTGTGTTCTGTCCCCCTCCCCATAACACACTCGCAGGTTAGATTTGTGGCAGAGACATGATAGCCTTGGATACTGGTTCGGCGGTATTATTAATGTGGTAAGGCTATATTTTGATTATATTATATTTATCCATTCCGCTGTGAGATATTTTCTGAGCTCTGACATATTTTATGTCTCTATCTTTTCTGCAGGATACCAGAGCACAACAACTTGAGTTTCGATAGACTGGAATTTTGAAATAAATTCGGTCTGTCGGAACTCGGGTTGTTACATCTGGTATCAGAGCTTAGGTTTAGGACTCCTATATAAATAGTGAATGAGCGTATTTGTATTTTTAAAAATATAAATATATTATATGTATACCTAGATCCTTGGAGGAACACACTAAAAAGAAAGAGTATAATATGGTAAAGAATGGGATGTTTGTTTTGTACACTAAAGGAATGAATACGGAAATCCAAGGCCCTTAAGTAATTTGATGGGGAGTGTACAATATACTTTGTATGGAAGGAAAGTGAATCCCATATGATTAGTATTTTGGGTTAGTAGGCTTGAAAACCTTATATATTAGAAAAGGTTGAAAAGAGAAAAATGAATTAGGAATATATATAGTTGAGAGAATTGACCTTGGAAGTGTCTAGGAAAGCCTTGAAAAATTGGAAACCCACTTTGAGTCTAACCCCATTGTTAACTTTTAAGAACTTGAAATTATAAAAGTTTTGGAAAAATGGTTTATGGTGTTTTCAAGTTTTAATCTTAAAAGTTATAGTTTTAAAATATGTAAAGAAGTACATATTGGGTTTTGAAGTAAAATGGGGTATATTTTGCACATGGTGATTTCTTTCAAAAACTTTGTCTTAAAAAAAATATCTCAGTAAAAGGTGCATATTATAGAGCATATATATAGCTCGCTAGTTTTCTTGTTATATTTCATACAAGAATTTTTAATAAAGAAAGTTTTGAAGTCTCTATTCTTTTGACAATCATTTTTGATAAATTTTTTAAAAGAGAATTATATTGGGTGGACAAAATAAGTGTAGAAATTAAGAACAGAGTGGATGTTTGCACCTTGTAGTAAGAGACTGAACTGACCTTATAGTTAAGAACAAGTCATAAACCCGATTGAGAAAATAGTTGTCCTTATATACTCCATTTTTTTGTGATTAAAAAAAATGATTTACATTTTTTAAGATGATATTTTTTTTATGGTTTGGCAAAAATAAGTTTTCATGAGGAAAATAAAGTTTTGACACTTTTAATTTTTAGGAAGAAAGTTTAAATGAAAAGGCTAAACCATGTTTTGAAAGTATGGAGTAGGTAAGGATTAGAGCCTAGGGAAGACAGGAAAATTTTGAGGCTATGAAGCAGATAGCGAGAATTATCTTGGAATAATAGTAAGTTCCCGTAGAATGCGTAAGCATTGAAAAGCCTAGGGTGTTGCTTAAAACAATTGTTGGTACACAGCTAGAACTAGTAGTGACTACTAGATAGTAAAGGGCAAGTAAGTGTTTAGGTCCTGTTGCTAATTTCCATGTTTGGGGTGAAACCCGGTACTACATTTCTGTTGGGACCGTTCAATTATTTTGTTCTTGTTGGTTAGTTAGGGTAACACCTAAACCTTTCATGGATCCTATGGTTTGGACTTTTCTGTCTAAGGGGGACATAGTCCCGAGATTTTGGCCCTTAGTAGTAGCTGTGTAGGGTGTTCTCCTGTTTTAGTTGAAGGACTAGAAGGCTTATTTAAATTTAAAATTAGATCAGATAATTAAATAAGCTAAGAAAAGAGAAATGTACAACTAAAAAGGAAACAACAAATTCAGTAAAGCAACAAAAATGGAAAATTATGAGAAAAGATGGATAAGAATAAAAATTTCTAAGATAAGATGAAAAAGAAAATCTGTAATAAAAGAAAATTTTCTTATGTGGGTTGTGCTTGGATAGGAAAATAGGGAATCTTTATAAATAGTTACAAAAAATCCAAGTACGGTTAGAAAAAGGTTGAAAAAGAAAAACGGAAAATGCGAAGTTTTCCGTCTTCTACCTTTTTGTAACATAAGAAATAGAATTTAGAAAATTAGATTTTTCTGAAATTCGAAAAATAAAGTTGAGTGGACGGATTATGGATGCAACAATTGGATGGATTGTGCTCTTACCCAGTAAGAGTGTGGGAAAATCTGGATGAAAATGCATTTTGATTTTCAAAGTATTGCATTCATGTAAAACTACCAGTATATTTAGGATGTGAGCATCATGTTTTAAAAGGATTTTTGAAAAATTTGTATACATATAGGAGGTATCGCTTAGGCATACATGCATTATTATGTTGTATTTCACTTCGCACAAGTGCACAATGTTTGCAAAAATTGGATGCACACATGACGGATGTATATTATACGAGGGGTTAATTGATTTTTACCCATATCAAATTTCGAGGACGAAATTTCCTAAGGGTGGGAGAATGTAACACCCCGCATTTTTAACTCAAGATAATAAAATAAGAATAACTTAACTGAATATTCAGAATTAAGTGATACGGAGTGCGCCATTGCGTCCGTCTCAGAATTCTGGTCAAGATAGACACTTGGTCTGCGTAAAACGGATACGTATGAAGAAGTTATGAGCGTTAGAAGTTTTATACATATAACGATATGTATATATAATAAATAAATTTTATCCAGAAAATCGAATTCAAAAAGCGGGAAATCAAGTCGGGAATTTTGCCCGTTGGGGGTCGACCCATCAACAGGGGGTCGACCCACCTGAAAGGGGTCGACCCCACCGTAGATTTGAGTTTTTTTTAGACGTGGACGGTTCTGATGGTTTCAATTCAAATATAAAGGAGCGGGTTTCTCTGATAGACCTATAAATAAGTCTGTAGAGCTAACCCTAAACCTCATATTTCTGAGGCTACGCGGAGACTCTTCCATTCTTCCCTCTTCTCATATCTATTCAGAAAATTAAGATTATTAGTTTAGGAAAAATTCTGAATCCAGATCTAAAGAAAAGGAACGAGTATCTGTAAGTAGGTGTTCAGATCTCATATCGAAGTAAGGTAACTTTCTAGATCCGATCTATTCAAATTTCCTCCTCTTTCTTTCCTCTCTTTTTTAATAAAAATAATCAATCCATGGTTATTAGGTTTTGAAACCATTTTGGGGAAAAACCATGGATGCTAAAACTGGATCAGATCCAGGATTGGGAAAGCGTATGTGGTGAGTGGGTTTAAGCTATAGCATTTTAGATAATAATATGTTATCGTTTACCATTCCCCATTTTGTATAATTGAATTTTCCAGAATAATTAAGAATTACTGTTATAACAAGTCGAGATGTTAATATGAATAATTCATATGTTGAATCAATTAAAGTGTTGGAATGATTACATGTTGAAAACAAACTTGTTAGAAAATGGGTAGTGACTACTGTTGTGATAATCACATGATTCACTTGTGGTATATTATTGAGTAAATGGCATGTTTAACTTGTTGGATTTGAACAGTTACTCGATTAAATATTTACATGTCAAAACAGAATTAAACACATGTTAAAAAGGACATGCGACAAAATATAGGCATAATTTGATGACATTTAAATTGGATTACAGTAAACATATGAAAAGGACAATATGTCTAAAATTTACATGAAATAGGAATAATTGTTAAAGAACGAACATGCCTTGATTCACAGTAATTTGACACTGTAACGCTCTTAGACACGAGGTTAGATTGCACTTATGATAGAAGTCTGCCCGTAACAGCCCGGCATATCCAATATTCACAAGTGGTAAATCTAATGTGAGGGGTCTAAGTGCATAATTAAAATATGAAATGGTACTAAGACACGAGGTTAAGTCAACTTGTGGTAGAAGTCTGTCTGGACCCACCCGGCAAATCCAGCATCCACAAGTATAGGCTTAATGTGAGAGTCTAGTGCATATATATTAATATATATATATATATAACAAGATATGAATAAATGGCAATGATGGTAATTAAATTTCTAACTTGGAAATAAGAAAAGAAGGGATATAATGGACTGGTTAGTGTGATGCGAAGGAAAAGTAATGTATTTCCCTAAATGACCTATTTTTGAGAACGTTGTTGCAAGTAAGCCACAGAAAATAAAGTAAGAAAGGTAAAGAAATTACTTGCTACCACGGATTTAGATGGGAATACGTTATGAAAATAAATCATTGATTCTTCTATCGAACTAATAAGGTGCATGAAATGTTTTCCTTAATATAATAAAGAATATATATTACAGTGAATGAAGAATAATGGTTTACAACAGTAAATGGTTTAAACGGGGAATGATAATAACCTATTATAAATAATGAAAATGTTGTATAATAGGTAGACTTGTACTAGGGAAAAGTGAAGATTATAACTTAGGTTATAATAAACTAGTAAGGAAATTAGATAACTGGTGAAATGAGATAAGGGACACTTAATTGTAATTTAAGTAACCAGTAAATTTGGAAAGCCAGAAACCAGTTGAGAAAAGGGGGAAAATATAGGAAATATAAGAGGTTGTACTTAATTATAAATTAAGTAATCTGTAAACTTGGTACTCTGGAACTCGCTGATAAGAATAACATGTTTGGACTTGTCATAGGGACAAGAGGAAATTATAACATAGGTTATAATAAATGGGTAGAGAAACTTATTAATGGACCTTAGTTAAGAGAACTAAGTTAATAAGTAAACAAGATAAGTTGTAGTGACAGTGTAAAATGGAATTATGACTAAATAAGAAAGAATGAGGAAAACTTATGGAATAAGTTATATTTAATAATAAATAATGACTCACATGTTAAACGGAAACATGTGAATTGAGATATACTTAATAACATATTAAGTATACCATGTTACTGTAATGATGAAATCAAACAAGAATAAAAAGGGATTGCAGATTACAGACCTTGGGTCACAATCTAGAGAATTACATGTTGTGGGCTTATTAATAAACTTAAATGAGTTAAGTCATATAACTGAAATTAATAAGCAAGAGGTGCTTGTTAACTTGATTAAGAATTCAATATGAATGGGAATAACCAAGTTAAATAGAAATCAGATAATTTAAGGAAAGCGCATAAAAGAATGTTTAGACATAAGGTCTAATAACATGTTAAAGTGAGGCGCTTGGACCAGTCCGCATGTTTGAGGGTGAATAACCCAAAGGGCTAGATCATTGTGGTGTTATAAGGCACGAGGGGAGCGCATGTTCATCTAATTTTTTTTTCGGCTCCGAAGGACTGGAAGGGGAAGCACGCGACTTCCTGAGGTGCGTAAGCTGCTCCTGGTAGTCCTTTGTGTGGTGGCAAATGTTTAGGCTGTGCTCTCAGAGGTTGGGTCTGCGCATAACTACCAGGTGGGTGGGCCTTGACTACAAGAGTAGCTTTGCAATCAGAATGATGTGACACAGTGACACCAGGATGATTCGACGGTTGCTTCAACGGGAAAGCGAAGGGTCACGACTAGCATGGATAGTAGATCGACGGATACATGTCATCGGCAGACAGTGGGATGCGAAAAGACTAGAGCTAAAACCAATAGACCATTCACCTTTCACTACGAGGTATGGTGGTTGAGGGAAGACGCCAACTGGATGTTTAGATTGTTTTTTTAGAGGCAATCCATTTTGCTCTTCTAGTCTTTACTAGCTGAGGGAGGGGCCGAGGTGGGGCCATAGCTACCGTGAAAAACAGACCTGAGGGATATCTGTATTAGAAGGCTCTTTAAGACGGGACTATACAGTTATGGAAAAGCTCCTGACCGAGTTCCATATTTCTTGTATCACCCTGCCACGGGACTCGGTGCACATTAGAGGACGTGAGATTAAGGCATTGAGCTACAATTGACGATACGTATGTGGGACAGTCTAGATACGTGCATGTTGGCTCTGGATGGTGTATCGTAGACTTGAGGGCATTACTCCGGTATGCAATCCGATTCGATCGACGATGGCAGTCCGTACGCTTACGTAGCATAGTAATGACAGATATATGCAGAACGTAATATTTTTATGTAGAGATCCGTACGTCACTCCGGCGTAGGATGAGGGACTGCGTTCATTTCTATGGCATTACAGTGGAGACCGTGCGAGTGGGGTACCATGGGGTGTACCTCAGTATTGAGGGGTAGCTACATATATACTATAATAGGTTAATCCACTGGGAAGTAAATGGATATGAATTGTGTGTAAGCCTAGAGTGCGGTTAAACCAAGTAACCTACTAAATAAGAAAATATGATTGAACGTTATATGTAGTGTTATCCAAAGTGTATAATTTAAATCCAGTCACCAGAACTTGTGTTCTGACCCCCTCCTCATCACATACCTGCAGGTTAGATTTGTGGCAGAGACATGATAGCCTTGGATACTGGTTAGGCATTATTATTAATATGGTAAGGCTATATTTTTATTATATTATATTTTATCCATTTCGCTGTGAGATATTTTCTGAGCTCTGGCATATTTTATGTCTTTGTCTTTTCTTTAGGATACCAGAGCACAACAACTTGAGTTTCGATAAACTGGAATTTTGAAAAAAATCGGTTTGTCGGAGTTTAGGTTTATTATAAATAAGTGTGACGGCCCGCCTCGCACCAGCCTGCATTTCCTCCAAAAGTGCGCTGTACACATGCCCGACTAGTACAAGACGGTCGTCAGAAGAAAGGAAAGAAGGGAACGAACTAATCAAAGAACCTGTAGAATGTCTCACAGCGCATGGGATAAAATATAATAGTAACATATTTGACATAAAACAGGCGAGACAGTGCATAAGCTGATAACTAATAATTAATGTCAACATCAAAGCAGCGGAAATCCAAATACAGCTTATTACAACTTTCCAAATTTACTGTCTCTAAACAAAAGAAAGCTAAAATAGAAGATACACCAACAATGCCTAAGCAGTGATCTTCAACAACACAGGGAGAATATTATGTATATAGTACGTGGAAGCCTCCTGCTCGTCTCTGGATCATCTACCCGTGCATCACCAGCTAACCTGTCTCTAGTCTGCTCGTGTGAGCACCCAGAGTAATAAGAGGAGACATAAAACTCTGGGTCAGACATAAAGCTTGGTATGAGCGATAAGCATCTAAACAGAATAATAACAGGTATACTAAACCATACCTGAACCTGGACCTGCAACCAAAGAGTTAGTACCACATACCGTACGATGCTCTAAGGTGCCATAATAAATAGTGTAAGAATACGGGGGTGGGGTGTGCATGTCACAATGATAGCAAACAAATCATCCATAGCAACCATCCTCACATCTCTCACTCAGTGCGTAAAGCGTACGACATCTACCACTTTGGAACACTAGACAAACTGAGGTAACGACGAATCCCGACTTGTAGAAACCCTGCTATGACCAAGCCAAACACTTGGAGTCATGACCAAACATTTCAATGACCCACTTCATTGGTCGTAGCCCTTGGTTCTACCGATGCCATAATGACCCTGAATCCGCCTTCGTACCTCCTACCATAGTGGTTCAAAGCTATAGACGTCGATAACTCCTTGGCACGCGTCCCGCAGCAAAGCCCAACCATGAAGCGAACTCATTGATTCCCATCTAAATCTTGAGCTCTAACTTCTCATCTGGACTTCCTTTGCATCTCGGGTTTTGATCGAATTGGAGTGGGTCTTCAGAAGAGTTGTCACGCAGTAACAGTCCTGGAATTCGGTTCGGTTCGGTAATCATTGCCCTCGTCTGTTCGGGTCGGTGTCCTCCTCCGGGTCGGGTCGGTGTCCTCCTCCGGGTCGGGTCGGTGTCTTCCTCCGGGTCGGGTCGGGTTGCTATCCTCCTTCCAGCTCATGCTCCTTCTTCGATCAGCTCCCTCGTTTCCTTCTACTCCGATCCGATCCGATCACTTCGCTTTACTTCAGTCCGATCCGCTCCGCTCCCTTTTACTCCGATCCGATCCCCTTGTCCACTCCAACTCTAAGTAAACGGCCTCCCTTTTTGCCAAGTCTTTCATATGCCAAACTCCAGTTCGGGTCGGGTTTCTTGCCCAGTTCACATTTCCGATCCGAGCCCCCATCCGATCCGATCCGAAGCCCTGCACAACTTTCTGCAACTTTTCCAGCAACTTGTTTACGCCGCTCGACGACGTTTTTGACAAATCTAACTATTCTAATCAATCACAATTCATGTCAAATAGTCACAACAACATAGCAAACTAACCACAAACACCAAAACAATGAATTCATATGTCAAAATGGATCAAATGTGCCCAAAACCTCACATTTTTCCTATAATCCCCCTTAATCATGTTTAAGCATACGATTAGCAAAACACATCGAAATTAACCCAAATTTCTAACAGAGCCTTAAAACATTATTTTAGAATTTTAAGAATTTTTCCAGAATTTATTTACGTATAAATTCGCTAATCTTCACTAATTACCCTTAATTACCGTAATTAGTGCAAAAACTATGCAAATCACTCACCTTTGCCACAACTAGAACCCCAAAATTGAAATATGCTCTGATTTGGCGCTGTTCCCAATCTTATACAGCAGCTCCAACCTTGTTTTGGTGCTTTTTCTTCTTAATTTAATGTTTGCTAAGCCTAATCTTCAATTAGAAGGTGATTTTTGGGTGTTTTAGAGAGATTTAGAGAGTGGAGGCCATGACTAGGTTAAGAGGAATGAAAGTGGCGGCTCAAAACTGAAATGGAAGTGATAACCTAACCCTAATCAGTCCTCCTATACCTCTAAACCCGAAATTCCCATGTGGGCCTAGCTGCTAATCACCCGGTTAAGCCCAATTAAGCTGTTTTTTCACCATCTGAAACTTGTTTCAGCCATATCTCCCAAACGGTAAGTCCGTTTGGCTAATGCGACCACTCTACGGAAAGAGAAACCATCATCCGAAGCCAATGGAAGTGGTTTCAGGTCAAAATTCCTTTCCAGTCAAAAGTTATGGCCAAAACAGTGCCAACTAGGGGTAAAATGGTCATTTAAAAATCGAGAAAAATCATGAACATGGGAAATGACCCCAATAGTCGTCTCCCAAAGTTACACGACCATACGACTTCGTATGTGATAGAAATAAATATTCTACGATCCTATGATGCGTAGAATGCGGGTCGTTACACTCTCCCCCCCTTAAGAAATTTCGTCCCCGAAATTCCTTAACCCAAGACATACAAGGGTCCCGCATGCCTAACAACCATATACAACAATCAAATATGCAAAACAAGCAAACAAGCCTATCCTAGCATGCGGAAAATCTAAATCGAAGTCAAAATCTTACCAGACAAAGAGTTCTGGATACTTCTTCCTTATGTCCTCCTCTGTTTCCCAAGTACAATCACTCTCGTCCTCGCTCCACTGTACCTTGACTAGCTTCACCGCCTTCCTTCGAAGTTGCTTCATGTCGTACTCGACAATACGGGCCGGCTTGCGGTTCCCAACCGCCTCGGGTTCTACTTCGAAGTCCTCTAACTGATCAGGTGAAATAGTCATATCTGAGTCGTGAACGAACTTCCTTAGTTGGGAAACATGAAATACGTTATGAACTCCCGCCATCTTCTCTGGTAAGTCAATTCTATATGCCAAATTCCCGACTAGTTCAAGAACAGGGAATGGGCCAACGAATCTTGGTGCCAACTTGCCTTTCCTGCCAAATCGTATTACACTCTTCAACGGAGAAATCTTAACAAACACCAAGTCGCCAACGGAGAATTTTAAGTCTCTTCTCCTCTTATCAGCATAACTCTTCTGTCTATCTTGGGCAGCCTTCATTCGTTGTTGAATGGTCTTGATTTTATCTGAAGTTTACCTCACCACATCTGGTCCAAGCATAAACTTTTCGCCAGTCTCTATCCAACATGATGGTGAGTTGCATGGTCTTCCGTACAGAGCTTCAAACGGAGCCATACCGATACTGGATTGGTAGCTATTATTATATGCAAACTCTACTAGATGCAAATGGTCATCCCATGATCCACCAAAATCCAATATACATGCTCTCAAGAGATCTTCCAAAATACGGTTCACCCTCTCCGTCTGACCGTCGGTCTGAGGATGATATGCGGTACTGAGATGTAACTCTGACCCTAGAGCCTCTTGTAAGCTCCTCCAAAACCCACTAGTGAAAAACGGGTCTCGGTCGCTCACAATGCTTTTAGGCACTCCATGAAATCTCACTATCCACTTCATATACAATTCTGCTAACTTAGCTGCCGTTCTAGTCGATTTGACTGGTATAAACCTTGCACTTTTAGTCAGTCGATCTACAATTACCCAAATGCTGTCATATCCTGATCTAGTCCTTGGTAAACCATCGATGAAATCCATCGAGACTTGCTCCAATTTCCATTCGGGAATTTCTAAAGGCTGTATCAACCCACTAGGCTTCTTTTGCTCGGCTTTAACTAGCTGGCAATTCATGCATTTCGATATAAACTTCCCAACGTCTCTTTTCATCCCTTCCCAGTAGTAAGTCTGCTTCATATCTCGATACATCTTGTTACCACCGGGGTGCATGGTCAACTTTGAGTGATGACATTCTCTAAGCACTTCATCCCTCAATCCATTGACATTGGGTACAACAAGCTTTCCATTCTTTCTAAGCCATCCTTCTCGATCAAGCCCATACTTGTTCATCTCCTCATCGATATCCATCTTTAACTTGGAGATGATTTCCAATAGGTTAGGATCGTCCCTCTGACTAGAGCCGATCCGCTCAATCAAAGTGGGTCTGATCGTCAAACTTGCTAACATTTCTGGATCCAATTCGCACTTTGGTCTGAAATCAAACCCCGCGATAAACTCCAGTTGCTTCCATTCAAGGAACATAGCCCCTAAGCTGGCATGTCTTCTACTCAATGCATCAGCCACCGCATTGCCCTTTCCTGGTGTGTATGCGATGTCAAAATCATAGGAAGCTAAGAACTCTAACCATCTCTGCTGACGGAGATTTAAATCCTTCTGGGAGAATAGATACTTTAACGACTTATGATCTGTAAATAGCTCAAATCTTTCTCCCAAGAGATAGTGTCTCCACATCTTTAACGCGAACACGATCGCTGCCAATTCTAAATCATGGGTAGGGTATCTTCTCTCGTGCGGTTTCAACTGCCGACTTGCGTAAGCTACAACCCTACCGCCTTGCATCAATACAGCACCCAGTCCGGTACCACAGGCATCCGTGTATACCGTCATCTCTTTATCCCCCTCAGGAATGACTAACACTGGTGCGCTTGTCAACTTGTCCTTTAGACTTCTGAATGCATTCTCGCACCTTTCATCCCAGACAAAAGCTTGATTCTTCTTGGTCAACTAGGTCAATGGTGCTGCTATCTTGGAGAAACCTTGGATAAAGTTACGATAATATCCCGCTAACCCCAAGAAACTTCTTACATCTGTTGCATTCTTGGGCGTAGGCCAATCCTGTACCGCAGCCACCTTCGCCGGGTCCACGGCAATCCCATTTTCTGATACAACATGGCCCAAGAACCTCACTTCTCTTTTCCAGAAGTGACACTTAGAAAACTTTGCTTTTAATTGGTGTTTTCTCAACACCTCCATCGCTACTCTTAAATGTTCCTTGTGTTCTTCCTCTGTCCTCGAATAGACTAAAATATCATCAACGAACACAAGGACAAACTTATTCAACTGACCTCTGAATACCCTATTCATAAGATCCACAAAATATGCTGGGGCATTGGTCAGCCCGAATGGCATGACCAACCACTCATAAAACCCAGACGGCGTCCGAAATGCCGTTTTAGCTATACTCTCAGCTTCCACTCTAAGCTGATGAAAACCCGTCGCGAGATCCAACTGAGAAAATACTCTCGCGCCACTCAACTGATCAAACAAATCATCTATCCGCGGCAGAGGATACTTGTTCTTCCTCGTCACTTTATTCAACTCGCGGTAGTCAACACACAAACGAAGGGAACCATCCGCCTTGGTAGCAAACACAACTGGTGCTCCCCATTCAGAAACACTCCTTCTGATAAATCCCTTCTTCAAAAGATCGCTGACTTGCACCTCGAGCTCTCGCTGCTCTCTAGGTGCCATACGACGAAGTGGCATCACTATAGGTCTGGCATCTTTTACCAAATCAATACGAAACTCAATCTCTCGGTGTGGTGGAAGTCCGGTCACCTCTTCGAAAACATCCGGATACTGGCCAACCACGGGCAAACCTGACAACTCACTATGCGGACTGTCGAGGGAGTTTAGAAAACTAGCCAATACCCCCTTACTGGGTAGACCACCAAACACTATCCTCCGCCCATCATCCGCTCTAGCTGTCACTAACAAGCCCTCACAGTCTACCACCACCCCGTATCTTTGGAGCCAATCTACTCCCAAAATAATGCCAAACCCAGTAAAGCCCAAAACAAAGCAATCGCAAACAAACATGCATCCATGACTCGATAAGACCACATTACGACAAATCATGCTAAGGCTAGTCGAACCACCAATCGGGTTCGTCACTACTAAAGGTCTATCGACAATCTCGGGCTCCAATCCCAACCTATCTACCGGGTCACTAGATATGAAAGAACTGGAAGCTCCGGTATCAAACAAAACTCTAACAGGAACATCATAAACAGAAAGCATACCTTGAATGACGACATTCTTTCCCTTCTCCGCCGCAGTTGGGGCATTCGACGAAGAAGGAATAGCATTAAGAGCATATGCTTTCACCATTTGCTTTTCCTTAGGGGGCTGTGGACACTTGTCCTTGTGATGTCCCAATTGGCCACAATTGAAGCACTTCCTATCCGCTGGCTTGGCCCGACAATTACTAGCATAATGGCCCTTCTTACCACAGCTGAAGCACTCCACATCTGGCTTATTCTTTTTCTTCTGGCCATCCTTAGCCTGATTCTGCTTTCTCTTATACTGGGAACCACCTTTGCCTCCACCACTAGCTTGTGGCTTTGGCTCATCTGCGGATGCAACCTCAGTCTTCGACTTAGGGTAGAGACTTTCCGACCTTAACGCTTTCCCCACAATCGATTCAAACGTCTCATCGATGTGGTTAATAAGTTTTTCCCCCAAGTACTGATCTAACCCAGTTATGAATTTCTCATTCTTCTTCTCGGTAGTATCAATAAGAGATAACCCATACTTTGACAAAGTGTCGAATTCAGCAATATACTCCGAGACAGCTCTGCCATTCTGCTTGAGCTCCAAGAATTTCTTAAACAACACTGACTTCTGAGCAGCTGGAATGAACTTCTCACTAAAGCGAGCCTTAAACTGCTCCCAAGTAATCTGATCTTCGGGAGTAGCTGCCTTTATAGCATTCCACCAATTCATTGCTCGCCCTTGCAGCTGACGGGACGCTAGCTTCCTCTTCATTGCATCCTCGATACCCAAATCCTCGAAGATACGTTCGCAACTATCCACCCAATCTTGAACATCCGTAGCCGACTCCGTTCCGTGGAACGGCTTCCCACCAAGACTAGTATAATCCTTATTCAGCTTGGCGAAGTCGACTCTTGGCGCCTGCACTATTGGACCACCACCATTTCCACCATTGGGAGCTGCCCTCTGTACATCTCTAAGCATCTCTCTCATGAGGTCAGTAAACATCGTCCTCATGTCAGCAGCATTCCCATTATTGGCTCCCCTACCAGCACCTCTAGTATCCCGGCTCATCGTCAATCTGGAAAAGGAAATGATTAACGACTCCATAGTGGTGCTAGTGCAGTACGACTTCATCCTTATACTACTAATAGTATATATATATAGCTTTTAAAAACCAAAGTAATCACAAATACGCTCTCTCGTATACGTATATTATCTCTCCCTGATAACTTCCCTAGGCTAACTACGCAACCTAGAGCTCTGATACCAAGTGTGACGGCCCGCCTCGCACCAGCCTGCATTTCCTCCAAAAGTGCGCTGTACACATGCCCGACTAGTACAAGACGGTCGTCAGAAGAAAGGAAAGAAGGGAACGAACTAATCAAAGAACCTGTAGAATGTCTCACAGCGCATGGGATAAAATATAATAGTAACATATTTGACATAAAACAGGCGAGACAGTGCATAAGCTGATAACTAATAATTAATGTCAACATCAAAGCAGCGGAAATCCAAATACAGCTTATTACAACTTTCCAAATTTACTGTCTCTAAACAAAAGAAAGCTAAAATAGAAGATACACCAACAATGCCCAAGCAGTGATCTTCAACAACACAGGGAGAATATTATGTATATAGTACGTGGAAGCCTCCTGCTCGTCTCCGGATCATCTACCCGTGCATCACCAGCTAACCTGTCTCTAGTCTGCTCGTGTGAGCACCCAGAGTAATAAGAGGAGACATAAAACTCTGGGTCAGACATAAAGCCTGGTATGAGCGATAAGCATCTAAACGGAATAATAACAGGTATACTAAACCATACCTGAACCTGGACCTGCAACCAAAGAGTTAGTACCACATACCGTACGATGCTCTAAGGTGCCATAATAAATAGTGTAAGAATACGGGGATGGGGTGTGCATGTCACAATGATAGCAAACAAATCATCCATAGCAACCATCCTCACATCTCTCACTCAGTGCGTAAAGCGTACGACATCTACCATTTTGGAACACTAGACAAACTGAGGTAACGACGAATCCCGACTTGTAGAAACCCTGCTATGACCAAGCCAAACACTTGGAGTCATGACGAAACATTTCAATGACCCACTTCATTGGTCGTAGCCCTTGGTTCTACTGATGCCATAATGGCCCTGAATCCGCCTTCGTACCTCCTACCATAGTGGTTCAAAGCTATAGACGTCGATAACTCCTTGGCACGCGTCCGCAGCAAAGCCCAACCATGAAGCGAACTCATTGATTCCCATCTAAATCTTGAGCTCTAACTTCTCATCTGGACTTCCTTTGCATCTCGGGTTTTGATCGAATTGGAGTGGGTCTTCAGAAGAGTTGTCACGCAGTAACAGTCCTGGAATTCGGTTCGGTTCGGTAATCATTGCCCTCGTCTGTTCGGTTCGGGTTTCTTCACTCCGGGTCGGGTCGGTGTCCTCCTCCGGGTCGGGTCGGTGTCTTCCTCCGGGTCGGGTCGGTGTCTTCCTCCGGGTCGGGTCGGGTTGCCATCCTCCTTCCAGCTCATGCTCCTTCTTCGATCAGCTCCCTCGTTTCCTTCTACTCCGATCCGATCCGATCACTTCGCTTTACTTCAGTCCGATCCGCTCCGCTCCCTTTTACTCCGATCCGATCCCCTTGTCCACTCCAACTCTAAGTAAACGGCCTCCCTTTTTGCCAAGTCTTTCATGTGCCAAACTCCAGTTCGGGTCGGGTTTCTTGCCCAGTTCACATTTCCGATCCGAGCCCCCATCCGATCCGATCCGAAGCCCTGCACAACTTTCTGCAACTTTTCCAGCAACTTGTTTACGCCGCTCGACGACGTTTTTGACAAATCTAACTATTCTAATCAATCACAATTCATGTCAAATAGTCACAACAACATAGCAAACTAACCACAAACACCAAAACAATGAATTCATATGTCAAAATGGATCAAATGTGCCCAAAACCTCACATTTTTCCTATAATCCCCCTTAATCATGTTTAAGCATACGATTAGCAAAACACATCGAAATTAACCCAAATTTCTAACAGAGCCTTAAAACATTATTTTAGAATTTTAAGAATTTTTCCAGAATTTATTTACGTATAAATTCGCTAATCTTCACTAATTACCCTTAATTACCGTAATTAGTGCAAAAACTATGGAAATCACTCACCTTTGCCACAACTAGAACCCCAAAACTGAAATATGCTCTGATTTGGCGCTGTTCCCAATCTTATACAGTAGCTCCAACCTTGTTTTGGTGCTTTTTCTTCTTAATTTAATGTTTGCTAAGCCTAATCTTCAATTAGAAGGTGATTTTTGGGTGTTTTAGAGAGATTTAGAGAGTGGAGGCCATGACTAGGTTAAGAGGAATGAAAGTGGCGGCTCAAAACTGAAATGGAAGTGATAACCTAACCCTAATCAGTCCTCCTATACCTCTAAACCCGAAATTCCCCTGTGGGCCTAGCTGCTAATCACCCGGTTAAGCCCAATTAAGCTGTTTTTTCACCATCTGAAACTTGTTTCAGCCATATCTCCCAAACGGTAAGTCCGTTTGGCTAATGCGACCACTCTACGGAAAGAGAAACCATCATCCGAAGCCAATGGAAGTGGTTTCAGGTCAAAATTCCTTTCCAGTCAAAAGTTATGGCCAAAACAGTGCCAACTAGGGGTAAAATGGTCATTTAAAAATCGAGAAAAATCATGAACATGGGAAATGACCCCAATAGTCGTCTCCCAAAGTTACACGACCATACGACTTCGTATGTGACAGAAATAAATATTCTACGATCCTATGATGCGTAGAATGCGGGTCGTTACAATAAGTCAACAAAAAAGAAATCCATAGCATTCAAAGCAACAACTGATGGTTCTAATTGAAGTAGTGAGGATGATGAAGAAATTGCCTTAATGACAAGGAATTTCAAAAAAAAAACTGAGATATAAAAGGATAAATAATTTTCCAAGAAATAATCAAGGAATTTCGGGTAGAAATGATGACAGGCGTTACAACTGCAACGAACAAGGCCATATAAAGAGAATGTGTCCATATCCAGATAAATCAAATCAATAGATAGATAATAATCCGTGAAAGAAGAGGAAAAGGGAATATGCAACAACTTTAGATGATTCAGACAAATCATTAAATGATGAAGAGCCAAAAACATGAAATTCGAATATGTTCTTCACTGCGATTCAGAATTCAGAAAATGATGAATAAATGGATCTAAAAACTAGGTACACCTTAACTAATTTTTGATTAAATTGGTTAAATGGATGCTTTTGTAGTTTTTTTTGATTGCTTGCCTTGTTTGAATTTAAAAATTAAATTTAAAAGTTCAAACTCGAACTTTAAAATTCAATTTTGAATTTTGAATTTTGAAATTCAAAATAATAATAAAATAATAAATAATAATTTAATAATATAATTTTAGATGTTTGTTAGGATTAATATTATTTTAGGAAATAATAAATCTGAAAATATAAAACGTTAAAATATAAAATAAGCCAAAAGGAAACATGTCTTTTCAAAATACACATGTATGTCGACATACCCAAATTAGTTTTGTTAGGACTGTATCGTCAAAACATAGCTAGATTTATTTTTTGGGAATTTTTGGGGTCAATATGTGGCCTCGGTAAATTGAAATGTACGTTTAAATTGGATATATAAGGATTTAAATTTTAATTTAAACGAAAACTGATCATAACAGTCGAATGGGCTTACCGGACATATTCCATTGTGTCCGGGATGAGGGTATTTAATTAGGGGCGACAGTCGTTGGGTTTGATTTGGAGTTCTTATCGGTTAACATGTATTTTTGAAAATAATAGAATAAAATAATAATATTAATTTCCATAGAGGGACCATCTCAGAACCCTAACCCTATTAAGCCGCCGCCAACCCAATTCAAAGGCCAAGAACGTCGTATTATTATTTCTAAATCATTTCGAATCCGTTGTGAATTAGATTGTCAATCCAAAACAAAAACCAGGGATATTTCTTAACTCTTTAATCCTATACAAACGTGATCGAAAACCGATCAAAGATTTGGGAGATTTTCTCCTTCGAAGTGGCGGCCGTTGAACTCGAATTCCGGCGCTTGGACACGTGTGAGCGGGCTGGAACTCCGGCTGTTGGTGGAGGCGAGGCGGCGCTCTGACGTGGGCAGGTCAGATCTGGTGGCGGCGGTCTGCGGCGGCGTCAGCGACGGGGTTTGCAAATGGAGCAAATGGGTTTCGACGTTGAATGGTGGAGGTAGAAGATAATTAAGGAATTTAATTAATTAATTATAATTAATTATCTCGTATTGCTATGAAATATATTAATAAGTGTATCTTTTCCGTACGAGGTCCAAATCGAGCGAAACTGGATCCGTTGCGGTCGTGGAGACGAGAGCTTCACAACAAGACTAACCGGGTTCAATTTGGAGCACATTGGAATTTTAGGAAAATTCAAAGCCAAACGGAATAGAAATTCAGATAAAAACTGATGGAGTGGATCCCAATGTGAGAACTTCTCACTATAATTTCAAGTACAGTTATTTATGTTATAACTGCATATATGAACTGCTCCCCGTCGTCCACAGACCATGGACGACTTGTTTGATTGTATTATGTTGTGGAAATTGATTGTGATTATGATGAGAATCGGAAAATAAAATATTTAAACAATAAAAATATCATTTTTATTGTATATATAAACTGTATAAAATATTCATGTGATGAATAAAATATTTGAATAATAAAAATATCATTTTTATTGTATAAATGAACTGTATAAAATATTCATATGTTGAAATAAATATTTTATCGTTAAAAATATAATTTTTAACGAGTATATGAATGAAAATAAATATTCATTTACAGATCGGACGATTTGTTTATGTACACACATTTGACTGATATTGATTGGGACGATAAATTTTACACATCGCTCAACTGCACAAATAAAATCTGTGTGTGTTGATTGAAATGCCACACGGGTATTGGGATGATATTTGAATACACTAATCCTGATATTTAGTTATATGTCAATCGATGGGTTGACAGGCTATGACGAGCGTTAATTATTTATTTTTAATGCTTATACAGTTGTAAATTGCACTCTGGATGATGGTTGACTGTGTTTGATTATTGTTGTGTACACGTGCGTATGAAATCCATATAAATAAAATTATATGGTAATTGACTGTGTTTGAATCCAATACGGAAGGAACAAATATTTTAAAATAACGAATATTATAAATAGCCAATAATGAATATTTTATAATAACTAATATTTTGAAATAATATTCAGTAATGGATCAAATTGTGATATTAATGTCTGATTTGGGATGGGCACGGAAATATTAAAATTTATGAAGGCGTGTCGATCAGAGATGCGCCATTTTGACGCGAACGATATTTATATCGATTTTATTCATTTTTATAATGAATATCGAAAAGGAAGGGATTTCAAAATCTAATGTTTTGAAAATATTATCATTTATATATTAATGATATGGAATATTCAATTTTGATTTAAAATTGAATATGAAGTTGAAATTGTTTTTAAAACGAATTTATAAAATACGTTTTAAATGGAAATCGACTAAATATATATATATATATTTAATGGCCGGAATAGAACGCGCTGCGCCGCAGCAGTTCGCGAATTTCGACCATTGACTTCGAATGGACATTAGAGAGATCCGACCGTCGGATTCTCCTAAAACCGAAACCGTTGGATTTGTATTGAAAAGGGCATTCTAACAAATATAAGAGATTTGAAATCTAACGTTTGGATTTGGAGTTATGTCCAAATCAAATTTGGAAAAGGTCGCTGAAAGTGCAGTTCGATGACCGTTTGTGGAAATCGACTGAAAGGGCCTTAATAAAATTATTAAAAATATCGATAATTTTTGTAAAATCATAATAAATGATTTGGAAAGAATTTAGGTGAAAAATTCCACGTTTGTAAAGATAAAAATATATTTTTATCAAAACGAACTAGTTATAAACTAGAATTATAATCCAATATTTTTAAATAAATAAATTGGATTTGAAATGGTTTTAAAAATAACCAGAATTTCCAATATATGAATTGGAATGGATTTGAATCGAAATTATCTTCAGAATATTTCGATATTGGATTTCATGATTATACGGATATTATGGGAGAATTTGGAAGATATATATATCATTATTCCCAATACGATATTTGTTGATTTCAGAATTTGATATTGAATATAAGCCAATATAATATCTATTTAGAGCCTTGTATTTAATATTGAATTGGATTTTGGGTTTGTCGTGAAGGTGTTTTCATTAACACTATTCTTAAACCCAATTAAGGAAAGAATAAATCTTTTTATCAAGATTTAGTGAAATTTTCCAATTAATTAATATTTAATTGGAATCGAATAAAAGAATTGGATTTTGGGTTTGTCGTGAATGGTGTCTTCATTAACACTGTTCTTAAACCCCGTGTGAAAAGAACAAATCTTTTAATTAAGATTTAAGGAAGAGTTAACAATTAATTAACATTTAACTAGAATTGAAAATGGAATTTGAATTGGGTTTATTGTGAACTGTGTTTTTAACGACATTCGTTCTTTAACCCGATTTGCAGTGAAATGTGATTTGGAATTTATAAATCTTTTTATGAAAATTTAATGGAAATTTCCAGAGTAAAGTTTTCCAATTTAATACAATAAATTGGAATGGAATGGAATTCGATTTGATAATAATCGAAGTGAGCTTTTGTGGAGGAAGACTATTACTATACATGGAATTTAAAAGGCTTGGCCGTTATTCCATTTATATTATCGGTCGGATATGGAAGTTTATATCGATTATATATATTGATCTGTTTTCCGTGAAGATTCCATTGTTAACGGAATGTGATTTTGGATTTATCGTGAACTGTGTTTTAAATGACATTAGTTCTTTAACCCAGTTAAAGATAAGATTAATTTCTTAACTTTGAATAATCATTACGTGATGATTTTTGAGATTAAAACTGAATTAAAGTTTTAATGAATCTTTAATTAGATTGGAATGTGAATAGGATAATTAAATTTATCAAATTCATGGAATGATCAAGAATGGAGTATCACCAGTTTTGCTCCAAGCGATAGTTAAATCTTTAATTAGATTTGAACATTAAATGGAAATTAATTTTACCGATAACACCGTGGTGTTAGATATGAAGTATTACCAGTTCTGCTTCATGGGATGAATAGGTTGGGATTGAGAAATATTACAAATGATTACTTCGGTAAGGTTCGCTAATCCCGACTAGTTTGGATAAACCTTAATTTGGTTTGAATTGATATCCAAAGGAAGATTAAAGAATAAATTTAAAGAATTTATCTTTGATAAAATTAATGGGAACCTTTCCCAAATTATAAGAATATTTGAATAAAGGAATATTCTAGATTGGAATGAGGGGTATGTTGTGTTTTTATAGCACTTGTTTATTATATACGCGAGTTATTCAGAAAGTCTGGGTTTTTCCCATTCTGAATAACTGATTCGACGATAAGTCGACGATGAAGACGGTGGTTGAAGACCGGAGGTGTTCACATCGTTTGGATGATTGCTGATGTCTTGATTGGGCTGTACATCCAAGACGATGTAATAAGTGGTGGTCGTCCAGACGTACTTGGAGATCGAGCAGATATGCGAGGAACTCTCTCATGTATTGGACATATGGGACGAGTAATAAGTTGCCTCCGGTTTTGTTCAGACCCAGAACGAACGAGTAAATGGATGTGTGTCTGACATTGGATTTTATTCTGTGTTGATTGATTTCTATTAAATATATATCTGTTTAGCGGCAGAGAATTTATTATCTTTCTTAATGCCCTTCTCTGAGACGTACGAGCTCAGAGGTTATATATCGATAGACATTAGTCGCATGGCGTGAATTGCCTGTGTGGCATGCTGAGATGGATATGATCAAGGCTTCTGTTGAAAAGCAGAGTCTTGTGGTTGATGATCAAAGCACGGCTTTAATATAGCATAGCTTTGTGTATAGCGTTAATTGGTGAGCCTCACACCCCGGTGTGAACCAAAAACAGGAGAGGACCTCAGGGAGGACATGTGTTTCCTTCTAGTAGGAGTGGTGTTAGAGTTTTGCAAGCCCAGACGTTTTACTTATGTAGATGATGGATAGCGAGGCACCTCGGATCGGTTACTTCGGAGCCGATGGATATTGAGTCATCTGGCTCATTTACGCCCCATAGGGCGGGGAAACGTATTGTTCAGGCATTTTAATCCACTTCGTGTGGACTTGCGGTGATGATCCAAGGGACACTCGAGCTCTGATCCTGAGGCTCAGGCTATCCAGTCTCGAAGCGGTAAGGACGATCCCTTGCCTTGGTTCACAGATGGAAATCCAACTTCCAATATGACGTCGTGCGATTTTAATTGTAGAACTAGTATGGCGACATGATATATGGTACCCATGTCGTCTATGATTGATACATTTATATTTGAAGTTGTTTTATACACTATGCACTTATAATAGTATCAAATGATTTGCTTTAAATGTACTAAGCATGTTTGGCTATTTATAAGGAAAAACCCTATCCTTCGGCTTGCGTTGCATTGTGTGATGGGACCTGGGTCTTATTATAGCTTCATTTTTCCAAAAAGCATTGTGCTGTTCTTTTTACGCACTGGTATTCTCGAGAGGAAACCCGTTCCGTGTTATACGGCGTGCTCTCTTGATTTACTTTATTTTTAAAGTAAAGATTTAATAACTATTTTAGTTCTCGCACGAGTCACATAACTGACCTGGAGTTTATTGTTTTAACCTAAACTCTGGGTGCCCCAATTTTCCACACGGTTAGCTAGTAGTTTTGGGTTTGCAGATTTACTGTTGCAGGATCCTAGTTTACAACTGGAGTTATATTCGGAATGCTCTATATCGGTATATTCCCTTCAGTTGTGTTATGTATTGTTATGTATTATTTTCCGCTGCAATATAATTTGTAAATCTCTGATATTTATCAAATGTATATTATTTGTTCATACTCTGTATATTCGTGTACTCTGATGTAAATTGTTGTAATAGCAATGAAATGCTCTTTGTTTGTGCTCCGATTTGTGTTGTTCTCAAAGCAGTCCGCCTTCTTGTTTGGTTTAGGCCGGCTGGGAAGTTCGGGTCGCTACATTTAGTATCAAAGCTTTGGGTTTACAGAGCTCGAGAACAAGGCATATAAGAACCAAACGAAAGAATTCATCAGAGATTGGATTAGTAATATCCAATGAGAATGACTCGTTAGAGATAGGATCACTAGTATCCTAGAACGAGTGTGAAGAGTGTTGTTTTAAAATAAAAAATAAAAACAAATATTGTTTGGAAAATTTAAACCTTATTCAACGTATTTGAATATTTTATTTTAAATTAATTTGGACAATCGAGTATATACAGATTTTGCATATATGCTTTGCAAACGTGTTTTCGAAGTTTTAATATACTGGATAGATATAAAATCACACTCTAGTCGCCCAGAGATGATTCTGATGATTGGTCGACCATCATCAACATTTATGTTCGAGTTTCAAAAGTGGGATGTCTATATATTTCCAATTGACTGGTGTGAGAACCAAAACTAGATAGGTTTATTTGTTGTGGTTTGGCATAAAAAACATGATTTTGGAGTATATAAAAATTATGAATTTGAAAAGCTAATCAACTAATTGATTGCTGATTGTGTTGTTTGATTATTGGTTTGATAAATTAAAATTTTGAACCATTTAGCCAAATTGAATCAAATATTGAACTGAATTGAAAATTGTTTGAAATGCATGCATGTACATATATATGTGTGAACATGTCATAGCAGGGAAGCTAAGCAGAGGAATAAAAATTGTATTCCCGACAAATAGGTACATGTTTACAAATTTATTGGGTTTTGGATGATTTTATGAGTCGATTGGCTAGCCGCTTGGCTTTTTCTTTTTCTTTTTGGATGATGAGGGCCTTGCGTGGCTAGTTGTAGTTTTAAATGTCTCCTCGTATAAAGGAGGTTATGGTGAAATTTTTCAAAAATTTAGGGTGTTAGCCAAATTTTTGAAGAATTTGAAAATTCTTAGAAACCAAAAAGTTGAAGAATGAAAGCCAAACTAAAAGTTGAGTTGGTTAGTTAAACAATTTTCAGCACCGTTCCTTTTCGAGGACGAAAAGATTTTAGGTGGGGGAGATTGTAACAACCCGGAAAATCAGAAGCAATTTAAATTTTTTATTTTGGCAATTTTAATGAATTTTGAATATTTAAAATGATTTATTTTAAATAATAATGACAAGAAATTTATTTTGAATAGAATTAGAATGTATAAATTTACTTAAATCGAAGTTAGAATATAAATATTTATTTTATTTATAAAAGGAATTGGAAATGGCGCGGTAGTTTGAAAATTCGATTTCAAATTTCAATTGAATGTACAGGATTCAAAATAAACCGCATTTCAGTAAAACCAGAAATATTTGAATCTGTTTGAAAATATCTTTCCAAGAATGTAAAAAATCCAGATTTCATAGCGGGAATAAAAAGTTATGTCCAGTTGAAAATTCAGAATAGTCGCTATGGATTTTATATAATATATAGCCCTTAAAAATAGCAATTTTGCAAATGACCTCTATTTTCGACGAGACCACTTTTGTTGAATCCAGAATGATAAATTATTGTATGATTCCAATTTTCATAATTTTTGGAATCAACATGTGAGCGTGGTGAATTTAAACGTGTTTGGTCAATTCAGTTTGAATTTAATCGACTGGAAAATGACCGTTTTTCAAACAGCCTCCAAATTTGACGAAATTAGTTTTGTTAGGACTGTATCGTCAAAACATAGCTAGATTTATTTTTCGGGAATTTTTGGGGTCAATATGTGGCCCCGGTAAATTGAAATGTACGTTTAAATTGGATATATAAGGATTTAAATTTTAATTTAAACGAAAATTGATCATAACAGTCGAATGGGCTTACCGGACATATTCCATTATGTTCGGGATGGGGGTATTTAGTTAAGGGCGACAGTCGTTGGGTTTGATTTGAAGTTCGTATCGGTTAACATGTATTTTTGAAAATAATAGAATAAAATAATAATATTAATGTCAATAAAAGGACCATCTCAGAACCCTAACCCTATTAAGCCGCCGCCAACCTAATTCAAAGGCCAAGAACGTCGGATTTTTATTTCTAAATCAATTCAAATCCGTTGTGAATTAGATCATCAATCCAAAACAAAAACCATGGAGATTTCTTCACACTTTAACCTTACACAAAGGTGATCGAAAACCGTTAAAAGATTTGGGAGATTTTCACCCTCGAAGTGGCGGCCGTCGAACTTGAATTCCGGTGCTTGGATGCGTGCGAGGGGGTTGGAACTCCGGCCGTTGGTGGAGGCAAGGTGGCGCTCAGACGTGGGCATGTCAGATCTGGCGTCAGCGACGGGGTTTGCAAATAGAGCAAATGGGTTTCGACGTTGAACGATGAAGGTAGAAGATAATTATGGAATTTAATTTAATTAATTATCTCGTATTGCTATGAAATGTATTAATAAGCGTATCTTTTCCGTATGAGGTACAAATCACGCGAAACTGGATTCGTTGCGATCGTGGAGACGAGAGCTTCACAACAAGACTAACCGGGTTCAATTTGGAGCACGTTGGAATTTTAGGCAAATTCAAAACCAAATGGAACAGAAATTTAGATAAAAGCTGACTGAGTGGATCCCATTGTGAGAACTTCTCACTATAATTTCCTGTACAGTTATTTATGTTATAACTACATATATGAACTGCTCCTCGTCATCCACAGACGATGGACGACTTGTTTGATTGTGTTGTGTTGTGGAAATTGATTGTGATTGTGATGAGAAATGGAAAATAAAATATTTGAACAATAAAAATATCATTTTTATTGTATATATAAACTGTATAAAATATTCATGTGATGAATAAAATATTTGAATAATAAAATTATCATTTTTATTGTATAAATGAACTGTATCAAATATTCATATATTGAAATAAATATTTTATTGTTAAAAATAGAATTTTTAACGAGTATATGAATGAAAACAAATATTCATTTACAAATCAAACGATTTTTTTATATACACACATTTGACTGATATTGATTGGAACGATAAATTTTACACATCGCCCAACTGCACATATAAAATCTATGTGTGTTTATTGAAACTCCACACTGGTATTGGGATGATATTTGACATACACTAATCCTGATATTTAGTTGTATGTCAATCGATGGGTTGACAGGCTGTGATGAGCGTTAATTATTTATTTTTAACACTCATGCAGTTGTAAATTGCACTCTGGATGATGGTTGACTGTGTTTGATTATTGTTGTGTACACGTGTGTATGAAATCTATATAAATAAAATTATATGATAATTGACCGTGTCTGATTCCTATTCGAAAGGAACGAATGTTTTAAAATAACGAATATTTTAAAATGGCGAATAATTAATATTTTAAAATTTATGAAGCCGTGTTGATGTCCGATTTGGGATGGGCACAGAAATATTAAAATTTATGAAGCCGTGTTGATCAAAGATGCGCCATTTTGACGCGAACCATATTTATATCGATTTTATTCATTTTTATAATGAATATCGAAAAGGAAGGGATTTCAAAATCTAATGTTTTGAAAATATTATCATTTATATATTAATGATATGGAATATTCAATTTTGATTTAAAATGGAATATGAAGTTGAAATCGTTTTTAAAACGAATTTATAAAATACGTTTTAAATGGAAATCGACGAAATATATATAATATTATATATATATATATATATATATATATATGTGTGTTAGCCCACTTTGTGAACCGGGCAACACAAAGTCGAGATGTGAAATGTTGAAGAACTTAGAAAGCATCATAGCGGATCGGATCAGAGAGATGTTGCGGATCAGATCGGAGAGATGTTGCTGTTCGGATCGGGGAGCTGCTACTATTTGGATCAAAGAGACACTGCTATTCGGATCGGAGGTCTACTTACTATTCAGGTCGGAGAGCTATCACCAGTCGGATCGGAGAGTTATCATCAATCAAATCGGCGAGCTACTACCAGGTAGGGACGGAGCAGAAAGAAATGGATAAGAGTTTAGTTTCAGCATAATTCAGGTCGGATCGGATGTCCCGATCCGAACCCCTCCTGCACGCTCCTCCGATCCGAACCCATATTCCACATCACTCTCCCCCATGATCGCCTGGTTATTCGGAGCGGTTATGACCAGTTCCTGCCCACAACGTCCACTGCTCTGATGCGTTGTCAACACTGAAATCCACCCGAACCCGAGGATGATGGGATGGAAGACACGTGGCTCCGATCTGGATCGGGTTCTGAGCAAATTTTCACCTATAAATACCCTGTCTGGAGACAATAAAAAGGATCTTCTTTTTGGCACTTTGAGAGTTCAACCACTTTCATAAACCGAATTCCAACACTCCCGGATAATCCAAATCGTCTTTCAACATTTGTTTTGAGACAATTGAGTGAATGTATGTGAGTTGTGAGTGAAATTGAGTGAATATCTCATTGTAATTGCAACTATATCATTGAGAATAGTGATTGACAAGTGGACGTAGGCTTTTCTTCGCCGAACAACTATAAATTTTGTGTCTCCATCTTACTTTTGATCTTATTTCATTCTGCTTTTAGTCTATTTGGGTGTTAGAACCACTTTTTGGTCTAACATTTTGGTGCTTTCACTGAGAATCATCTGAATTCTCTGTTTTTCGGGATTATCGTTCTACTTTTTGGACCGATTGAGTTCAAAGAAGTTAATCCTCAAGTTTCGACGCTCTTGAATATTTGTTGAATTGATTGTTGAAAAACTATGGCCAAAGGAAAAGGCAAGGAAGTTCAAACTAGTCGAGGAAACGGAGTTGGTGAAGATCAGCAAAATGCGGTCGTGACAAGGTCTCGTGGACAGAGCTCAGCAGTGGAACGAACTGATGTAGGAAATCCGAACCGCACTCAAAGGGAGAGCTCCGATCTGATCCGGGTAGGAGAATCTGAAGCAGTGCATTCCCCCAACCTGAACCAATCCGAGCAACTCGCCCTACACTGACCCGACCTGGGTTTCCAGCTCCGACCCGAACAGGCTTCCCAGCTCCGACCCGACCCGATTTCCCATCTCCGAACCGACCCGTCACTTGGTGATATTGGAACCTCTACTCGAGTCCCTACAAATACTCCGACTCCAGCCACCAGGGTCAATGATCAGGTCAATCCATCTGCACCTATTACTCAAGGAGATTTCTCGCGCCTACTTGACATGCTTGAGAGTACTAGGGAGGCTATGAAAATCCATGAGCGCACCAATCTCATGATGCAAGAAAACATGAGACTCATGAGCAGGGAAATTGGCGAACTCCGTAGACAGAGAACCCCATCCCCGGTTCGCCACACACCAATGGATCAGTCTTCTTCTTCCGAGGAAGAACGGCCCCGTGAAAGAAGGCCGCTCGAACGACCTCAGAATTTGGAGCAACTGACGTTCGGATCTTTGGGGTCCCGCGAGGATATTGCGCGAGCACTAGGAACCAATGATCCAAGCTTGAGAGACCCTGACCATACTATTCCCACTCAGGGGCAGATGCTCCAGCCCCACCTCCCGAGATCGACCGGGGACGTAGGGAACGAAGCAGAGCAGAAGCAGCTCAAAGAAGAAGGGCATCTCCTGAACAAGGGCCCAAAAGGAACCCGGATACCAGGGCCATGGAGCCTGAACGGCCCCTAACTAATGCTGACGTACGGGCAATCGTACGCCAGATTATGTCCGAAAGCCGGAACTATACCAATGAAGATTATGGCATTGAGCGAAGCCATACTCCATTCACTGACGACATCCTCAATTTTCAGTTTCCCCGACGTTTTAACCTGCCGCAGATGGACAAGTACAATGGGAGAACCGATCCGGGACAGCATTTGATGCGATACTCATGGCTCATGAATGCTGCTGCTGCTCCTGACGCAGTGAAGTGTAAAGCATTCCCGATCTATTTAGAAGATGTGGCGCTACTATGGTTTACCCGACTTCCCCCTCGTTCGATATCGAATTATAGGGAATTGAGCGAACGTTTTATGAATCAGTTCCGACTCCATACCCGAAAGTCTAAAAGTGTTATTGAATTATCAAGAATTAAGCAGGCGCCAGGAGAGTCTTTGAGGTCATATCTCGACCGTTTCAACTTAGCTGTGACTGAAGTTAGTGACCTGGATGAGCCCACCATCTTGATGGATTTGATGGAAGGGGTCGATCCTGACTTCGAGTTTGGAGATTAACTTTCTGGGAAGACACCCTCCACGAGAGAGTTATTCTATGAAAAGGCCGATATTCACTTGAGACGAGAGGAGGCCAGGGCAAACCGAAAGAGAAAGTCTGGAGCTGCTTCAAAAGAAAATGTTCAGAGTAATGTCGCCGTGAAGCAGTCTGGAGAAAGTTCCGGAAAAGTTGAAGTGAATGTGGGAAACAAGAGTGCAAACGACAATTCTGGAAATGGGGGCAACAACAATAACCGTAACGCGACTGGAAACAGAAGAAATAGATATAGGGGAAGCGATCCTAACAAAAGACCCCGATTCCAGACTTATGAGAATTATACACCATTGAACGACACTTTGGAGAATATTTACTTGGATACATACAATGTTTTGCAATATAAAAGACCGCCACCTCGCGACTCAACGGAGAAAGAAATGGCAACTGGAAAGTTTTTTTTATTTCATGGAAGTCATGGGCACTCAACCAATGAATGTCGACATTTGAGAGATGTGATTGAGAAGCTGCTGCGCGAAGGGAAATTGGATGAATATAAGGTTACCCCGAGGGACAGGGGGCAAGGAGAGCAGGCTCCAAAACAGATTCAATCTGCTCCCAAGCCTACGGCGCAACAGAAAGGCAAGGGAATTGTTATCAACTCCATAGTGGGTGGACCCCACCCAGCAATTCGCAGTTTTAGAGCGATGGATCAAGATGTGGATGAATGTGATGATTTAGAAGATATCGCCCCCATAAAACAACAGAAGACAATGTTTGACGACGTGGTATTCCGTAGCAGAGATAATACCGGGATCCAGTCACCCACCGATGATCCGTTGGTCATTACTACCACCATTGGGCCGGCCCTGGTTCATAAGGTGTTAGTAGACAGTGGAAGCTCTGTTAATATTTTATTTAAAAAGTCATTCGATCAGATGAAGCTTGAATCTGAAGATTTGAAGCCATGCGAAGGTTGGATCTGAGGCTTCAACGGGGCATCGACAGCTCCAATAGGGTACATAGAATTGCCCGTAACCTTGGGTCAAGGAGAACGCCGAAGAGTACGGATGCTTCAATTCGTAGTGTTGGACGTAGATTCGCCTTATAATGCATTTTTGGGAAGGCCTGCCTTGCTGAGTTCAGGGCTTGCATCGCCCCTTGGTGTTTATTGCTTAAGTTCCCAACTGAAGCCGGAACTGGAGTAATGAGAGGGGATCAAGTTTCCGGACGGGCCTGCTATGTTGCCGAATTAAAGATGTTGATGAAAGGACTTAACATCGAGAGTAAAGATGCCTCGCCTCGTCCAAAGGAGGGCTCGGCGTAGCAATTAGAGGGATCGGCCCCGAAGGAGTTGCCCAAAGGAACGCCTGAAGACCTGGATCCCAGAAAAGACGAGGAACCAAAGACTAGAAATGCAACTCCTAATGAAGCGACAGTGGACATTCCCATTGATGAAGCTGATCCAACAAGAGTCTTGAAGATTGGATCCCAATTGGATCCACATCGGGCCAAAGAACTAGCTGACTTCCTGAAGGCAAACTTGGACGTGTTTGCCTAGACACACGCTGACATGTGTGGGATATCGCCATCCATCATAAGTCACTCACTAAATGTAAACCCGAAACACCCGCCTGTAAAGCAAAAGAGACGTATGCTGGGCCCAGAGAGGTCGGCTGCTCTGAAAGAAGAAGTGGAGAAGCTGAAACAGAACGGATTTATTAGAGATTCGACATATCCCGACTGGATATCGAATCACGTCTTATTAAAGAAGCCGAATGGAAAGTGGCGGACTTGCATTGATTTTTCAGATTTGAACAAAGCTTTCCCGAAAGATAGTTTCCCACTTCCCAAGATTGACCAGCTTGTAGATTCAACAGCGGGACACGAACTTCTTTCTTTCATGGACGCATATTCCGGGTACAACCAAATTCCTATACACATGCCAGATCAAGAACACACGAGCTTCATTACAGACTTGGGGTTGTACTGCTACGTGGTCATGCCGTTCGGATTGAAAAACGCTGGAGCCACTTATCAGCGCCTGGTGAACAGGATGCTTTATAATCAAATAGGGAAGACTATGGAAGTTTATGTGGATGATATGCTTGTCAAATCGAAACAGTCCTCCAGCCATACGCAAGACTTGGCAGAAATGTTTGGTATCCTGCGAAAGTATCGGATGAAGTTGAATCCTTTGAAATGTTCATTTGGAGTGGCATCGGGAAAATTTCTAGGCTTCATCGTGAGCTCCCGAGGAATTGAAATCAATCCCAGCCAAATAGCACCGATTAAAAACAATGAAGAGCCGAGGAGAATTAAAGACGTCCAAAGTCTTGCGGGGAAAGTAGCTGCGTTGAGTAGGTTTATCTCCAAAGCCACGGACAAATGCGTCCCGTTTTTTGATTTGATTAAAAGGGGAAAGAAGAACTTCGAATGGACTCCGGACTGTGTTGAGGCCTTTCGAAATTTTTTGGAATTGCTAGAAAAACCACCGATTTTGTCAAAACCAGTGGATCACGAAGAGTTATTCGTTTACTTGGCAGTTTCGGCTCACGCTGTTAGCACAGCCTTGGTTCGAGAAGAAGACAAAGTGCAAAGGCCAGTATATTATGTAAGCAAGAAATTGGCAGCGGCAGAACGCAACTACCCAAAGATTGAGAATCTCGCTTACAGCCTCCTAATCGCCTCCCGAAAACTTCGTCACTATTTCCAAGCTCATCCAATAACCATATACACTGACCAGCCTCTGAGGCAGGTGTTGCAGAGACCCGAAGCATCGGGACAGTTGATCAAATGGAATATTGAATTAAGTCAGTTTGATTTAAATTTTCAGCCACGGAGGTCGATCAGGGGGCAAGCTCTGGCAGATTTTATAGCAGAGTTCACCATCCCAGAGGAGGAAGTAATCAATGACAGAGTGGTCAAGTCTGAAGATGAGTTAAAGATAGATCCATGGAAGCTATACACAGATGGAGCCAAGAACGACCGAAGGTCTGGAGCTGGAATCGTCTTAGTTACTCCTGAAGGACAGTCGTTATATTACGCTCTACGATTAGAATTTTCGGCGACTAACAATGACTCTGAATACGAAGCCCTGATTGCCGGGTTGAAGCTTGCTAAAGACCTCGGAATAAAAATGTTGGACATATTCTGCGACTCCAAAATCGTTGTTTGCCAAGTGCGAACGGAATTTGTGGCTCGTGGACCTCGACTCATCGCCTACCTCGGGAAAGTGGAAAAGCTGTTAAGCAACCTGGAGCGGTACAGTATAACGCATATCCCAAGAGCCGAAAACCAGAAGGCAGACAGGCTGGCAAAGCTAGCTAGTTCCGACAACCCGGAAGAAACTGAAATAATTCCAATTTAAACGTTGGAATCGCCAAGCTTTGAGTCGATGGAAATTGAGTTCGCTTTCGAAGCAGAACCAGAGAAGGAGTCGTGGATGACCCCAATTAAGAACTTCCTTAAAAATGGGACACTCCCATCAAAGAAGAGTGAGAGAAGGGCTATAGTTCGCAAGGCTACCAGATATGTCCTACAGGATGATACTCTTTATAGGCAAGGATTTTCTATGCCCCTGTTACGATGTATAGCACACGACGACATCAAACGTGTACTAAGAGAAGTACACGAAGGTGTGTGTGGAGATCATACAGGAGGTCAGACTTTAGCGAAAAAGATATTGCGGTATGGATACTTCTGGCCCACAATTAATAAAGATGCAGCTGATTATTCACGACGCTGCGATAAGTGCCAGAGATTCGCCAAAATCCCCAGAGCACCGTCGACCCAACTCAAATCGATGGTGAGTCCTTGGCCTTTTGCCATGTGGGGAATTGATATCATCGGAGTTCTACCAATTGCTAAAGGAGGAGCGAAATATGCAATATTCACTGTGGACTATTTTACGAAGTGTGTGGAAGCTGAGCCCCTAACCAAGATTACGGCGAGGAAGGTGATAAGTTTTGTGGTTAGAAATATTATATGCCGATTCGAAATCCCAAGAACCATTATAACTGATAACGGAACCCAGTTCGATGGTGCTGAATTCAGAAATTTCTGCCAGAAATATAAGATCGACAAACGGCATACTGCGGTTGCTTATCCGCATTCGAACGGGCAAGTAAAAGCAATAAACAAAGTTATAAAATCCATCCTCAAGAAACGGTTAAAGCGCGCAAAGGCAAAATGGGTTGACGAATTGCCCTTAGCTTTATGGGCATATCGAACAACATTTAAGACAGCTACTGGTCATACCCCTTTCTCTCTCTCTTTTGGTTCAGAAGCAGTAATTCCAGTAGAGCTTGAAGTTCCTTCCCACCGGGTGACGTATTACGACCCGATGACGAATCGGGCGCTCTTACTCGAGTCTCTTGATGAAATCGAAGAAAAAAGGGATGAAGCAGATTTGCACGCGGCAATACATCGACGTCAGATGGCACGCTATTACGACAAAAAAGTTCGCCTTAGGACTTTTGAACCAGGAGATTTGGTGCTAAAGAGAATCTTTCCATCCCTTCCTCACCTCGGTCCAAAATGGGAAGGACCCTTTGTCATCCAACGGAAACTTGAAACAGGAACTTTCAAGTTAACGACCGTAGATGGTAAAGAGGTACCTAGAGCATGGATTGCCCAGCACTTGATGCGATATTTGGATTAGAAATGTTGTATTCTTTGTTATTTTTCTTATGAACTCTATAAAAAGGCACGACTTGCCTTAGGAAAATCTGATGATATGAATAAAGGACTATAAAGTGGATGTAGGCTACGACTTAGCTGAACCACTATAAAAATATCGTGTGTTATTTACTTTCTTGCATTATATATATACATTCATCGACTATTCTGTTGTGATTATGGAATATAAGATGATTCAAAACCTGAAAGGTTTAAAACAGTTTAAACGTAAGAAAAAGCACAATGACTACTTGTGCGATAAGACATAAAAGAATGGGAAGACGACATTCTTAACTCTAACTCTCGAGAATTGAGAGAGAGTATAAAGGACGGGAAGACGACGTCCTCTGAGGCGTGAAGGTGCGCCCAGACAAGAGACCGCCTCAGTAAGAACTCTAACCTGAGTATAAGACAGGAGAGTATAAAAAAAATGCCAGAAAAAACGACAGGCATTGACGACACAGAAAATGCAATCCCGTCAGAAAATCGGCGACATTCAGACTACTTGATTAAGTCTTGAATAGTTTTTTTTGAGATCGACCGGGGGCATATATGTATACATAGATTTCCCCCTACCATAACTTCATTACACAACTATAGTAAGACATGCATTCTTACATAAGTGTAAAACTAATGGCTAACAGACATTGCAGAAAATGAATTATTTTTTATTTACAAATGAATGAATTTGTACAGGAAAACAGTCAAAAAGAAGGTGCAAGGGCCACCCTCATAGCAACAATTATTGGTTAACCAAATGCTAAAATAACGCAAGACAGCCCACTACTTAGACTTCGAAGGAAGCTTGGACTTCTTGGCGGCTTTCTCCGCATTCTTCGCCTCTTTTTCGGCCTCTGTCAAGATGCGCTTTGATTTTTTCTTTCCTGAAGCTGAGATGCTGGAATCGGTTGACTTCTTCCCGGAGGGCGGAGCGCTAGAATCAAGAGAAGACTTTTTAGCGAGTTCCTCTGTAATAGATCTAGTTGAAAGCTTAACAACTAACCTTGATCCCGCATCCATAACTGCGAGAGGCTTGAGGCTTTCAGGGTCCAAGTCTTCAGCTTTTAACTGCAAGCGTTTATCTTGGTCAGCTTTCATTGCAGCCAAAGTAACGTCATCTGCACTTTTCGACTCCCCGACTATTGCCACCTCTGGATCTTCCTCATGTCCTCCGTCGCCGCAATCATCCTTTAAGGCGGCTATCATTTCTTCATCACGAGGAGTGTCAGCCTTAGACGGTTCGCTTCCTTCTCCCAAATCTATAGGAGCAGCCTTGTCCTTTCCCCCTTTTGCCTTCTCCGTAGGCTCCGCCCCAGAGGCGGTTCCCTGAGTCACATCTGTCTTTCCGGATGGCTCAATACCTACAGAGTGAGAAGCAACGATTATCAACTTAGGAGAAAATAATGGGGTTTTCATCGATTTCTCAATCATGTGGCAAAAGGTAGAGATAGCCCTGACGAATTGAGGAGAAAATGTAGAGATACCTTCCGAAGACTTCTCGGTAGGGGTAACTGCTGTCTCCGATGCCGTTTCGGGAATAGGGGATAGCAGAGTTGTTTGAGGGATCCCCGTATTTTCAGGATCATACCCCTCCACTTCAGAAGTTGCGGGGGCAGAAGAAGAGGAACCAGCCTCGGGAACGTTCTTTTGCTTAGTCCTCCGCCTCTCTTCTTCTATAGCATCAGCAATGAGGCGGCGCCCTTCAGCTAGGCATTCTGGCTCATCATCCCTTAAATATTTATCCATCAGCTTGTCCTCATCAATGGAATCAACCTTGAGCTCTTCTTTCTCCCACTCAATGATCTGACTCCACACTTGGACTAGAGTAGATGGATAATCCTCAATCCAAGAAATGTTCCGGCGACGGATGATATGTGCAAAGAATTCAATCATTAATTCGCTGAAACCCTGAATCTCTGCCTCCGCCTCTGACAATTGTTTGCGGGCCTCCTCAGCGGATTTGATAGCACATTCGACGTTACCCTCCCCCAGGGCAGCTCTGTTCTCCGCCTCCATTAGCTTAGAAGCCAAGTCAGCATTTTTCTTTTCTAGCTCAGCATTCCTCCTTGCTAACTCGGCATTTTTCCGTTCAAGGTCAGCGTAAGCAAGGCGCGTTTTAGCGGCATCTGACTTAGCATCTTCAGCTTGCTTTTTTAACTCAGAACGCTCTTGAGTGTGAGATTCAAGCAAATCATGGTAACGTTTTTGCATATCAAATTGTTGTTTGAAGCGAGTAGCGTCTCTTTGAGCAACAGCAAGCTGGGCCTATGTGTCCTCCAAATCTCTTCCTAGATTCTTTAAGTCCTTTGCATCGTCTTCCGCGGTTTTTTGCATTGAATCAGCATTCGTGATTAGAGTACGAATGATTCTGGAAAGGTTGCGTGAATATTTGAACATTTCAGAATACTGTTTTTCGACCGCATCTATCTTTGCTTTGGCCTCATCTGCCTACCTGGAAGAAACAGGCTCGAGGGCAGGTAAAAAAGTCAAGTTCTCGAAGTAATGTTCGGGAAATTGCTCCTCCAAATACGCCCGCTTGATTGCAGTTTCAGCATCTAGTGGTGGAGGGGCGGGGATCGTCAACTCAGTATCCCTATGCGTGGAGGATTCAATAGTCTCTTTATCTGTTCTAGGCCGTTTAGCAGATACCTTGCGTTTACTTCACGACTCAGTATCTTTTGGCGGACTTCTCTCCCTGCTGAGCTTTTCTTGGGAAGAGGTGGAGTCTTTCGGTTGCGGCCTGTCCTCTTCCCGATGACCTTGGTAACCTTTATATCTCTCTGGGTCCGTCCGAACAGGAGAGCGAGAACGTGAGGTTCGAGAGCGATAGAGTTCATAAGGCCTTCTCTCCTCCCTACCGCGATCGTCGCGGCGATCATACTCAGTATCGTAAGGTGGATTAGACATGCTGCGGCGGAGTTTCCTGATATCATATTAAGATCGGGACACCGTGCCTGCACAATAAGACAAATGAAATTCAGAATCAATATTTTCACAAAGAGAAAGATGCAATGAGTGGTAATGTTTTTGTGTAAAATGTGTCCTAAGTGGTGTTTTTCCCCCCGACAAACCCGAGTCCGAAGCTAGACTAGTACGGGCGGGCTCTTTGGCCTTAGCAGGAGTGGTCTCTTCAGAAGAGGTGAAAACTAAAGGATCCTTCCTAAAATCCTCGGAAATGTATATAGTTTCAGGTAAGGGGAGATCCCCCAAACCCTGAAATAATGGGTCATCAGTACTAGGGACATCTCCCTCGGAATCATCAATTGGCGACTCTTTGGAAGACGTTGACCTTTCTGGAGAAATGGAATCCTCAGGAACAGTATACCCTTCGCGATGCTTTTCAGCCAAGTTAGCCAATTCATCATCTTGAGTAGAAGATGGAGAGGGTGAATTTTGGAGAGGCACTGTAGGAGCTCCCGAACCTTCCCCTGTCTCTGGGACTACATCCACTGGAGGAATATATATGTATGGAGCCGTCCCATGACCGATACTACGAGTAACAGACAACAACCCATGAAAATGAAGATATTCGTCCTTAAGGACTTCATCAATAGTCAAGAACTTCTGATCGCCATTAAGGAGCTGGTGCATCCGGTCAAAGAATACTTGGTATGATATTTGTTTTGGGTTATCGGCTGCAAACAAAAGAAAAATGAGTTAAGGCGATGACTTGAATGTATAGAGCCGAGATTTAGAAAACCAGTGCTTTACTTGATTTCGTCCACCTCCTAGCACACCCTGGCTGTCGCTTCACATAAAACCATTCCAGTCTGGAATCTCCAGCTTTACTACTGAATGGCGCTGAAATTATCTTCCTCTTAGGGACAGAATCAAAATAGCAGAAAGAAGGAGTCTCTCGAGTCCGATGCTTGAAGTTGTAAAAGAAATGAACATCATCGAAAGTGAGCTCTATGCCTAAGATCTCACGGTATGCTACATATAAGGTGTATAAGTAAGCATAAGAATTAGGGTGCAGCTGCATGGGGGCAATCCGCATTTGTCTTAGAAAATCGATGATGAAAGGAGAAAATGGAGGGATATCACCGACCATGCACATCAACCGAGTAATTGCCATATACCCTTCTGGAGGGTTGTGGGGACAGTCAGTTCTCGAAGGCACCAGGGTGTCCCTTTTTAGTATTCCGTATTTTAAACAAATTCGGATAAGTCTGTCGTTGTCGATTGTTGATTCAACAGAATCTTGGGGTGATTCCAATATGACAGCCGATTCAAACTCATCTGGAGCTCGGTCGTCACCAATCCCTCCTTCCTCTTCAAAACCTAGAGAAACTTCACCCTCCGAAGACACATTGTCACTTTCGCGATCTCCGACCTCGTAGTCAGAACCCTCATCATTCCATTCTGGATCCGAGGGAGAAGATATGTCTTTGAGAGTAACTTTGTTGGATGTCTCCGGGGCCTCTTTCTTCTCAGCTAGTCTAGAAGAGCGTCTAGGTCTCATGGTCATAAAACTATTGAAGAAGCAATAGCACAAGTTAGAGTAAATTAGCCCGTATCCCCCCATGCATGTGTGCAAACTAAAGTGTAAACAGTGTATGCGGAAAGTGTAAAGTAAATGTTTAAAAGTGCGACGCAAAATTTTGGCAAAGTATAAAGGATTGAAGTAGTTCTTGATGTTTAGTTATGTTCGCAAGGCACTATCCTAACTGTCCATTAAATTGAAGATTATGCCAAAAGTTGATTGGGCCAGTTAAACGAGTTTTTATGCATTAAGGAAGGTTGCACTTTGGTTCGGTTCGGGCGCATTCATTGGATCGGATCGGAGGCGTAGACTTGAGCTCGGATATCTCATTGAAACTCAGAAATCAAAATCGGATCGGCTCAAAAGTAGGTTCCCCGAACGGTTCGGGTCGGACCACGTAGTCATGCCTCTCCACCTTTATCTTACAAACCGACCCGATCCGGTTAGGTGAGGACCATTTCTTCCTTCTTTAATTATTTGCCCCGACCCGATCCGACATTCTGGACTTCTCTTCTTTTTCCCTTTCTCCACTTGCTCCGACCCGATCCGACATTCTGGACTTTTCTTCTTTTTCCCTTTCTCCACTTTCCATACTCCACCGCCCGAACCGACTTCCTATGATCTTCTTCTTCCTCCTCCTTTTTAGCCTCAAACCACAACTCCCTCTTCCAACGCCCCGAAGTAGCAGCGAGGCCACCAACGACGATAACGAAGGAAGAGGAGACTGCGGCGTGGAAACCACGGCCAGATCGGTCGAATCGACCGTAGATTTCGATCAAAACCTGTTATCACAAAGTCGATCAAGGATTTAAACCTACCGAGGTGTATAAGTTTAAGATTCGCACGAGAATGGTAAAAAGTTCTTTTTTTCTTTTTCTCTGAATTCTGGAGTTCAGAAGCAGAATTTGTGAAGCGATGAAGTAAAATAAGAAAGTTGGAGGAAGATGAAGGCTGAATTTATATAGAAAAACAGGGTGACTATTTGTCTCCCCGTTCGGACCGGATCGATAGTCCAGTAGCAAAGCTTGGCCCAATAGTCCAATGAAAAATAGAAAGAAGAGGGGGTCTATTCGGATCAGAATCCGAACCGAACAGAATGTTGTAACTCAGCAGTGAATTAAATTGAATTTCGAAGAAAGGGATGAAAGCACAAAGAAAATCAAACAGAAAATTTTCTAGAAGACACTATGCAATGATAATCAAAGCATGCTCCGTTTCCAACAGGAGCGTGCTTTGAGGGGGCAAAATGTTAGCCCACTTTGTGAACTGGGCAACACAAAGTCGAGATGTGAAATGTTGAAAAACTTAGAAAGCATCATAGCGGATCGGATCAAAGAGATGTTGCGGATCGGATCGGAGAGATGTTGTTGTTCGGATCGGGGAGTTGCTACTATTTGGATCAAAGAGACACTGCTATTTGGATCGGAGGTCTACTTACTATCCGGGTCGGAGAGTTATCACCAGTCGGATCGGAGAGTTATCATCAATCAAATCGGCGAGCTACTACCAGGTAGGGATGGAGCAGAAAGAAATGGATAAGAGTTTAGTTTCAGCATAATTCGGGTCGGATCGGATGTCCCGATCCGAACCCCTCCCGCACGCTCCTCCGATCCGAACCCATATTCCACATCACTCTCCCCCATGATCGCCTGGTTATTCGGAGCGGTTATGACCAGTTCCTGCCCATAACGTCCACTGCTCTGATGCGTTGTCAACACTGAAATCCACCCGAACCCGAGGATGATGGGATGGAAGACACGTGGCTCCGATCCGGATCGGGTTCTGAGCAAATTTTCACCTATAAATACCCTGTCTGGAGACAATAAAAAGGATCTTCTTTTTGGCACTTTGAGAGTTCAACCACTTTCATAAACCGAATTCCAGCACTCCCGGATAATCCAAATAGTCTTTCAACATTTGTTTTGAGACAATTGAGTGAATGTATGTGAGTTGTGAGTGAAATTGAGTGAATATCTCATTGTAATTGCAACTATATCATTGAGAATAGTGATTGACAAGTGGACGTAGGCTTTTCTTCGCCGAACCACTATAAATTCTGTGTCTCCATCTTACTTTTGATCTTATTTCATTCTGCTTTTAGTCAATTTGGGTGTTAGAACCACTTTTTGGTCTAACAATATATATATATTTAATGGCCTGAATAGAACGCACCGTGCCGCGGTAGGTCGCGAATTTCGACCATTGACTTCGAATGGACATTATGGGAGATCCTACCATCGGATTCTCCTAAAATTGGAATCGTTGGGTTCGTATCTAAAAGAGCTTTCTAACGAATATAAGAGATTTGAAATCTAACGGTTGGATTTGGAGTTATATCTAAATCAAATTTGGAAAAGGTCGTTGTAAGTGTAGTTCGATGACCGTTTGTGGAAATCGACTGAAAGGGCTTAATAAAATTATTAAAAATATCAATAATTTATGTAAAATCATAATAAATGATTAGGAAAGAATTTGGATGAAAAATTCCACGTTTGTAAAGATAAAAATATTTTTTTATCAAAATGAACTAGTTATGAACTAGAATTATAATCCAATATTTTTAAATAAATAAATTGGATTCAAAATGGTTTTAAAAATAACTAGAATTTCCAATATAAGAATTGGAATGGATTTGAATTGAAATTATCTTTGGAATATTTCGATATTGCATTCCTTGATTATACGGATATTGTGGAGGAATTCAGAAGATATATGTATCGTTATTCTCAATACGATATTTGTTGATTTCTTAATTTGATATTGAATATAAGTCGATATAATCTCTATTCAGAGCCTTGTATTTAATATTGAATTGGATTTTGGGCTTGTCGTGAATGGTGTCTTCATTAACACTGTTCTTAAACCCAGTTGAGGAAAGAATAAATCTTTTTATTAAGATTTAGTGAAATTTTCCAATTAATTAATATTTAGTTGGAATCGAGTAAAAGAATTGGATTTTGGATTTGTCGTGAATGGTGTCTTTATTAACACTGTTCTTAAACCCCGTGTGAAAAGAACAGATCTTTTAATTAAGATTTAAGGAAGAATTACCGATTAATTAACATTTAATTGCAATTGAAAATGGAATGTGAATTGGGTTTATTGTGAACTGTGTTTTTAACGACATTCGTTCTTTAACCCGATTTGCAGTGAAATGTGATTTGGAATTTATATATCATTTTATTAAGATTTATTGGAAATTTCCAAAGTAAAGTTTTCCAATTTAATACAATAAATTGGAATGGAATGGAATTCGATTTGATAATAATCGAAGTGAGCTTCTGTGGAGGAAGAATGTTACTATACATGGAATTTAAAAGGCTTGGCCGTTATTCCATTTATATCATCGGTCGGATATGGAAATTTATATCGATTATATATATTGATCTGTTTTCCGTGAAGATTCCATTGTTAATGGAATGTGATTTTGGGTTTATCGGGAATTGTGTTTTAAATGACATTAGTTCTTTAACCCAGTTAAAGATAAGATTAATTTCTTAACTTTGAATAATCATTACATAATGATTTTTTTATATTAAAAATTAATTAGATTTTTAATGAATCTTTAATTAGATTGGAATGTGAATGGGATAATTAAATTTATCGAATTCATGGAATGATCGAGAATGGAGTTTCACCTGTTTTGCTCCAAGCGATAGTTAAATCTTTAATTAGATTTGAACATTAAATGGAAATTAATTTTACCGATAACACCGTGGTGTTAGATATGAAGTATTACCAGTTTTGCTTCATGGGATGAATAGGTTGGGATTGGAAAAAAATATAACAAATGATTACTTCGGTAAGGTTCGCTAATACCAACTAGTTTGGATAAACCTTAGTTTGGTTTGAATTGATATCCAAAGGAAGATTAAAGAATAAATTTGAAGAATTTATCTTTGATAAAATTAATGGGAACCTTTCCCAAAGTATAAGAATATTTGAATAAAGGAATATTCTGGATTGGAATGACGTGTATGTTGTGTTTTTATAGCACTTGTTTATTTTATACGCGAGTTATTCAGAAAGATCGGGTTTATCCCATTCGGAATAACTGATTCGACGATAAGTCGAGATGAAGACGGTGGTTGAAGACCGGAGGTCTTCACATCGTTCGGATGATTACTGATGTCTTGATTGGACTGTACACCCAAGACAAGGTAATAAGTGGTGATCGTTCAGACTGACTTGGAGATCGACCGGATATGTGAGGACCTCTCTCCTGTATTGGACATATGGGACAAGGAATAAGGTGCCTCCGGTTTCGTTCAGACCCAGAATGAACTAGTTAATGGATGTGTGTCTGACATTGGATTTTATTCTGTGTTGATTGATTTCTATTAAATATATATCTGTTTGGCGGCGGAGACTTTATTCTCTTGCTTAACGCCCTTCTCTGAGACGTACGAGCTCAAAGGTTATATATCGATTGACATCAGTCGCATGGCTGAATTGCCTGTGTGGCATGGTGAGATGTAAATGATTAAGGATTCTATTGAAAAGAAGGGTCTTGGGGTTGATGATCAAAGCACGACTTTAATATAGCATAGCTTTGTATATAGCGTTAATTCGCAAGCCTTACATCCCGGTGTGAACCAAAAATGGGAGAGGACCTCAGGGAGGACAAGCGTTTCCTTCTAGCTAGGAGTGGTGTCAGGGTTTTGCAGGCCCAGACATTTTACTTATGTGGATGATGGATAGCGAGGCACCTCGGATATATCGGTTACTATGGAGCCGATGGATATTGAGTCATCTGGCTCATTTACGCCCCATATGGCGGGGAAACGTATTGTTCAGGCATTTTAATCCACTTCGTGTGGACCGGCCCTGACGATCCAAGGGTCACTCGAGCTTTGATCCTGAGGCTCGGGCTAGATAGTCTCGAAGAGAAAAGGACGATCCCTTGCCTTGGTTCATACATGGAAATCCAACTTCCAATACGACATCGTGCGGTTTTAATTGTAGAACTAGTATGGCGACATGATATATGGTACCCATGCCGTCTATGATTGATACATTTATATTTGAAGTTGTTTTATACACTATGCACTTATAATAGTATCAAATGATTTGTTTTAAACGTACCAAGCATGTTTGGCTATTATAAGGGTGAACCCTATCCTCCGGCTTGCGTTGCATTGTGTGATGGGACATGGGTCTTATAATAGCTTCATTTTTTCAAAAAGCATTGCACTGTTCATTTTACGCACTGGTATTCTCGGGAGGAAACCCATTCCATGTTATAAGGTGTGGTCCCTTGATTTACTTTATTTTTAAAGTAAGAATTTAATAACTGTTTTAGTTCTCGCACTGTAATAACCCGGAAATCTAAGCCAATTAATTTTTTTTTATTCTGGCAATTTTGATGAATTTTGAATATTTAAAATGAATTATTTTAAATAATGCGGATGAGAAATTTATTTTGAATAGAAATAGAACGTATATGTTTATTTGAATCGTCGTTGAATATAAATATTTATTTATAATTATAAAAGGAATTGAAAATGGCGCGGTAGTTTGAAAATTCGATTTCAAAGTTCAAAAGAATGTACATGATTCAAAATAAACTGGATTTGGCGAAACCAAAAATATTAGAATCTATTTGAGAATATCTTTCCAGCAAATCCGAAAAATTGAAATTTCATAGCGGGAATAAAAAGTTATGCCCAGTTGAAAATTCAGAATAGTCGCTATGTAATTCGGGCCCTTAAAATGGAAATTTTGCAAACGACCTATGTTTTCGATGAAACCACTTTTGTTGGATCCGTGATGTCGAATTATTGCTAGATTCCAAAATTTGTAATTTTCTGAATCAATATGTGAGTGTGGCGTAGTAAAACGTGTTTTGACAGTTTCAATCAATTTGGATCGACCAAAAAATGGCCATTTTTCAATCGATCTCAGAATTTGACGAAATTTGTTTTGTTAGAACTATATCGTCAATACGAAGCTAGAAATAATTTTTCGGGAATTTTTAGAGTTAGTATGTGGCCCCGGTAATTTAAAATGTACGTTAAAATTGAATATATACTGATTTATATTTTAATCTAGATGGAAACTAATCATAACAGCCGAATTGGGTTACGAAACATATCGCATTGTGTTCGGAATGGGGGTAATTAGCTAGGAACGACAGTCAGTGGGTCTCGTTTGGTGGTCGAAATAAAAAGTACCTTTATGGATAAATAAATTAAATTAAATATATAGTAAGTCAACCCTCTCCCTAACTACCCCTCTCCTAGTTCAGATCTAAATTAAACAGAAAGAAAAAAAAACCGACACCCATGAAACCGTCTCCCCCCAGTGCACCTCCGCCATCCACCAGTCGCCGTCGCAGGTCCGGCGCCTCCTCCCCATCGAACCCCCCTTCCTCCACTTCTCTCTCCTCCTTCTTATATCAAAACTGCGCCCCCAAAATAGCCACAACCCCGTCGGACTTCGCCGCCACCAATGCTCAGTCGCGACGCACCCCTCCCCTTCCGATCTTCCACCACCAGACCCCCCTTCCTTCTCCACCTCCTCATAACCGCGAAACCCCTCCAAACCTCCCTGAAATCCACGCAACCACCACGATAGCTCAACCCCACCTCGCCGAACCACCGTCGTGACCTCACTACACCACCGTCGGCCACAACAGCCCCTGTGCCCGCCTCTCTCCGCCTCCAACGAGCTTCATCCTCCGCGGATTGTGAATGGTGAGTTTTGTTTATTTATTTAGTTTAAATAAATTCTTGTAAATTAAATAAAATCAGTTTATTTACATAGATAGCATAAATAAGTTATGATTTTTAAATATATTAGGTTATGATTTTCAAGTAGTATAAAAGATTTAACTTTTTATGTGTGAATCGTGAGGAAAGATAAGATTTTTTTACACACAAAGTTATGATCTTTGGAAAGGAGAAAGATTGGATTTTTATTCATATAAAAGATTTGATTTTTAATCCAGTAAAGATTTGATTTTTACACATGGTTTAGAAATAAAAATACGATTTTTAGTTATTTAAAAGATATGATTTTTATTTATAAAAATGTGATTTTTATATTATAGAGATAATAAAAATATGATTTTTATATATGTGTGATAATAAAAATATGATTTTTATATAAGTGGTGAATCAAAAATATAATTTTTATATAGTGAGAAGAATAAAAATGTGATTTTTACATGAACTGTACAAGAAGAATAATGTGATCTTTATAATATATGTAGCAGTATAAAAATAGAATTTTTATCTATATAGTAGCGTTATAAAAATAGAATTTTTATCTATATAGTAGCAGTATAAAAATGTGATTTTTATATACATGACAACAATATAAAAATGCGATTTTTATATGTAGTGGATACAGTAGACGAAAGTGACAAAAGGCGAGCACGGAAAAGATTTTCTACATATGAAGAGTCGCGGCGAATTGGTTTAGCTAATAGGTGAGAACTCCTCACTTTTATTTTAATTTCTAGTTTGAAATATATACTAGGATGCAGACGGTGCTTAGCAGCACCCGACACCCGTCGTCCACAGACCATGGATGACTTGTTTGTTTGATTGATGTGTGGTGAAATTTTATTGTGTGATGTGGAATGAATAAATTATTTTATGGTTAAAAATATAATTTTTAACGTGTATATAAAATAAATATTTATAAACAAATTGGACGATTTGTTTATGTACACCCATTAGACTGATATTGATTGGGACGATAAATTTTACACATCGCCCAACTGCACAAATAAAACATGTGTTTGATTGTTTGAAACCCCACACGGGTATTGGGATGATATTGGACATACACTAATCCCAATAATTAGTTGTATGTCGATCGATTGGTTGACATACTGTGTAAGCGTTAATTATTTATATTTAATGCTTATGCAGTTGTGTGGTGCACTCTGGATGATGGTTGATAATTTATCGTTGCTATTATATACATGTTTTGTATGGAATCCATATAATTAACATTATATGGTAATTGATTGGGCCTCATTCCAGTTTAGAAAATAAATTATATTCATGTGTTGAATAAAGTATATATTCTTGTGTTGAATAAAATACTCATTTGTTGAATAGAATAACGAAGTTATTGAAATATATAAAGCCGTGTTGGTTAGATTGATGCCATTTTGACGTGAACGATATTTATATCGGTTTTATTCATTTTTATAATGAATATCGAAGAGGAATTGATTTCAAAATAAACCGTTTTGAAAATACTATCATTTATATATATATATATATATATATATATATATATCTCGATGATATGGAATATTCAATTTTGATTAGAAATTGAATAGGAAGTTGAAATCGTTTTGAAAACGAATTTAAAACGATTTATAAAGTACGTTTTAAAAGGAAATCGATGATATATAATATTATATATATATATATATATATATATATATATATATAATGGCCCGAATAGAACACGCCGCGCTGCGGAAGTTCGCGAATTTCGACCATTGACTTCTACTGCATATTACAGGAGATCCAGCCGTCGGATTCTCCTAAAACCAGAACCATTGGGTTCGTATCGAAAAGATCTTTCTAAGGAATATTAGAGATTTGAAATCTAACGGTTGGATTTGGAATTATGTCCAAATCAAATTTGGAAAAGTTCGTTGTAAATGCAGTTCGATGGCCGTTGATGGAAATTGACTGTACGAGCCTTGATAAAATTATTAAAAATAGTAATAATTTGTGTAAAATCATAAGAAATGATTTGGAAAGAATTGGGATGAAAAATTTCAGATTTGAAAAGATAAAAGTAGATTTTTGTCGAAATGAACTAGTTTTGAACTAGAATTATAATCCATTTATTTTTGAAATAAATAAATTGGATTTGAAAGGGTTTTAAAAGTAACCAGAATTTCCTATAATTGAATTGGAAGGGATTTGAATCAAAATTGTCTTTGGAATATTTCGATGTTGGATTTTGTGATTATACAGATATTGTTATGGAAATTTGAAAGATATATTTATATCGTTATTTCCAATACGATATATGTTGGTCGTAGAATTTGATATTGAATATAAGCCGATATATTTTCTATTCAGAGCCTTGTATTTAATATCAAATGGGATTTGGGTTTGTCGTGAATGGTGTCTTCATTAACACTGTTCTTAAACCTAGTTGAGAAAAATATTAAATATTTTTATTTAGATTTAATGAAGTATACCAATTAAATGGTATTTAATTGGACTTGAATTTGAATTGATTTTTGGGTTTATCGTGAACGGTGTTTTAAATAACACTTGTTCTTTAACCCGATAATTAATGGAAAGTGAATTGGGTTTATCATGAACTATGTTTTAACGACATTCGTTCTTTAACCCGATTTACAGTGAAATGTGATTTGGAATTTATAAATCTTTTGTTAAGATTTAAAGGAGGTTTTCCAAAGTAAAGTTTTCCAATTTAATAAAATAAATTGGAATGGAATGGAATTCGATTTGGTAATAATCGAAGTGAATTTCTGTGGATGAGGACTTCTAATATAAATGGGATTTAAAAGGCTTTGCCGTTATTCCATTCATATTATTATTCGGATATGGAAGTTCATATCGATTATATATATCTCAATTTGTTTTCCATGAAGATTCCATCATTAATAGAATGTGATTTTGGGTTTATAGTGAACCATGTTTTAAGTGACATTGGTTCTTTAACCCAGTTAAAGACAGGATAAGATTTCCCAAGTTAAACAACCATTAATATTGATTTTTGGGAAGATTAAAACTAAGTGGAGTTTTAATGAATCTTTAATTAGATTGAAATGATGGAGAATGGAGTATCAACAGTTTTGCTCCAGGCGATAGTTAAATCTTTAATAAGATTTGAGCGTGAAATGTTAAATGAATTTACCAATAACACCGTGGTGTTAGATATGAAGTATTACCAGTTTTACTTCATGGGATGAATAGGTTGGGATTGGGAAATTTAACAAGTGATTACTTCGGTAAGGTTCGCTAATCTCGACTAGTTTGGATAGACCATAATTTGGTTTGAATTGATATTCAAAGAAGATTAAAGAATAAATTTAAAGAATTTATCTTTGATAAAATTAATGGGAACCTTTCCCAAAGTATAAGAATATTTGAATAAAAGAATACTCTGAATTGGAATGAGGCGTATGTTGTGTTTGTGTAACACATGTTTATTATATACGCGAGTTATTCGGAAAGGCCGGGTTTATCCTATTCTGAATAACTGAATCGACGATGTGTCGAGGATGAAGACGGTGGTTGATGACCGGAGGTCTTCACATCGTTTGGATAATTACTGATGATCTTGATTGGGCTGTACACCCAAGAGGAGGGAATCAGTTGGTGATCGTCCAGACGTACTTGGAGATCGATGGATATGCGAGGTATAAGGTACCTCCGGTTTCGTTCAGACCCAGAACGAACTTGTATGGACTGTGTGTCCGACATTGGATTTTGCTCTGTTTTGATTGATCTCTATTAAATATACATCCGCCTGGTGAAGGGGAATTCATTCCCTTACTTCACCCTTCTCTGAGACGTACGGGATCAGAGGTTGTATATCGATAGACATCAGTCGCATGGTGTGAATTGCCTGTGTGGCATGCCTAAGTGGCAAATGATCAAGGATTTTGTTGAAAAGCAAAGTCTTGTGGTTGATGATCAAAGCACTGCCTGTGTGGCATAGCTTTGTGTAACGTTAATTCGCGAGCCTCACACCCCGGTTGTGAACCAGAAACGGGAGAGGACATCAGGGAGGGCATGCGTGTCCTTCTAGCTAGGTTGGTGTCAGTGACCTACCAGCCCTGACGTTTATATTATTTTCACCTGTGTGGTTGTTGGCTTGCGAGGCGCCTCGGATATATCGGTGACTATGTGGAGCCGATGGAGTCATTTGTCTCATTGACGCCCCAAAGAGCGGGGAAACGCAGTGTTCAGGCATTTTAATCCACATCGGTGGACCGGCCCTGACGATCCAAGGGCCCACCTGAGTTTGGGTCCTGAGGGGCGGGCTAGAGCGTCACGAATCGGTGAGGACTATCTTTTGCCTCGATTCACAGATGGAAATCCAATTTCCAAATACGTGATGTTGCAGTTTTAACTGTAGAACTAGTATGGCGACATGTTATATGGTTCCCATGTCGCCTATGATTGATACATTTATATTTGGAGTTGTTTTCTTCACTTATAGTAATAATAAAAGATTAAATTTAGCGTATCAAGCATTCTTTGGCTATTACAAGGTAAACCCATATCCTCCGGCTTGTGTTGCATTATGTGATGGGACCTGGGTCTTATAATAGCTTAATTGTTCTTTATTTAGCATTGCACTGTTGTTTTATGCACTGGTATTCTTGGGAGGAAACCCGTTCCGTGTTATACGGCGTGGTCCATCGATTTACCTAACTTTAAAAATAAAGATAAATAACTGTTTTAGTTCTCACACCAGTCACATGACTGACGTGGAGTTTATTGTTTTAACCAAAACTCTGGGTGCCCCTATTTCCACACGGGAAGCTAGTAGTTTTGGTTTTGCAGATTTATATTCATAGGAACCTGGTTTACAGCTGGAATGATATCCGGAAAGCTCTGTATCCGTGTATCTCTTTTAGTTGTTTTTGTATTGTTTTTCCGCTGTAGTAATGTATTTAAATCTCTGATACTTTTCTGATGTGTAATATTTATTCATACTCTGTATATTCTTGTATTCTGATGGAATTGTTGTAATAAACAATGAAATGTTCTTCTGTTTGCGTTGTGATTCGTCTTGTCCTCAAAACAATACGGGTTTTGAACGGTCTTGGTCGGTTTAGTGATCTATTAGGTCCGAGCGAAATTCTTTATCGTTACAAATTTCAAAGTTCCGCGCCATTTTCAATTCCTTTTATAATTATAAATAAATATTTATATTCAACGACGATTCAAATAAATATATACGTTCTATTTCTATTCAAAATAAATTTCTCGTCGTCATTATTTAAAATAATTCATTTTAAATATTCAAAATTCATCAAAATAAAAAAATAAAAAAATTTAAATTGGCTCAGATTTCCGAGTTATTACACGCACCAGTCACATGACTGGCCTGGAGTTTAATATTTTAACCTAAACTCTGGGTGCCCCTATTTTCCACACGGGCAGCTAGTAGTTTTGGGTTTGCAGATTTATTCTTACAGGATCCTGGTTTACAACTAGAGCTATATTCGGAAAGCTCTGTATCCGTATATTTCCTTAATTTGTGTTATGTATTGTTATGTATTATTTTCAGCTGCATTATAATTTGTAAATCTATGATATTTATCAAATGTATATTATTTGTTCATACTCTGTATATTCGTGTACTCTGATGTAAATTGTTGTAATAGCAATGAAATGTCCTTTGTTTGTGCTCCAATTTGTCTTATTCTCAAACAGTCCGCCTTCTTGTTCGGTTTAGGCCGGCCGGGAAGTTCGGGTCGCTACACTCACTCCTCGTTATGGAAATTTCAATAACCCTACACTCAGAGTCAAAAAAGCTCTTTTTTCCATCTTTGGCACTTATGATATTAATTGAGCCGAAGTAATTTTGAAAGAGCTTAAACCTAAAGAAATGTCCACCAAACAAAAAACTCTCTATCATGGAGTTTATCTAACTCAGAACTTAAATATTTTGGAGTGGATCTCAAAGGAGAGGAATTTGTTCCAAGAAAGTTTTTTAACTTGGGAAATATAAATCTTATGCAAATTCGAATCATTTTTACGCCCTATGAAACTTTTGAGGATAAACAAGCTCGAATGCAATAACAAGAAGAAAATCCAATGGAAATCAATGAAGAAGAATTCTCTTTGGAAAGGGTTGAATATCCAACAAATAGTAGGGCCATTACCAAAGAAATACTTGTCAAAAACCAAGTCAAGTTAGCCTAGAACTAAAAGAAGATCAAGAAGACTCTTATTCAAATGTCTTCTAAAATGAACAAGTTCTTTACCAAAGTAAGAAGAAAATTTGGATTGGCATCTTCCTCATCATCATCCACTGAAGTCTAAGCTTATCTAGTCTATGTTATGTTTCGTATTTGCTTGTATTTCCTTTTCGAATCTCGTATTTAGTTCCTTATATCATTTGAGTGCATTTGCTTTCTAGTAATAATGAATGATATCTGTTTATGTCAAATCAATCTTTAATTTACTGTAAAAACACATTAAAATTAAATAAATTAATATAATATAATAAGAAATAACTTGAAATTGAATAAAAACTCAAAAGGCCCAAAAATTGACTAGGGTATGTCGACATGTGCAAAATGACATATCAACATATAACAGCCAGAAATTCAAATTTGTTCGAAATTTGAATTTTAAATAATCAACTAGTGTGTATTCATTTTAAATGAATTCCAACCTCTATAAATACCCTTTCCTCCCAAAAAATTTATTCTAAACTCTCCCCTTCTTATCTAATCATTCCTTATCTATATAATCAAATAATGGCCAATTCTATTCACAATTTCAGTGAGGATCTCGAAGAAACACTCAATTCATTTAAGAATATCCTTTCTATAGTACTTCGTAATCAGCGTCACCTAGAATTGATTTAGATAAAGATGGTTGAAAATTAAGAGAAACACTTTGATGTCATTCGTTGGTCAGTCTCTTCTTATTTCAGAAACGAAGACAACAACCTCTCCAAAGCACCACCCACCAAAGAAGATGAAGACAGGGAAGTCATCAAGAAGGATCCAATCTTTGGAGGAGATGGATGAGTGGAAGTTCCAAGAGAAGTTTGAATTTGTTTGAATTAAATGGTATGCTTTGTTTGAAAATGTTTGAATATGGTTGACTTTGTTTAAGGGGTACTTAGATTCATTGTGAAACGGGGAGTAATCAAGGAATCAAGGTAATATCAGGTATGGATATTTTATAAACCAAGGTTGTCATCATCAAAAAGGGGGAGATTGTTGGAGAATGGAATTTTGATGACAACAACCTTGTTTTCAATTAATATCATTATTATTTATAAAATATATGCTAACATCCTTTTTCACAATATATATATGTATATGTATATATATATATATGTATATATATATATATATATATATATATACATACACGCATGATATAAAATATTGAAGACTGTACAGTATTAGAGATCCAAGATATAAAGGAATTCAAGAACCTTGAGTATCAAGATAATTAAGATTTCAAGAGCTCAAGATTATCAAGTAACAGAGTTTAGTTTATATGTAAAGCTCCGGTTAGCACTTTCAAATTCTGTTTTCTAATTCTATTTTCAAATTCCTTTTCAAATCAATTTCAAAATAATTTCAAACACCTTTTCTAAAATGATTTCAAATTATTAAGATTTTACTTATGATTTCAAATATATATATATGTGTGTGTGTTTATAATTTATAAAATTTTATAATATATGTTTTATAGTCTTATATCATATAATTTTATAAATATGTTTATATTATATTTTTATATGTTTTTACACTTTGGAAAACTCATTTTAAAACACTAGTTTTGATTCAAGAATTTCTAGAAAATATATAATGGTTTTAACACTTGAAAAATGATTTTAAATTCAAAAACAACATGCAAATGTTGACATACATATTTGAGCATGCCGGCATATAACTGTCATTTTTTCAATTTTCAAAGGAAATGTCTTTTCATATTTGAAACACTTAAGAAACGTTGCAACCTTTCAACCTCTATAAATAGGAGTTAATTTCGAATTTTTTATCACTTCTTTTTCGGGATAAAAGCTGAGAAGAAGCAATGACTAATGAGTTGTAATAAAGACATAGAAAAATTCGAGAAATAGAAGAACAACTCAAAAGGGTTGACAAAAATTCCCGATATACCAGGAGGACACCTGATATAGAAATACTGATTTTCCCAATCTTTAGACTTATTGATGGGATCACTAATCCATTTCTTCATAGGGTGGGGGCGAAGAATAAACGAGTCTGATACTTTGGCCAAGCAAAGCAGAAACCGCAGAAGGTTGACATCAATGGAGGACTGACCTGACTCAAGTGCTCAGATTTCCAAGCATAAAAGAACGGTATATGTGTTCGGAGAAACCTGAATGGGGGCAACCGCCAAGTGGCGCAGGAATATGGATACAAATTTCGAAAAGGAAAGAAACCTCCATGCCAGATGTGAATGGCAGTATATGGAAAGTATCCCTCCGAAGGACTTTGAATGGTATCTAAAGGAGAGGAAGGAATTGCATCAACACTAGTCATAACAAAACTTTGAACGATAGCCTTCACCTCCTCTTGGGAGTTAAAAAAGCAGCGTTGTGGGACGGTTGCCTTCTTTGGACGAGACGTAGCATGTTTACCAAGCTTGGAATAACGAGCCTGGTGTTCCCCAGACATAATGCTGCCAGGTGGTCTCATGCCATAAAATATATATGAGTAGATGTTTCTCTTAAATAAGCATGCACATAGTATACATAAGTGGTGAACAACATAAAAAGCTTGATAGTATTAGAATCTTGAGTTGTAGAACATCAGGTGAATCATAATAATTAATTTTGACAAGGCTTATGCATAGGTCACATACACTAAGAAACAGTTAAGTCTTTGGTGATGATCAACCTAACTATTTCGACACCAAGGCCAATATAATAGAAGGCATGTGTCTAAAGAGGGAGATTCTCAGTAATATTTGGTAACGGTTCAGACTAAACCAAGTGGCTCGGTATCATCATTGAAAACCTAATTAGTCTTGAAATTCGGTACAGGTGAAATCAAGATAAAAATGCTTCAATAAGGAGCTTCAAAATTTTGTTGGCAACAAAGCTTTCGAAGACACCTTCATACTAAACCAACACCCACTAGGTCAAGATCTAAATAAATGAAAATATATGTGGCGGCAAAATCAAAGGCAGAATGCGTTAGTGACAGTAATGTGAAATTCACTCGTATAGGAAGCATAACACCTTACTTAGTAGTAAGAACTAACCTCCCACATACAATTTTTTCATTTAAACCTCAAAAGGATATTGGGGAAACAGGTAACTTATTTGGTCCTCCATTAATCATCATCCAAACTATCATCGATGTTTGACCCGCACTAAATACATAAAAATCCTGATCAATTTCCTAATTAGGATAAAAACATAATTTAGATTCCTACTTACAGTTGAAAGAGAAATACTTACAGAAAAATCGTGTTTGAAATTATGGAAAGCTCGAAAATCTTGAGGAATAGTATTCTTGTTTGAGCGATGTAATTCGAAGGTGAAAAGGCGAAGAAGAAGCGGAAAGGGTATTTATGCCAAAGTGGTCCTTTAATCTCAGCCGCATAACCAAGATTAAATCAATGAATCAGACCCGATCCAAAAGGATGAGGGTGGAAACCCTGTGTGTTCAGAGCAGTATAGTACAAAGACTAAAAGGTGTTGACTTAAAAAGTTGAAAATACCTCTTCATAAGGGAGTAAATGTTACTACCAAAATTCAACACTGAAATAAGCTATCGGTGAAGGGGTATTGGAACCTACACAGGACAAAGTCGAAAACACAAAAAGGGAAATTAGGACAACATGTAACTGTCACCATTCTGGAAGAAGAAAGCTTGGATACCGACAGGTTATTTCTCAAGCGAGAAACAACTAATGAAAAAGTTAACCCCGGAAGCCAATTACCTCAAGTCGGAAGCAAATAAAAAAGAAAGGACGAAAGCCTAGGATTCGAGACCAATAACTTGATAATAAGCATCAACTAAGCCAAAGGAAAGGCGAAAGGGCTACCAACATTTACTTGCTTAATGCTGATACGAAAGGACGTGAAGGCATCAAAAGAACAAGAAATTGAAGCATAAGAGAAACGTTCCGAAAGCCAACTACCAGGACCAAAATCTGGTGGTTACCAAGAGGCAACTTCAGAATCAATAAATAATGTGCCGAATGCATCTTGTCGGAAGACCGAAACCCACTCCACAGACCTATCAAAAGCAAGTCAAAGCTTATGAGAAGAAGAGCTATCCACACTAACTTGCTTAGTGTCGATACCTAAAGGGATGGCGGTTCCCGGAAAATGGGAAGTAGGAGTACGAAAACTAATACCATGAACACGTAAAGACAAAATCGGAAGCTTATGACCAAAAGCCGAAAGCCGAAAGTCTTTCCCAAAGTTGTACATACCAATGAACTTGGTATCGATACGAAAGGTGAAAGCAACATCAAAGAAAAACTCCAAAGATCGAGACAGTCTTCCGAGAACCAAGACCGACACACCTAAGGCTATGTTACCTCTATTAACAAAGCCAAAAGAACGGTCGAGAGCTAAAGCAACCAAAATCGAAAGGTAAAGGAAGCCAACACATAGCTGCTACACCCAAGTGATAGACTTCTGCTGACCTCACGACAAAAGGGGTCCCGATTTGTCTATAAATAAGACCCTAGGGGTCACATTTTAGGGCTTATTTCTCATTTCTCAATCTTGTATTCTTTTCTTATGGAGTAAACCATAATTTCTAAATTAATTTTGGGAATTTGTAAACACTTATGTACTCAAATCAATAAGCAACAAAGAGTGAATCAACACTTAGCATAATTCCTGTGAATTTTTTTGCTACTTCTTTTACATACTACCTTATGCTTTCTACACAACAAAGATTTTCTACAAAAGTCTAAACCCTTCCACATGATTATTGAGAAACTCCTTTCTATAAACTGTTTAGCTTTCTATCTTGTGATTTTGCTTAGGGAACCCTTATCCCAAGCTAATTGTTGGTTGTTAAGTCTCGTAATTGTGATACTCACCCCTTGAGGGAAGAGCAACTAATCTTTGGGCTTAATACCTCGATATCTAGGAAACAGTGAACTAACTCAATCCTATAGGAACTAAGTAATCCCATTTTTTTCCTTAGGTCCATTTCCTTAGACCTATCTCCGTTGTTAACAAAAAATATCGTTAATAGAAAGATTTCTAAGTTAATTATTACGTATACTATTTGGAAAGCTGTTTTATAACTTGCTTTCATCAAAAATTATTTTCTAAATTTATAAAAGTATACACGCACTATTACACCTTTTGAGAAGACATGTTTGCAATTAAACGATATTGTAAACCTTGTGGTATGGGACACATAGTTATATAATATCAGTTAATTTCATATTCATCAATAGAAGCCAAATTGATGTTTCCCCATGTTGGGTATTTCCACTGAAGTGGGATATTCCTGTTGATTTTGTTGGTTTTCTATGTTGCTTTGAGATTCCAAGTGTCGAGTAAACTAACTTGTGGTAAATTAATTAGTGAAACGTGCGGTATATGATGTATTGATTTCAATCTTCGAGTTACTATTCATAACCTATGACACGTCTTGTTGTTGTGCCAGTACTAGACTCTAGAGGAGCCTTATATATACGCATTTGCTTGATCGAAGTGGTCAAGTATACCCAACAGAAGCGGGTTGCTGTAAAATTATGTAGGACTAAGACGAGTCTTATACTCGACCGAGATAGGTTGTAGTATGGATGCACACCAGACCGAGACGGGTCATTGTATTAATTATACTCGACCGTGACATGTTGAGCCTACTTGATCGTGACTGGTCGCAATAGAAATATGTTGCGCCGAGACGGGTCATCTAACTCGAACGAGGTAGAATGTAGTGAATTGCATATATAAAGTACTTGGCAAGTAATTCTTTCTATTGATAGTGGTGCAACTTGGTTGCCATAGGATCCATCCTTATAATTGTATTCATGCAGGGAAAACTGTTTTTTTGGATCCATATACGTGTCTCGATGATTCTTAGCCTTTAGGCTATTAGGTGCTATTTTATATGAAGCAACCATATTTATTTAAGACCCGTGGTTGGTTTTTATCAACGAGTGTTAGTGATGTTTTAAATATGTTTCTGTTATCTTATTGATCCTTAGTCTTTCTTGGCTAGTTGTTGATAATTCATGAAGTGTTCACTTCTAGTGAACAAACTCATATGCGGGTATAAGTCACATACTTGACGACGATGATTGTGTTATTTCCTCATTTTTGATATATTATGGAGATTGTAACTCTTGGAATTTTTTATGGTCATCAACTTGTGTGAATCTTTAGTTTTCATGATGTGGAGTTTTCACGTCATATTACCCTTTAGAAAATCACTTATGTGACAGCCCACCCCGAACTAATCAGACATTTCCCCGAAATGTGTTGTGCCAATGCCCGACTAGCACGAGATGGTCATCAAATGGGTTGAATGATGAATTAGCAAAGAACCTGTAGTATATCTCACAGCGCATGGAATAAAATATAATAATAACATAACTTGATATAAAACAGGCGTGACAATATATATGCTGAAAACTAAACCATATCCATCAGAGTAGCGAAATCCAAAATATAGCTTCATATCCAATTATTACAACTTCAAAATACTGTCTCTAAAAGGAAATAAAATAGATACACTACTAATGCCCAAAGCAGTGACCAGCAACAAAACAGGAAGAATATGTATAAATTACGTGGAAGCCTCCTGCTCGTCTCCGGACAGTTACCCATGCATAACCACCTAACCTGCCTCTAGTCTGCTCTTTTAGGAGCACCCAGAGTAATAAGAAGAGACATAAAACTCTGGGTCAGACGAATGTCTGGTGTGAGCGATAGTAATTCTATACAACTAAATAATGCAATAACAAGTATAATTAATCATACCTAACCTGGACCTACAACCAAAGAGTTAGAACAACAAGATGTACAATACTCTAAGGTAACACTAACATATAGTGTAAAATGGAAGTGTGCATGTCATGGTGATAGCAAACATCAAACATAGCAAACATCCTTACATCTGTCACTCGGTGCGTAAAGCATACGATATCCACCGCTTTGATCACTGAATCCATTTTGGGCCATGATGGAGTCCAACTCCGTACAACTATTGCTATGACCACACTTCCCTGGCCTATAATCAATAACACTACCCAGTCCACATAGCCCTGGCTTTGGTTCGTCTACATTCCACCTCTCTCAATGGTGAACAAAAGTAATACATATCGATAACTTCTTTGCACATGTCCCGCAGCAGAGCCCAGCTCTAGAAGTAAACTCGTTGGTTTCCATCTAGATCCTGAGTAATAACTTCCCATTTGGACTTCCTTTGCTTCTCGGGTTTTGGTCGGGTTGGAGTTGATCTTCAAAAGAGTTCACGATCGTCGTCGCGTGATAGAAGCTCAAATCCAGTTCAGTTCGGAGTCATCATCTCGGTTCGGGTAGTGGTCCTCCACCGGGTCGGGTCGGGGATGCTCCTCCGGGTCGGGTTGGGGATGCTCCTCCGGGTTGGGTCGTGGTACTCCTCCGGGTCGAGTCGTGGACGATCCTCTGGGTCGGGTCGGGTCGTGGTCCTCATCCTTAGACCCAAGCCACTACGCTTCTTACCTGGAGATGAGGTCGGGTTGTGATCATAATTCATGATCCGGGTCGGAGATGGGATCGGGTCGTGGTCCTGGGTCACGAGCCGCACCTCATAGCAGTTTTCCAGCAAGCTAATTTCGCCAAACGACGGCATTTTCAACCATTATTACTTTCCTATGCAATCACAAAACATACCAAACAACAATAGTAAAATGTAGAATCAACCAAAAACATCTAATATGTTAATTTCGATCAAACATACGCAAAGCCATGATTTTCCCCTTAACCATGTGATTTCCCCGTTAACCCTAACTATAGGATTAGCAAACTTAATCCCAATTAACCCAAATTCATATCAACGACATAAAATATGATTTTAGAATTTTCACATATTTTTTCAAAAAAATTAGATGTATAATTTCGCTAATTATCGTAATCACCCCTAATTAGCCTTAATTAGTGTATAAACATGCAAATCACTCACGTTATCCAAAAATAAATGTTAGATCTGAAACTTTTACTGATTTGGCTCGGATCCCAATGCGGTGTAGCAGCTCTACCTTGAATTTTGTGCTAATTTGGCTTGATTTGTTGTAGATTTGATCAATTAATGATTAGAAAGTGATTAGAGAGAGATTCAGAAGATGGAAGCCATGATTAGGTTTAGAGAAAGGTTTGTGGTGGCTAGAAAAATGAAAGGAGATGATTCTCCAACTCCTTTCAGACCTCCCATAACCCTAATCCCGAAATGGGTTATGGGCCTAGCTGCTAATCACTTAATCAATCCCAATTAGGCTGTTTTTCCATCTTCAAATCTACTTTCGACCATACCTCTCAAATGGTAAGTCCGTTTGATCAATGTGATCACTCCACAAAATGAGAAACAATCATGCAAATCCAATGGAAGTGGTTTCGGGTCAAAATTCCTTACCAATCAAAAGTTATAGGCGAAACAAGATTAGCCAAGGGCAAAACGGTCATCTAAAATTCGATAAAAATCATGAATGTGGGAAATGACCCCAATAGTCGTTTCCCAAAGTTACACGACCATATGACTTCGTATGAAAATAAAATAAATATTCTACGATCCTCCGATACGTAGAATGCGGGTCGTTACAACTTATATTTGTTTTTTTTATTAATTATACGATGTTCTAATATTTCAACTAGACTGACCCATGTGTGTTAATGCTCGGGTCAGACTGAGTATTTGTAGGTAATTATGGCAGTTTTTCTTTACTTCGTAGCTTGCCCTTTGTGATGGACTTCTTTGCTTTATATTTCTTGGACAAGTTTTGTTGTACTCATATTCGTTCTTGACACCTTTTGATGTAAACATATATATATATATATATATATTCTTTTGTGGGAATGTAACATCGTATATGTTTATGTACTGTACCTAATGTGTGTAAAAATTATATATATTTGTCTGTGTTCTGTTCTATGATCTGTGATTTATTATATTATATCTGTCTTGTTCTAAATCGATCTTGAAACCCTAGTGATATTGTATTAAGTAAGTAATAAGTATGTCGAACCACAAATACAGAAAAACTAGAGCCTTCATCGACGTACTTAGGACTTGTTCAATACAAGATCACAAGAGGTCGCTCTTATCTAGCCCTATTCTCCACCTTAATAGACAGTATTACTGTGTAATACTGTTTACTAAGGTGGGTTTGGGTTAAGCATTACACAAGCCTGTCGCCGAGGACGAACACCTCTAGGGGTATGAGTAGGCTTAAAATAGACAGCCACTCCTCTTGAGAAGGAGAGAAATAGAAAATAAATATAGGAAAAACCCGATAGGGGGAACCGCCAACTCACCATCAACCGCACCAGGCGGTGGTGCAGCACCAACAACCGATAACCCGTAAGAACCAACACCACCTCTCCACAAAAAAATAATCCCATTTGGAGCATGGGAAACGATATCAGAAGAAATTTGTTAGCAAGGATGAAGCTCCAAAAAACCCCTCATACAACAATGAAATGGTGGTGCAAAAGCACTGCAAAATACACCAAAGATCCAAACCGATTTAAAACCTCCAACGAACCAACAAGAGCAACACCCACTAGAAACCCACAGCCAACTCATGGCTTTCAGAATCAATCCAACATCGGGGTGCATACCAACAAAGGAACCCACAACAAAAAATCCATTCTCGGACATGACCAAAACAAGAAAACCTAGTGAAGCGTGACACCCCACGTCCGTTAATGTCACTCATTAAAAGAATGTATTAAGTTTCGTGAAGCGTTATAGGTAAACAGAAACAGAAAACATTACATGATAGATATAAAATAGCAGTGGAATTAAATACTTTATTAATCATAAAGCATGGTGGTTCAAAATATCATAAGTCTGAAAATACGTAAACCCGGTACATCATTAAAATTTCCTTCTTGTACTTAAAACATCAAAGTACAAAGTAAAAGAAGCATAATCCCCAAAAGAAACATAGCCATAGTAACAAAGATAAGAACTTGAGCAATACATCTAAGCAGCTCCAAGCAAGACGATAGAAGAATACTGATCAAGCTTGAGTATTCCCACCATGAGAACCTCGGGGGGGGGGGGGGGGGGAACATAAGAGAAAAAAGAGGAAACAAAATGGGTCAGACATAAAGTATGGGGAGTCTAGTTACTTTTAGCAAATAAATAAGTAAAAGTATCATGACAGGCATATAAAGTGGATAAGAAAGATAACATCATAAAAGGCAGGTATGACAAAGTAAACATGATAGAATGTCGCTTCCCTAATGATTACTCTACTCTCTGCACCAATACTAGTGTCTTATTAACAAGATATTCCCAACAAGTCTACGATGGTAGACTTAGTTGTACTTCCAGTGAGAGGTTTTCACCCCATACAATCAACAAACAACCCAACATACCGGAGTTACCCCTAAGGGTATTAACGGGCTCCCAACATACCGGAGTCTAAGTTTACCCTAATGACTATCCTAATCGATCGGCTCTCTACTCCGTAGATACCCCGTGCTGGCCCCACAGTAGGGTGTATCGCTCCCTAAAGTGGCATCCCTTCGTTTTTAGGATGTGCACAACCATATCAACTGGTGTCACGGTGTTTTATCCTCCTCTGCCGGACCCATGCACGCACATGACTCCGTCGATCTGTGCCGCTATCACCGCCCGTTTCGTTTGGATCTCTTACAATCAGCCCAGTAAGCGTTCCCCGACTCCGACCTAGTTCGAAGTACTCGTTTGATACCTAAATATGGGTTACTAACTGAACGGATCCCACACACAAGATGATACAAGCTCTCCCCTTGGTCTTGCATCCCCACTAATAGGTTTCCTATAGGTTATGCCTGTCTAACGGTGTCATAAAATTGCATAACCCCATAGGTTAAGTTTGTGGGCCCGTATATACAAATATTACCCACCGCCCCAAGATTTACTTAACCCTCCCATTAATTCAAGCAAGTTTACTTAACCACTACTCAAGTTAACAATTTTATGTAATCCTTATGGATTCAAACAGGTTAAGTATTACAAGTTAACAGGTTATCCTATTCACACTGACTTCTCTTTAAGTTGCTAAGTTCCCCTTGCTTATTAATTTCATATATATACAACTTAATTCGTTTAAGTCTGTTAATAAGCCCATCACATGTTATTCTCTAGATTGTGATTAACGAAAGTAATCTACAATCCCTTTTATACTATTCATTGCTTGATTCCATAGTTACACTAACATGTTTTTACTTAATATGTAATTAAGTATACTTCATCTCAATTCATCTGTTTTCTATTAACATGTCACCACAACTTGTCGTTGTTTACTTATTGGCTTAGTTCTCTTAACTAAGTTTTACTAATAAGCCCTTTCCTTTTATTATAACTTGCATTATAATTTCCACTTGTCCTTACGACAAGCCTACCTATTATATAGCATTCTAATTAAAGTAATTATTTATAATAGGTTACTATCATTCCCCGTTTATTCCAATTCATTTCCATTAATCAAAATTAGTGACATTTATTTCTATTCTTTTATATACATATATTCATATATATGTTTATGCACTATACCTCTCACATTAAGTCTACAACTTGTGGATGCTGGATATGCTGGTTGGGTCCAGGCAGTCTTCTTCCATAAGTCGAACTTAACCTTGTGTCTTAGCACGTTATGTGTTTATGCATTTAGACCCCTCATATTAGATTCACTGCTTGTGGTTACTAGATATGCTGGGTGGGTCCGGGCAGACTTCTACCACAAGTGTAATATAACCTCGTGTCTAATCACGGTTACAATTTCAAATTACCATAATTCTAGGCATTTCCATTCTTAACCAATTATTCCTGTCATTATAGGTTTTCATGCCCCTTTCCCAAGTCATGTTCGTAATGAACCATATGCCCCAAATTAAGGTCTTTTAATAACAATTTTGGTTCATGCCCAAATCCACACTTTAATTCAAGTTATGCCCAAATTTACCAATACAAGTCATGCCCCTCTTTTAACGGATTAAACAGACTTCGCATATTCTTTACAGTTCCATTAACATGTTTCACTTAATCTTAAATTAAGCCTACAGATTTATATGTCCCAAACCACAAGTCATAATTTATCGTATAAATCAAGCCCCAATTTTTAGTCAAATTTCACAATATATTTTATTCCCCCAAATTCCAATCATGATCCAAAGTACAGGTTACGCCCCTAAATTACCATTTCCAGTCATTCCCAATTTAACCCAATTTCGTTCGTATGCATATTTCAGTGATATTGGCCTAGGCTCGAAGGTAGCCTGACTATCAAAATAAAAAAGGAATGAGAGAGAGAGAAGAACAAAATAGGCATAAAACCAAAAGTAATAGAAATGGGCGTATGATAGCAGAAACATGCATGTAAGAACAGTTCTGATGAGCAGAAATAGGCATGTAAAAAGATCTGATGAACACGTGATAATAGAACTGATTAGGCATAGTGACATGATCACAAACAGGCATGATGAGATCTAATCAACAAATAATGGCAGATCTGACATGATAAATAGGTATAGGTTCAGATCTAGTTATTGTCATGTCAGAATAACATAGATAAACAGATTATAACAGATTTGATATGATTCACATAGTCATAGGCGTAGATCCAAATTATAGTCATGTCAATTTTTACTTTTTAAATATGCAGATCTAAAATTAACATAGACTCACTGTGTTTGGATCTAGAAAAGAATAGAAGAAGGGTTGAATCACAGATCTCTAAACTCTAGTTGATAGCTGAAGAAGAGAAGGCTTTATTCAATCTGGGCACAGACAACATCTAGTCCTCCATTATTTTATGTGTGGAGAAACAAGAAAAATAGGGTCTTATTTATAGCCTAAAGCCAACGAACCAGGTCAAGAAAAGAGTCCATATTCAGAAAATAGAATACTGCCCAGATCTTCCATAAGGGGTCGACACCCCCCTTGCGGGGTCGACCCAGGGACGACACCCCCTTGAGGGGTTGACACCCCAGGGAGGTAGATTTTCCGCTCCCTTCTTTTTCTATAACGACACGGCTTTTCGCGATCCTTGTTATCGACATAAACTCAATGTCGACTATCCAAGCATCGGAAATACCGGATAGTTAATGAAAGAAGTTATAGGGTGAGGATAGATAAGATAGAAAATTAGAATAGAAGAAGAAGAACATACAACATCATCAAAGTAACACAAATCTCACAGCGGAACGAACAATATATAATAAATACATAACTTTGAAATAAAACATGTATATGTATACAGTAACATTATTAGAGTATAACACTTACATCACAGCGGAAATAAACAATAGCTATAAAAACGATGCTGAAGCCTCATGCTCCAGCTCCTTCTAGTGCATCTGTGAATCCTGACTACTTGAATGCTCGTACAAATTTGAGCACCCAAGAGTTTAGGGAAAACAAAACAAAATAAACTCCGGGTCAGTCATGGGACCGGTGTGAGTAAACAATTTAAAACAGTTGAGAAGATAAATGATATCTCATAATACCACGCCGTATAACGGAATGGGTTTTTCCCTTATGAGAATCCAAAACACTTGATTTATCATTCAGAAATCCTTTTGAAAGAAACGATGATCTTTATATCAAAATTCTTTTGATATTATAATAATGTCCATCAACCACAATATAATAATCATCTAGCAGAACGCTTTCATCTTACGTTCTACATACATAGTATATAATCAAAAACCGCAGGTGCTTATTGGGAAATGGATTCCAACTGGCAAGGTATGGGACCACCTTCCGACAATGTATCTCTAGAGGGAAATACACCGGGTTCAACAAGAACATCTTGTAACCCTGCTAAACATGACCGGTCACTATCATTTCGCTTGAGTGTACCGAATGTATTATAGCCAATGGTTGGGATTAGCAACCGTTTCCCGAAAGGGACAGCATCGAAATAGATTATAGAAGTAAATGGAATTTCTCTAGATCAGTTGACAATACACCCTAATTGGCAGCTAACCACTTATCCATGCGACCTACCCGAATTTATACCTTTTCATAGTTGTGAGGCTAGAGGCCACGCTTATCTCCGATAGATCACACACTATTCACTTTGAATGTCACATCATCATACCCGCCAAATCAAAAATTGATTTCCCCAAAAAACACCACAGGTATATAGCTAAGAGAAACGAATTCCTCCGCCACCAAACGTAAATACGTTTGAAGAGATCAATTTACGCGATCTATTAAATATACTATGTCATACATTCTTCCATACACGTCGTCCTGGGACTGGACAGACTGAAGGTGTTATTCTGTAAATCCATCTTAGGCAATTTCTACCTAGGATTTACTGAATAGCCCTTGCAAAGCTCCATCTTCAATTATCTTCATCATATTTGATTCGCAACACTAATGCCATACGGAGTGGTTTTCAGATAATATGTCTGATCCCGGTCTCTCTGTATTGATGACGGAAAAATGGTCAAAAACTTTAATAGTCGGTGATTTAACTATCAAAGAAAAACATGTGTGCAAACAACGATATTATTTCCAGATGGAAATTCTATCGATCAATCATCAATCAACATTTATTCATTTCCCCATTTCTCGTTTCCGTATATTCATCAAATCCTTATTTTCTAATTTTAGAAATTATACGTTATTAACTTTGGAAAACGTTTCCATTTCTTATTCATGCATCATTATCTTCTCACATATATCAGTCTCTAATTGTAAACTAGTAAGAGAACAACCCCGTACGTATTAACCCCGAAGGCCGAAACCAACATCAGATCAATACCCAAACATCTGTTTAACTTAACTAATCTCCAGTCAGTTTCTAATTCCTTTAACTCCATTTTAATTTCTATTTCAAACCATATTTCCTTTATAAATATTTTATTAGCAAAATATTTACTTTCGTCTATTTTTTCACATAGAATGTGAATAATATTATTTTATAAAATCAAAAAAGTTTGATTTCGTATTTAAAAACAATATCTCAAACCCAAATTCTATTTATATTTATATTTGTAGAATTATTCAAACAAATCTCCTTTTTATTTCTAACACTTAAATCTCATTTATAAATCCTTTTATATAATTCTATTTATTTTATTTAAATCCTTTTATATGATTCTATACATTTTATATAAATCCTTTTATATAATTCTATTCATTTTAGATAAATCCTTAATTATATTTCCCAATGTTTGTTTTTCCAAATATTACCTTTTATAATTTCCTATATATTTCATATATAAATATTGCATTTTCAATATTCACTTTGAAAATTTCCTTTTTACATTCCAGTATTTCATATGGTATTTAGAATACCAAATAACATAACCAGTGTCATCATAATCAATTACAGATTTTATATCACATCATATATCACAATATATGAAAACAAACAGTATTATAATATTGAGGAATCCAGTTGGATCCCTCCAACCTGTTTCCCTGCACCCACAGATGTTATACAATATAAATAACATCGATTTCATTTCAATATGAAATATTCTGAAAAACAAAATCAATATTTGATTAATGATTTATATATATATATATATATATATATATCGTTATCTATAATTTCAACCAATAAATCAGCAATTCAACCAAACAATCAACACACAGCAATCAATAATCATTTATCATTACTAGATTATATTTATAAAAATATAAACAGTACAGAGGTGGTGAGATTTACTCACATTGGACAGTTTATCGTTAAATAACGATAACCATCATTGATTCAGATTAGACAATTTATTTCACTATAAATTGTAACGAGCTCCAATTCACTCCAAATCAGTTCCGTTGTGTAGCCCTCATCCATACAATCCCAACGGATCTTGTTTTGCAGAATTCTGGTAAGGTATGAGAGAGATACAGTTATTTCAATATTATAGGATGTAAATTTAATATATATATTAACTAATTATTAATTACTTTCTTAATTACCATAGTTTTAAACACTTAAATCTTTCTTCCAAATGTTGATAACTCCTCTCTGCTGAAACGAACCCGAACAAAGTTTCTTCACCATTTTCGAACTTCCATCCCTTCTCCAAAATACTCCACCATTAACCAAACGAACTTCACCGAACCATTTACAGCAAACCCCCTACTGTCACAACAAATCATCCACTGCCCATTGACTTAAACACATTTATGTTTTAAACAACCAGTCCACTTTTCATCAACCTACCCAGTTCGCATGCCTTCAATTTCCAAGCGACCTTTAACATCTCTTATCACCGTGACGACCCCCCTTTCTACCCCAAATCGAACTCGCGATCAACCCTTAAACCCCTGATTACAATTCACGTAATACTCCCCCGTAAGAACTTCGTTTCCCAGGCCTTCCCTCTCTTCATCACGCGTTCCAGTAATTACCACACATTCTAGAAAAACTTCGACACTTTCATACCCCAAATCCTTCAAAACTTCACGCTTACCCAACAATCGATAGCACAAACACCATAAAATTATCCAATTCATAAATTGATAACTAAATCCCCTTAAAAATTTAGACTCGGCACACGCTGGAATAAAACCAGCGAACAGGAATAGATTCGCACCACATGATGAACACTGGAAATTGAAGCTCCTGTCATTTCTAACTCAAAGAGACAAGCTTGGAGATTTTAAGTATTGTTTACAGTTTGATTTCGAATTCTAAGTCACGATTTTGCACAGCCTAGAACCCATCGCACAATTTTGCATCGACCGTCGCTCCTTCTTGGAACCGTCGGGGACCACTGCGCCACGTTCCCCAGCCTCCATCGGTTCTCCTCGACCATCCTCCATCGATTTGCTCCCCAACGCCTCATATACCTACCGCAGTGAACCCTATCGAGCATCACTGTAATGAAGGGTGCCAAAAATTGTTGCGTTCGAACTCAATCTTGTGTATCTGAGTGAAGAGTAAAAACTAACGAACCCAGCAAATAAAAAGTTGTTTGATTCCAATTTGTTTCTGATTTTATTTTGATTTTCAAAGACATGATTTTTATACGTGAAGGAAAATTGGAGCCGCAGAAAATATTTTGACCATAGAGGAAAAAGTTTAGGGTTAGGAAATGTGAGTGGGTATTTATAGGGTAGAAATAATATTTTTATAATCGATTATTATATTAATTTATAATCAATCGTTATTCCGTTCATCGTTTAAAAATTCCTATGATCACATAACATATCCAAATTCGACAAAAATGGACATAAAGCTACAGTTCGACCTTAAGGACCCAACAAAACTTGTTTCGTTGAATTCCAACTCCGTTTGCTCACACAGCATATTTTTAACCATCAAAATACTGACTTTTTTCACATTAAAATTCCATACGGCCACATACTAACTCCAAAAATCACGAAAATTGAAATGTAACAGCAATTTAATATTCCGGATCCAACAAAATTAGTTTCGTCGAAAACGGAGGTCGTTTGCAAAACTGGGTATTTTTAATGCTTTAAATAAACCCATTTAAATATTAAATATATTAAAAAATAATTAAACTAAATATTTATAAATAAATATTATTGTATATATATTGACATAGAATATCATACAACTCCAAAATATACATATCTGGATTTATAACCCAACATTTCAAATCCAAATTAAATCGGTATTCAATTTATATTGATAATCCATTTATAATATAAATAAATCGATATAAATTATAAAGGAATTCCATAGCGACTATTTTAAATTTTGATTTGGACATAACTCAACATCTACGCAATGAAATCCCGATTTTTCTCTTCCATTAGAAAAATATTGTTCACCAGCTCCGAACGTTTCTTATTTCACAGAAATCCGACTTAAAACGGATTCTGTATATTCAATTGAAGTTCAAATTGCTAAATTACGAGCTATCGCGCCATTTCGAGCTCGATTATAATTATAATATAAACTATGCGTTCAACTGACATCTGTAAATAAATTCTTTAATATAATTCAATTCTAAACTGAATTATATATTTTAAATTGTCCAATTCACACAATATTGTGAATTCTATTATTTCTGATTATTTCGAAAATAAATATATTGTCCTATTATTTATATTAATTAAATATTCAATATTATTTAATTAAATGACCATTTAAATCTCTAAACACTATTTAAATAATTAAATAAATAAATTATTATACCGTAAAAATATGGGACGTTACATTCTTCCCCCCTTAAAATAATTTCATCCTCGAAATTGTTAAGGTAGAAAACAAACCCTATTAACTGGGTTAAAAATTATTGATTTACTTCTTAACTCCAGTTTCACTGAACCAATTAATTTCAATTAAAATATTAATTAATTCTTACCAACGAAAATTTTCAAAAATCCTGAAAAAAAATTAAAACCATAACTTTTCGAAAAGTTTCGCCAGCACCTCCTTTGTACTGGTCAATAGATCCAACTCCAACTCGCCTCTCTAGGCCTTCTTCAACCCAAAAGAAAATCAAATAGCCAAGCGGCTTGCCAATTCGGCTCATCAAATTCTCAAACCCATATATAATATAAACTGTTACCTTTTTGTCGGGCATAGCAATATATCCTTTCCATGTGTTATCAATTCTGCATATACCAATGTCATCCCAATCATTCGGTTATACCCAAGCCAAATTCTGTTCTTAACTCAGATTCCATTTTAATTTCAACTCTTAACTTACCAGTCAAATTCCATTTCGGATTATCTCTAATCCTATCTAATTCGATACTTTCTATCTCAATTCATTTTCCACTTAACTGGTTTCAATTCAATTTCTATTTCTATTTGCTTTTACAAATTCTAGTTTAATTTGGTTTAATTCAAACAATCTTCCCCAGGGAATTTCAAACAGTTTAACTTTTCTAAAACCAGATATACCCTTTCAGGATTCAAAACAACTTGCTTTTCACAGAACAATTCAAAAACAAAATCTTTGGTAGAAACCCATCACTTAGCAACTCAAAAATGAACACTAATGATGTCGCGATTCATCATCAGGGTTATTCCCACCTATCGAAGTGAGTTCAATACTATATCACTTTTAAAACCATTTCTAAATACTTCCATTTTGAAATCTATTTCAAAATACTATTCCTAATGCTTGGAAAACATTTCTAAAATCTCCCAGGATTTTAAAATTCTATAATACTTAATTCAATTCCATTTACAAACACTTTTCATGTTTTCGGAATTTTAATTCCAAATTTTGTTTTTAATCCAGATTTAATTCATCTTATTTCATATATTACACTTATATGAATTCTGATTGGCTATTTATATAACCATTCCAATTATAAGCTCATTCGATTATAATAACAACGAACACATCCAGTATATTATAAAAATTCCAATTCTTTCATATCAAAATATATTTGGGTAAAATTATCTCATTTATCCTCCTCTTAAAACATACTATGTCGGTTCATCGTATTCGAGTGTTCAGAAACTCCTACCGATACAGTGGATCAAACTGATCGACCAGAACTTATAAACAACTTAACTAATAAATTCCCATAATATAAAACAATTTTTATACCAAATAAAAAATACGTTCACTCGTATATATACACTCAAACTCAATCTAGGGTATTAACCCCATCTCTACTGAGTCACACCATAGAGCCAAGGTAATTACTTAGCCTTCAGCTCTGATACCAACTGTAATGACCCTGGTTTTTGTGATCCTAGTTATCGACATAAACTCAATGTCGACTATCCAAGCATTGGAAATACTGGATAGTCAATGAAAGAAGTTAGAGGGTGAGGATAGATAAGATTGAAAATTAGAATAGAAGAAGAAGAACAAACAACATCATCAGAGTAACACGAATCTCACATCGGAACGAACAATATATAATAGATACATAACTTTGAAATAAAACCTGTATATGTATACAGTAACATTATTAGAGGATAACACTTATATCACAACGGAAATAAACAATAACTATAAAAACGTTGTTGAAGCCTCCTGCTCCAGCTCCTTCTAGTGCATCTGTGAATCCCGACTACTTAACTGCTTGTACAAATTTGAGCACCCAAGAGTTTAGGGAAAACAAAACAAAATAAACTCCGGGTCAGTCATGGGACTGGTGTAAGTAAACAATTTAAAACATTTGAGAAAATAAATGATATCTCATAAGACCACGCCGTATAACGGAACGGGTTTTTGCCTTATGAGAATCCAAAACACTTGATTTATCATTCAAAAACCCTTTTGAAAGAAACGATAATCTTTATATCAAAATTCTTTTGATATTATAATAATGTCTATCAACCTCAATATAATAATTATCTAGCAGAACGCTTTCATCTTATGTTCCACATACATAGTATATAATCAAAAACCGCAAGCGCTTATTGGGAAATGGATTCCAACTGGCAAGGTATGGGACCACCTTCCGACAGTGTATCTCTAGAGGGAAATACACCGGGTTCAACAAGAACATCTTGTAACCCAGGCTAAACATGACCGGTCACTCATTTTGCTTGAGTGTGCCGAATGTATTATCACCAACGGTTGGGATCAGCGACCGTTTCCCGAAAGGGACAGCATCGAAATAGATTATAGAAGTGAATGGAATTTCTCTAGATAAGGTGACAATACACCCTAATTGGCAGCTAACCACTTAGCCATGTGACCTACCCGATTTTATACCTTTTCGTGGTTGTTAGGCTAGAGGCCACACTTATCTCCGACAGATCACACACTTATTCACTTTGAATGTCACATCGTCATACCCGCCAAATCACAAATTGATATCCCCAAAAATACAACGGGTATATAGCTAAGAGAAAAGAATTCCTCCGCCACCAAACGTAAATATGTTTGAAGAGATCAACATACGCGATCTATTAAATATACTATGTCATACATTCTTCCATACAGGTCGTCATAGGACTGGACAGACCGAAGGTACTATTCTGTAAATCCATCTTAGGCAATTTCTACCTAGGATTTACAGAATAGCCCTTGCATAGCTCCGTCTTCAATTATCTTCATCATATTTGATTCGCAACACTAATGTCATACGGAGTAGTTTTCAGATAATATATCTAATCCCGGTCACTCCGTATTGACGACGGAAAAATGGTCAAAAACTTTGATAGTCGGTGATTTAACTATCAAAGAAAAACATGTGTGCAAACAACGATATTATTTCCAAATGGGAATTCTATCGATCAATCATCAATCAACATTTATTCATTTTCCCATTTCTCGTTTCCATATATTCATCAAATCCTTATTTTCTAATTTTAGAAATTATACTTTATTAACTTTGGAAAATGTTTCCATTTCTGATTCACGCATCACTATCTTCTCACATATATCAGTCTCTAACTGTAAATTAGTAAGAGAACAACACCCTACGTATTAACCTCGAAGGCCGAAACCAACATCAGATAAATACCCAGACAGCTGTTCAACTTAACTAATCTCCAGTCAGTTTCTAATTCCTTTAACTCCATTTTAATTCCTATTTCAAACCCTATTTCTTTTATAAATGTTTCATTAGCAAAATATTTAATTTCATCTATTTTTTCACATAGAATGAAAATAATATTTCTTTATAAAATCAAAACAGTTTGGTTTCATATTTAAAAACAATATCTCAAACCAAAATTCTATTTATATTTATATTTGTAGAATTATTCATACAAATCTCCTTTTTATTTCTAACACTTAAATCTAATTCATAAATCCTTTTATATAATTCTATTTATTTTATATAAATCCTTTTATATAATTCTATACATTGTATATAAATCCTTTTATATAATTCTATTCATTTTATAAAAATCCGTAATTATATTTCCCAATGTTTGTTTTTCCAAATATTACCTTTTATAATATCCTATTTATTTCATATATAAATATTTCATTTTCAATATTCACTTTGAAAATTTCCTTTTTACATTCCAGCATTTCATATGGTATTTAGAATACCAAATAACATGACCAGTTTCATCATAATCAATCACAGATTTTATATCACATCATATATCACAATATATGAAAACAAACAATATTATAATATTGATGAATCCAGCTGGATCCTTCCAATCTATTTCCCTGCATCCACAAATGTTAAAAAATATAAATAACATCGATTTCATTTCAATATGAAATATTCTGATAAACAGAATCAATATTTAATTAACGATTTATATATATATCGTTATCTATAATTTCAACCAATAAATCAGCAATTCAACCAACAATCAACACACATCAATCAACCAACATTTATCAATACTATATTATATTTATAAAAAAATAAACGGTACAGAGTTGGTGAGATTTACTCACATTGGACAGTTTATCGTTCAATAATGATAACCATCATTGATTCATATCAAACAATTTATTTCGCTAAAAATTGTAACGAGCTCCAATTCACTCCAAATCGGTTCCATTGTGTAGCCCTCATCCATACGATCCCAACGGATCTTGTTCTGCGGAATACTGGTAACGTATGAGAGAGATACAGTTATTACAATATTAAAGGATTAAAATTTAATATATATATATATATATATTAACTAATTATTAATTACTTACTTAATTACCATAGTTTTAAACACTTAAATATTTCTTCCAAATATGGATAACTCCTCTCTGCTGAAACGAAGCCGAACACGGTTTCTTCACCATTTCCGAACTTCCATCCCTTCTCTAAAATACTCCACCCTTAACCAAACGAACTTCACCGAACCATTTACAGCAAACCCCCCACTGTCACAACAAATCATCCACTGCCCCATTGACTTAACCACATTTATGTTTTAAACAACCAGTCCACTTTTCATCAACCTACCCAGTTCGCACGCATTCAATTTCCAAGCGACCTTCAACATCTCTTACCACCGTGAGGACCCCCTTTCTACCCCAAATCGAACTCGCAACTAACCCTTAAACCCCTGATTACAATTCACGTAATCCTCCCCCGTAAGAACTTCGTTTCCCAGGCCTTCCCTCTCTTCATCACGCGTTCCAGTAATTACCATACATTCTAGAAAAACATCGAAACTTTCATACCCCAAATCCTTCAAAACTTCGCACTTACCCAACAATCGATAGAACAAACACAAGACAATTATCCAATTCGTAAATTGATTACTAAATCCCCTTAAAAATTTAAACTCGGCACATGCTGGAATGAAACCAGCAAACAGGAATAGATTCGCACCTCATGATGAACACTGGAAATTGAAGCTCCCGTCATTTCTAACTCAAAGAGACAAGCTTGGAGATTTTAAGTTTTGTTTCCAGTTTGACTTCGAATTCTAAGTCGCAATTTTGCACAGCCTCGAACCCATCGCACAATTTTGCATCGACCGTCGCTCCTTCCTGGAACCGTCGGGGTCCACTGTGCCACGTTCCCCAGCCTCCATCGGTTCTCCTCGACCATCCCCCATCGATTTGCTCCCCAACGCCTCATACACCTACCGCGGTGAACCCTATCGAGCATAACTGTAATGAACGGTGCCAAAAATTGTTGCATTCGAACTCAATCTTATGTATCTGAGTGAAGAGTAAAAACTAACGAACCCAACAAATAAAAAGTTGTTTGATTCTAATTTGTTTCTGATTTTATTCTGATTTTCAAAGACATGATTTTTCTACGTGTAGGAAAAATGGAGCGGCGAAAAATATTTTGACCAGAGAGGAAAAAGTTTAGGGTTAGGAAATGTGAGTGAGTATTTATAGGGTAGAAATAATATTTTTATAATCGATTATTATATTAATTTATAATCAATCGTTATTCCGTTCATCGTTTAAAAATTCCTACGATCACATAACATTTCCAAATTCGATGAAAATGGACATACAGCTACAGTTTGACCTTACGGACCCAACGAAACTTGTTTCGTTGAATTCCGACTCAGTTTGCTCACATAACGTATTTTTAACCATCAAAATAGCGACTGTTTTTCACATTAAAATTCCGTACGTCCACATACTGACTCCAAAAATCACGAAAATTGAAATCTAACAATAATTTAATATTCCGGATCCAAAAAAATTAGTTTCGACGAAAACGGAGGTCGTTTGCAAAACTGGCTATTTTTAATGCTCTAAATAAACCCATTTAAATATTAGTTATATTTAAAAATAAATAGATTAAATATTTATAAATAGATATTATCGTATATATATTCACATGGAATATCATACAACTCCAAAATATACATATCTGGATTTATAAGCCAACATTTCAAATCCAGATTAAATCGGTATTCAATTTATATTGATAATCCATTTATAATATAAATAAATCGATACAAATTATAAAGGAATTCCATAGCAACTATTTTAAAATTTGATTTGGACATAACATAAAATCTACACAATGAAATCCCGATTTTTCTCTTCCATTAGAAAAATATAGTTCACTAGCTCCGAACATTTCTTGTTTCACAGAAATCCGACTTAAAACGGATTCTGTATATTCAATTGAAGTTCAAATCGCTAAATTACGAACTGGCGCGCCATTTCGAGCTCGATTATAATTATAATATAAACTATATGTTCAACTGACATCTATAAATAAATTCGTTAATATAATTCAATTCTAAACGGAATTATATATTTTAAATTGTCCAATTCACACAATATCGTGAATTCTGTTATTTCCGATTATTTCGAAAATAAATATATTATCCTATTATTTATATTAATTAAATATTCGATATTATTTAATTAAATGACCATTTAAATCTCTAAACACTATTTAAATAATTAAATAAATTAATTATTATACCGTAAAAATACGGGATGTTACATTTTCTGAGATTTCGAATTATTTTGATCTGATTTTTAATTCTGGGTTTATTATATTCATATATATTCTTCTTGTGCATATACAAACTTCAAACTTTAATAACTTCTTCATACGGTGTCCGTTTTACACAAACAAATTGTCTATTTTGACCAGAATTCCAAGACGAACGCAATGGCGAAGTCCATTTCACTTAATTATGAATATTAAATTAATTATTCTTTAATTTATCGTCTTTAGTGTCGTTAAAATACGGGGTGTTACATTCTCCTCTATTCAAAGGATTTCATCCCCGAAATCTCCAAATTAAGAAGAATTTATATCCTAACATCCTTATCCATCTACTCATTCACCAATTAATAGCCATTCATTGTCCATAAAAGATTTCTAATATTATATGAACATATGCAAAGGTATGTGTATATGTCCCAATACTAATGCGAAGATCATACGGTCTACTGATTTAGTTGGCTTCCTTAATGCAGTGTATGTTAGTGCCATGAATCCAACATGTATGCAAATAATCCTATTACAACTTGTAAGTTCTATTTGTGTGCACAATCATCCGTCTAAATGTAATATCCATATGATGATCCATCCATAAAAAGAATAAAAAAATGCACACACATACATATGCAGTATGAAAGTGATTTGAGCCGATCTAGTGCCTAACGTGTGTGTATATGCATCCACAAGCAACCACTAGAAAACACTTGCATCCACTTGTATCCATCAAACATAACATGTATCAAACACACGTTTACATCCATGGGTTCCCTACCTAAAGGTCGAAGATTCGATCGATAGGATACAGACGAATGATAGAAACAAGTACGAATAGAAAGCTTTGGAAAAGAAGTTAAAAACACACCCTTGAACAGAAAAAGGGTACGAAGCGCGAATCTTGTCTTTAGTCTCCCAAGTTGCATCCTTGTGGTCATATCCCCACCGAATTTCCGTCAATTTGACCTCTTGGTTGCATAGCTTCTTAACCTCTGATCCAAGAATACGGGTAGGAACTCTTCTATGTGTTGCCTCCCATTCACCTCCACTTCCTTAAGCATGCTCAGCTCAACTACCTCTACTGTATCATGCCAGCATTTCCACAATTGAACACCCAATAATCTCTCCAGTAGCTTTACCCTATAAGCCATTTGAACTCAATATCAGTTCTTCCTTTTTCTGCGTATGACTTTCGCTTGTCCTGAGCTACTTTCATGCGCCTGCGGATAAGATCAAACTTTTCTGAAGTTTCTCTAATCGTCTCAGGTCCAAGTAGAAGCCTAACTCTACTGTCTCAATTTGAGATCCTTCTGTGAGAACAGATACTTGTGCGACTCATGATCCATGTATAACTCGAACCTCTCTCCAAGCAGATACCGCCACCAAGTCTTAAGCACGATTACTATAGCAGCTAATTCCAAAACATGGGTAGGGTAGTTCTTCTCGTGAACTCTCAAATGTCTACCATCGTAACATACTTCCCTTCCCTCCTGAATTGTAATTACTTTTGCGGGATCTACTGATATCCTATCATTAGAGACCACATGCCCTAGAAATCTCACTACCTTTTTTCAAAAATGACATTTGGAGAATTTCGCCTTAAGCTGATGTGCACAGAGAGTTTTCATAACTTTCCTCAAATGTAGGACATGCTCTTCCTAGTTCTTCGAGAAAATCAAGATATCATCAACAAAGACCACAAAAAACTTATTTAGAAACTCCTGAAACACCCTACTCATCAGATCAATAAAATAGGTGGGTGCATTCCTCAACCCAAAAAGGCATGACGAGCTTACTTGAAGAAACCGGCTGGAGTTCTAAAAGCAGTCTTATCTATACTATCCTCGGCCACCCTCAATTAATGAAACCCTGTAGCCAAGTCTGACTGGGAGAAGACAGACGCACCAATAAGCTGGTCAAACAAATCATCTATCCCTGGGAGTGGGTGCCTATTTTTCTTTGTGAATTTGTTCAACTCTCTGTAATCCACACACAAGCGAAGCGAACCATCCGCCTTAGTTGCGAATACCACCGGAGCACCCCACTCAGATATGCTTCGCCTAATAAACCCTTTCTCAATTAGCTCTCCTACTTTCTTACTAAGCTCCCTCCTTTCTCTTGGAGCCATATGGCGCACATGTAATGCAACTGGCTTTGCATTGTCTACCAAGTATATACGAAAGTCGATCTCGCGCCACAGAGGTAAGCCCCGAACCTCCTCAAAAACATCAGAATACTCACGGACTACTGGTACAGATTGCAGATCATCGATAGATGCATTCAGAGACTCTAGGAAACTAAGCATGACAGACCCCTTAGGGTCACAAGAAATCTCGAGGGTCCTCCCATGGAAAGTCAAAATTCTAACGACCCTCTTCTCACAATCTAGAATGGCACCATACATGGCTATCCAATCCATCCCTAGAATCAAACCATAGCCCATAAACCCGAGCACATATGCGTCACACTCAAACTCGACACCTAACACAGATATTTTCAAACCCCGACAAATCATGGACAAATGAGCTGAACCACCAATGGCGTTTGAGACAACAATGGGATCAACTACCATACTAGTACTAAGGTGCGGAGACTCAACTACAGAATCAGTTGGAAATGAATGCGAAACGCCCAAATCAAAAAAGTTCTAACTGGATAATTTGGAAAGGGAAATTAAAAATTCAATGGGAACTTTGCTACCTCTATCTGGTATACTGACCACGAGAACATACACCTGCCTTTCAGAAGATCGTGCCCTTTGGTCTTGTCCTTGTTTCTTCGGGCATTCCCTCGTATAATGTCCGACCTCACCATAGTTGAAGCAAGCATTCTTCCTTTTTCGGCAATCTTTGACTAAATGACCCAAGCTCTTTCAGCCACGACATTTCTTAGAGTATTTTCCTACTCACGATGGTGGAGGAACAACGGCTGCAGCTGGGGGAGGTACATCTCCTTGGCTCATGCCCTCGGTGATATTCGGTTCCCCAAACATGCTTAAACGAAAAGAAGGGATTCAAATAGAGATTCAAAAGATATTTCCTATGGCTTTGGGGAATATGTTTTTCAAAATAGACTTTTTATTTTGAAAATGCTTTCTTTTAAAACCTTTTTGAAAACAATTTTCAAAATCATTTATCCGATCTAGTAACCTTTAGCACTGATACCAAGTGTGACATCCCACATCCGTTAATGTCACTCATTAGGAGAATGCATTAAGTTTTGTGAAGCGTTATAGGTAAACAGAAATAGAAACATTACAAGACAGATATAAAATAGCAGCGGAATTAAAAACTTTATTAATCACAAAGCATCGTGGTTAAAAACGTCAAATGTCTGAAAATACATAAACCTGGTACATCATTAAAATTTCTGTCTTGTACTTAAAACATCAGAGTACAATTGTAAAAGAAGCATAATCCCCAAAAGAAACAGAGCCATAGTAGAAAAGATAAGAACTTTAGCAATACATCAAAGCAGCTCCAAGCAAGATGATAGCAGAATCCTGATCAAGCTTGAGTATTCCCACTCTGAGAACCTGGAGGGGACACGAAATAGAAAGAACAGGAAACAAAATGGGTCAGACATAAAGTCTGGCGAGTCTAGTTAATTTTAGCAAATAAATAAGTAAAAGTAACATGACATGGATATAAAGTGGATAAGAAAGATAACATCATAAAAGGCAGGTATGACAAGGTAAATAGGATAAACATGATAGAATGTATACACTTCCCTAATGATTACTCTACTATCTGCACCAATACTAGTGTCTTATTAACAAGATGATCCCCAACAAGTCTAAGATGGTAGACTGGTGTACTTCTAGTGAGAGGTCTCCACCCCATACAATCAACAAACAGCCCAACATACCAGAGTTACCCCTAAGGGTATTAATGGGCTCCCAACATACCGAAATCTAAGTGTACCCTAATTACTACCCTAATCGATCGGCTCCCTACTCCGTAGATACCATGTTCTTTCCCTACAGTAGGGTGTATCACTCCCTAAAGTGGCAACCCTTCATTTTCAAGATGTGCACAACCATATCTACAGGTGTCACGATGTCTTATCCTCCTCTACCGGACCCATGCACGCACATGACTCCGTCGGTTTGCGCCGCCCACATCTCCCCTTTCGTTTGGATCGCTTACAATCATCCCAATAAGCGTGCCCCGACTCCGACCTAGTTCAGAGTACTCGTTTGATACCTAAATATAGGTTACTGACTGAAATGGATCCCACACACAAGATGATGCAAGCTCTTCCCTTTGTATTGCATCCCCACTACTAGGTTTTCTACAGGTTATGCCTACCTAACGGTGTCATAAAATTGCATAACCCCATAGGTTAAGTTTGTGGGCCTGTATATACAAATATTACCCATCGCCCCAAAATTTACTTAATCCTCCCATTGATTCAAGCAAGTTTACTTAACCGCTACTCAAGTTAACAAGTTTATGTAATCCTTCTGGATTCAAAAAGGTTAAGTATTACAAGTTAACAGGTTATCCTATTCACATTGGCTTCTCTTCAAGTTGCCAAATTCCCCTTGCTTATTAATTTCATTTAAAAACAACTTAAGCCGTTTAAGTCTGTTAATAAGCCCATCACATGTTATTCTCTAGATTATGATTAACGAAAGTAATCTACAATCCTTTTTATACTATTCGTTGCGTAATTCCATAGTTACACTAACATGTTTTAACTTAATATGTAATTAAGTATACTTCATCTCAATCCATTTGTTTTCTACTAACATGTCACCATAACTTTTCGTTGTTTACTTATTGACTTAGTTCTCTAAGCTAAGGTTTACAAGTAAGCCTCCTTTCGTTTTATTATAACTTAGATTATAATTTCCACTTGTCCTTACGACAAGCCTACCTATTATATAGCATTCTCATTAAAGTAATTAATTATAATAGGTTACTACCATTTCTCGTTTATTCCAATTCATTTCCATTAATCAAAATTGGTGACATTTATTTCTATCCTTTTATATACATATATTCATATGTATATATATATGTTTATGCACTAGACCTTTCAGATTAAGTCTACAACATGTGGATGCTGGATATGCTGGTTGGGTCCGGGCAGTCTTCTTCCACAAGTCGGACTTAACCTCGTGTCTTAGCATTTTACGTGTTTATGCACTTAGGCCCCTCACATTAGATTCACCGCTTGTGTGTGCTGGATATGCCGAGTGGGTCCGAGTAGACTTCTACCACAAGTGTAATCTAACCTCGTGTTTAAGCGCGGTTATAATTTCAAATTACTGTAATCCTAGGCATTTCCATTCTTAACCAACTATTCCTGTGTCATTATAGGTTTTCATGCCCCTTTCCCAAGTCATGTTCGTAATGAACCATATGCCCCAAATTAAGGTCTTTTAATCACAATTTTGGTTCATACCCAAATCCACATTTTAATTTAAGTTCTACCCAAATTTCCCAGTACAAGTCATGCCCCACATTTAACGGATTAAACAAACTTCACATGTTCTTTACAGTTCCATTAACATGACTCACTTAATCTTAAATTAAGCCTACATATTTATATGTCCCAAACCACAAGTCATAATTTACTGTATAAATCATGCCCCAATTTTTAGCCAAATTTCACAATATAGTTTATGCCTCTAGATTCCAATCGTGATTCAAATTACAGGTTATGCCACTAAATTACCATTTCCAATCATTCCCAATTTAACCCAATTTCGTTTGTACGCATATTTCAACGATATTGGCCTAGGCTCGAAGGTAGCTTGGCTATCAAAATAAAAAGGGAATGAGAGAGAGAAGAACATAATAGGCATAAAACCAAAAGTAACAGAAAGGGCGTACGATAGCAGAAACAGGCATGTAAGAACATATCTAATGAGCAGAAATAGGCATATAAAACAGATTTGATGAACACGTGATAATAGAACTTATTAGGCATACTGACATGATCATAAACAGGCATGATGAGATCTAATCAACAAATAATGGAAGATCTGATATGATAAATAGATTTATGTTCAGATCTAGTTCATAGTCTTGTCAGAATAACAAAGATAAACAGATTATAGCAGATCTGATATGGTTCACATGGTCAAAGGCGTAGATCCAAATTATAGTCATGTCAAGTTTTACTTTTTAAATATTTAGATCTAAAATTAACATAGACTCACAGTCTTTGGATCTAGAAAAGAATAAAAGAAGGGTTGAATCACGGATCTTCAAACTCTAGTTGATAGTTGAAGAAGAAAAGGCTTGATTCAATCTGGGCAGAGACAACATCTAGTCCTCCATTATTTTATGTGTGGAGAAACAAGAGAAATGGGGTCTTATTTATAGCCTAAAGCCAATGAACCAGGTCAAGAAAGGAGTCCATATTCAGAAAATAGAATACTGTCCAGATCTGCCGTAGGGGGGTCGACCCCCCTTATGGGGTCGACCCAATACTGTCCAGATCTGTCGTAGGGGGGTCGACCCCCCCTTATAGGGTCGACCCATGGGTCGGCACCCCCCTTGAGGGGTTGATACCCCTGGGCGGGAGATTTTCCGCTCCCTTCTTTTTCTGCGATTTAGAATTATTTTGAACTGATTTTGAATTCTGGGTTTCTTATATTCATATATATTCTTCTTGTGCGTATATAAACTTCAAACCTTAATAACTTCTTCATACGGTATCCGTTTTACGCAAACCAAGTGTCTATTTTGACCAAAATTCCGAGACAAACGCAATGGAGCTGTCCATTTCACTTAAATTTGAATATTAAATTAATTGTTCTTTAATTTATCGTCTTTAGTGTTCGTTAAAATACAGGGTGTTATAGAAGCCGTAAACGACACAGCAAGGGTAACACATCTTAGGAAAAGCTCACTGAAGTAGAACTATCAGAGGGAAAAAAACAAAAGGCAATAATCATATAGGAGAAAGAGTGAAAAGAAAAAATTCTTAAGAGAGAGGGAAGGCAGCCGACATTTTTAAATTTAAACATAATTATTAGTATGGAAGAGCAATGATTTTTTATTTTGATAAGTATATGATTCTTAGTCATTAATTAAGATATGAATTTATAATAGCAGAGGACACCTTTTATGTCAAATAGCATAAACTGATTTCCTTAAACAAATTAGTGGCTAAATTATGTTCGAAGATGGAATGATTTTGCTCCAATAAAGTGAATGTAAATGTAATAACCCGGAAATCCGAGCCAATTTAAAATTTTTATTTTGGCAATTTTAAAGAATTATGAATATTTAAAATGATCTATTATAAATAATAATTACGAGAAATTTATTTTGAATAGGATAGAACGTATATATTTATATAGATCGTCGTTAGAATATAAATATTTATTTTTAAATATAAAAGGAATTGGAAATGGCGTAGTAGTTTGAAAATTCGATTTCAAATTTCAAATCAATGTACAGGATTCAAAATAAACCGGATTTTAGCGAAACCAAAAATATTAGAATCTATTTGAAAATATCTTTCCAATGAATCTAAAAAATTGAAATTTCATAGCGGGAATAAAAAGTTATGCCCAGTTGAAAATTCAGAATAGTCGATATGAAATTCTGGCCCTTAAAAATGGAAATTTTGCAAATGACCTTGGTTTTTGACGAAACCACTTTTGTTGGATCCGTGATGTCAATTTATTACTATGATTCAAAATTCGTAATTTTCTGAATCAATATGTGAGCGTGGCGAAGTAAAACGTGTTTTGTCAATTTCAGTCAATTTCAATCGACCAGAAAGTAGTCATTTTTCAAACGGTCTCGGAATTTGACGAAACTAGTTTTGTTAGAACTGTATCGTCAATACGAAGCTTGAATAATTTTTCGAGAATTTTTATAGTTTGTATGTGGCCCCCGTAAATTGAAATGTACATTTAAAATTGAATATATAGATTTATATTTTAATTTCAGCAAAAACTGATTCAAATAGTCGAATTGGCTTACGAAACACAATCAATTGTGTCCGGAATGGGGATAATTAGCTAGGGACGACAGTCATCGAGTTTGAATTGGATTTCGTGATGTTAAACAACTAATGTACGAATTAAATATAATATAATATTATATATATTTATAAATATCTCCATCTAAAACCCTAGTTTTATTTGGAATTTCTGGCCGCCGTTCTCGTTCAAAATGAATGAACGAAAAGGCTCGATTCTATCCTCCCCTCTTTCTTTCGATCCAATAAGAATCATGATATGAAATCAAAGCAGAAACGGGAGATGATCTCCCCATCTTCAAATCCCCAGTGGTTTGATCCCTTACCATTGAGTATTCAAGGAGAACTGCTTCCGCTATGTCATCTCGTTCACCGGAGATTTACGCCGCCAGCCTGGGTTCGAGTTCACCGTGGAGGGGAGGGTCGGGCGCGGCTTCAGGCTCTCTTCCGCGTGGCATACCCCGATCATCGCCAAGAGCAGAACCCTTGTGACAGCAAGGAGTTTCGCTCGATCTGAATCAGTCGTTAAACCGTTCTAGACCGTTCGAAACCCCTGAACGTTTGAGAACAGGACAAAACAGAACGCAGACGGAAGAACATTTCATTACTATTACAACAATGCATCAGATACAAGAATATACAGATTATAAATGAATAAACTACATTCGGTAAATATCAGAGATTACAATAAATTACATAGCAGCGGAAAATAATACAAAGCACAACTGAAGGTGATATACGGATACAGAGCTTTCCGGATATCATTCCAGCTGTAAACCAGGATCCTGTGAATATAAATCTGCAAAACCAAAACTACTAGCTGCCCGTGCGGAAATAGGGGCACCCAGAGTTTAGGTTAAAACAATAAACTCCAGGTCAGTCATGTGACTGGTGTGAGAACTAAAACAGTTATTTAAAGCTTTATTTTTAAAGAGAGTAATTCAAGGGACCATGCCGTATAACACAGAACGGGTTGCCTCCCAAGAATACCAGTGCAAAGAATAAACAGCGCAATGCTTTTTCGAAAAATGAAGCTATTATAAGACCCAGGTCCCATCACACAATGCAACGCAAGCCGGGGGATAGGGTTTTACCTTATAACAGCCAAACATGCTTGGTACGTTTAAAAACAAATCATTTGATACTATAATAAGTGTATAGTGTCAAAACAATTCCAATCGTAAATATAAATCATAGACGGCATGGGTACCATATATCATGTCGCCATACTAGTTCTACAATTAAAACCGCAATACACGTATTGGAAATTGGATTTCCGTCATGAGTCGAGGCAAGGGGCAAGCTCCTCTCCGCGTTCGAGACACTCTAGCAAATGCCTCGGGGCTACGCACTCTGGGCAACCCCTGGATCTTCAGGGCCGGTCCTCACTTACGTTAGAGGATTAGTTATGCCTGAACACACGTTTCCCGGTCCTTACAGACCTATAATCGAGGCGCCTCATCCAACAACCACAAAGGTGAAAAGTATATAAATGTCAGGGCTGGTAAGTCACTGACACCACCAAAGCTTGAAAGAAACGTCGTGCTCTCCATGCAGTCTGTATCCCATTTTTAACTCATACCGAGGTGTGAGGCTCGCGAATTTACGTTATACACAAAGCTAAGCCACAAAGGCCGTGCTTTGATCATCAACCACAAGACTTTGTGTAAGAACCCGTAACTTCCCCGTGAAGGAAAGCACGAATACTTTGAGAACAACACACAAATGAGCGTATACGGAAGAACATTTCATTGTTATTACAACAATTCCATCAGATACAAGAATATACAGAGTATAAATGATTAAATTACATTCGACAAATATCAGAGATTACAATAAATTACATAGCAGCGGAAAATAATATAAAATACAACTGAAAGTGATACACGGATACAGAGCTTCCCGAGCATCGTTCCAGCTGTTAATCAGGACCCTGTGAATATAAATCTGCAAAACCAAAACTACTAGCTGCCCGTGTGGAAAATAGGGGCACCCAGAGTTTAGGTTAAAACAATAAACTCCAGGTCAGTCATATGACTGGTGTGAGAACTAAAACAGTTATTAATATTGGTTTTAAAGTTAGGTAAATCAAGGGACCACGCCGTATAACACGGAACGGGTTTCCTCCCAAGAATACCAGTGCATAGAACAAACAGCGCAATGCTAAATAAAGAAAAATGAAGCTGTTATAAGACCCAGGTCCCATCACACAATGCAACGCAAGCCAGAGGATAGGGTTTTCCCTTATAACAGCCAAAGCATGCTTGATACGTTTAAAACACATTATTTGATACTATTATAGGTGTATAGTGTCAAAACAATTTCAAATCATAAATATCAATCATAGGCGGCATGGGTACCATCTATCATGTCGCCATACTAGTTCTACAATTAAAACCGCAATATCACGTATTGGAAATTGGATTCCGTCATGAGCCGAGGCAAGGGGCAAGCTCCTCTCCGCGTTCGAGACACTCTAGCAATGCCTCAGGACCCCACTCTGATCCTTTGGAACCTCCAAGGCCGGTCCTCTCTTACTTTTGAGGATTAATTATTCCTGAACACACGTTTCCCGGTCCTTACAGACCTATATCCGAGGCGCCTCGTATCCAACAACCACACAGGTGAAAAGTATATAAATGTCAGGGCTGGTAGGTCACTGACACCACCCTAGCTAGAAAGAAACGTCGTGCACTCCTTGGGTCCGTATCCCGTTTTTGACTCATACCGAGGTGTGAGGCTCGCGAATTCACGTTATACACAAAGCTATGCCACACAGGCCGTGCTTTGATCATCAACCACAAGACTTTGCTTTTCAACAGAAGCCTTGATCAATTGCCACTTACGCATGCCACATTGGCAATTCACTCCATGTGACTGATGTCCATCGATATACAACCTCTGAGCTCGTACGTCTCAGAGAAGGGCGTTAAGCAAGAGAATAAATTCTCCGCCGCCAAACAGATGTATATTTAATAGAGATCAATCAACACAGAATAAAATCCAATGTCAGACACACAATCCATTTACAAGTTCGTTCTGGGTCTGAACGAAACCGGAGGCACTTTCCTCGCATATCCATCCATCTCCAAGTACGTCTGGACGATCACCAACTGATTCCCTCATCTTGGGTGTACAGCCCAATCAAGATCATCAGTAATCACCCAAACGATGTGAAGACTTCCGGTCTTCAACCACCGTCTTCATCTTCGACATCTCGTCGAATCGGTTATTCAGAATGGGTATAAACCCGGCCTTTCTGAATAACTCACGTATATGATAAACAAATGTTACACAAACACAACGAACGCCTCATTCCAATTCAGAATATTCTTTTATTCACAAAATCACATTCTTATGGAAATGTTCCCATTAATTTTATCCAAGATAAATTCTTCTAAATTTATTCTTTAATCCTCCTTTGGATATCATTTCAAACTAGTCGGGATTAACGAACCACACCGAAGTAATTATTTATTTTATTTCCCAATCCCAATTCTTCTAAATTTATTCTTTAATCCTCCTTTGGATATCATTTCAAACTAGTCGGGATTAACGAACCACACCAAAGTAATTATTTATTTTATTTCCCAATCCCAACCTATATATCCCATGGAGGAAACTGGTAATACTCCACATCTAACACCACGGTGTTATCGGTAAAATTAATTACCATTTCACGTTCAAATCTAATTAAAGATTTAACTATCGCTTTGGAGCAAAACTGGTGGTACTCCATTCTCGATCACCTTTCAGATTTGATAATTTAAATTATCAATTCATTTTTCAATCTAATTAAAGATTCATTAAAACTCCACTTAGTTTTAATCTTCTCAAAAATCAATATTCTGCCTTTAACTGGGTTAAAGAACCAATGTCTTCTAAAACACGATTCACGACAAACCCAAATCACATTTGATATTAAATACAAGGCTTTGAATAGAAAATATATCGGCTTATATTCAATATCAAATTCTGAAACCAACAAATGTCGTATTGGAAATAACGATATAAAATATATCTTTCAAATTCCCATAACAATATCTGTATAGTCACGAAATCCAACATCGAAATATCCCGAAGATAATTTCGATTCAACTCCATTCCAATCCACGTATTGGAAATATTGATTATTTTTAAAATCACTTTCAAATTCAATTTATTTATTTCAAAAATAAATTGATTTTAATTCCAGTTCAAAACTAGTTCATTTCGATAAAAATCTATTTTTATCCTTTCAAATGTGGAATTCTTCAGCCCAATTTTTCCCAAATCATTTCTTATGATTTTACACAAATTATAGATATTTTTAATAATTTTATCAAGGCCCGTATAGTCGATTTCCATCAACGGCCATCGAACTGCACTTAAAGCGACCTTTTTCGAATTTGATTTGGACATAATTCCAAATCCAACCGTTAGATTTCAAATTTCTAATATTCATTGGAAAGCTCTTTTCGATACGAACCCAACGGTTCCGGTTTTAGGAGAATCCGACGGTCGGATCTCCCGCAATGTCCGTTTGAAATAAATGGTCGAAATTCACGAACTACCACGGCGCGGCGCGTTCTATTCAGGCCATTATATATAATATATATATATATATATATATATATATTATATATATTTCGTCGATTTCCTTTTAAAACGAATTTTATAAATCATTTTAACTTCGTTTCAAAACCATTTCAACACTATTTCCATTCAAAGCCAAAATTGAATTCTTCTTTATAAATTCGTTTTAAAATTCATTTCTATTCAATTCAAATTTTAATTCAATTTGAATTCATTTCAATTCACTTTCAATTCAATTTGAATTCGTTTTCAATTCATTTCGAAATCGTTTTCAATTCAATTCATTTCGAAATCGTTTTCAATTCAATTCATTTCGAAATCGTTTTCAATTCAATTCATTTCGAAATCGTTTTCAATTCAATTCATTTCGAAATCGTTTTCAATTCAATTCATTTCGAAATCGTTTTCAATTCAATTCATTTCGAAATCGTTTAATATCGATATAAATATCGATCACGTCGAAATAACGCATCTCTAATCAACACGGCTTTATATTTTTCAAAACTCCTTTATTCTATCCAACAAATAAATATTTACCCCATTCAACACATGAATCTATATTTCTTTCAACACACGACTAATCTCAACACATGAGTACTGTCAACACATCAATATTTTTGTTATGTAAAATATTTTATAAAACTAAGGTATCTATCGTTTGATTTTTAATTAGACTTCTACTGAGAAGTAGTTCTAATTTTAAATATGATAAAGATGTAAATTTCATTGTATAAAATATTTCACTCAACACATGAACGTCGTCAACACATGACTATTTTTATATTCAACACATGAATTTTCTTTTATAATATTCCTTATTTTCCCGACTGGAATGAGGCCCAATCAATCACCATATAATGTTAATTATATGGATTTTCAGACATTACACGTATATAATAGCATTGAAAAATAATCAACCGTCAACCAAAGTGCACTACACTGTATAAGCATCAAATATAAATATCTAACGCTTATAACAGCCTGTCAATCAATCGATTAACATATTTAATCAATCAGGATGAGTGAACTTCAAATTTCATCCCAACACCCGTGTGGGGTTTCAAACAATCAAACACAGATTTTATTTGTGCAGTTGGGCGACGTGTAAAATTTATCGACCCAATCAATATCAGTCAAATCAGTGTATACAAACAAATCGGCCGATTTGTTTATAAATATTCATTTATTCACTTTCACGTTAAAAATTATATTTTTAACGACAAAACATTCTATTTTAACACATGAATTTCTATTCATTTCATTCTTTAAATAAAATGATATTTTTATTTTTCTAACTTATTTTAGAAAATTTCGGCGGCATAACAGCACGATACTAGAAACGGGACGAGGCCTAGCCTTATCCCCGGTCTAGTGAAGGCCCACGCCATTCACACATCAATCATATCAATTTCATTTCACCAAACTATTCAAATCAACCCAAACAATCTAACTAACAACACAGCCAAACAAACAAGTCCATGGTCTGTGGACGATTGTGTCGGGTGCTACTAAGCACCGTCTGCATCCTAGTATATATATATATAACTAGAAAAGAAATAGAAGAGTGAGAAATTCTCACATATAGCTATCCTAGCTCCACGGCACTTCTAATGCAGGAAATCTTCACTGTTCTCGTCTCTAATCACTTTCTTCGCCCGTAGCCACTACATATATAAAAAATCACACATTTTTATATTTGCTGTTGTCTTTAAAATAAAAATCATATTTTTATTTATTCATTTTCAATTTAAAAATCATATTTTTATAATCACTTCATATATTAAAAATCGAATTTTTACTACGCTGTTTTCTATAAAAAGATCTCGTCTTTTCTAATATGAAGTTTTCGCCTTTATAAAAATAAAGTTTTCGCCTTTATAAAAATAAAGACTTCATCCTTTCAAAAATATAGATTTCATCATTTCAAAAATATAGATTTCATCATTTCAAAAATATAGATTTCATCATTATAAAAATTACCACTTTATCTCAACGTATATAAAATAAAAATCAGATTTTTATTTCGCTACATATACAAAGATGATATTTTTATATTCTCTATCCTATAAAGATTATATTTTTAATACTTTAAAAATATAAAAATCATATTTTGATTATCTTCCTTATATAAAAATTATATTTTTAATATGCCACTAGTATAAAATTTATATTTTTAACTCCTCTTTTATATAAAAATTCTATTTTTACATTGCTAAAAATTCTATTTTTACATTGCTAAAAATTCTATTTTTACACAACTAAAAATTCTAACTTTATATACATATATAAAAATCAAACTTTTTCTCCAATAAAAATATTATCTTTTTTTTAATAAAAATCACTCATTTTTCAATTTACTAAATCTTATCTTCTTCTTGCCAATTCATACAAAATAAAACTGAATCTTTTTGTATTTACTTACATAAAAATTTTCTTTTATTTTCTATGCCTTTTATAATGTAAAAACTGAGTTTAAAACAAAAATAAATAAATAAACAAAAACTCACATTCTTTTCAGCGAGAAGGTGGCTTCATTATGGCGCAACAGCTCGCCTGCGAGGTCGGGGTTTAAATGCAAAGTGGAAAGCAGTAAAAATTCAACTTTTAAATCGGAGGAGGGCTTAAAATCGGGGTAGGAGGCTGAGGAGAGCGGCATGGGTTCGGAGGTGGTCGGTGGGCTCTGCTTGGTCGGGGTCAGGAGGTTGGTGGCGGGTTTCTTCATGGAGTTAGGGTTTGGGGGGCTGTAGGGTTCGAACGGAGGGAGGGAAGAGGAGGAGGCGTCGGTGGCGAAGGGTGGTGGGTGGCAGTCGCGTCGGCGGCAGGGAAAGGGGAGGCGCGAGGTCTGGAGCGATTTTTTTTTCTTTCTGAATTGATTTAAACGGACGGGGGGGGGGGGGGGGGGGTTGAGCGGATATAAGGAGAGGGAGATTTTTTTTTTTTAATATTTACTAAAAGTTGACTTTTTCGTACGACCTCGAAATGAGGCCCACCGCCTATCGTCCATAGTGTTTTACCCCCATTCCGAACACAATGGGACTTGTTTCGTAGGTTGATTCGATCGTTCGAATCAGTTTCCGTTAAATTTACATTTAAATCATTATATTGGATTTTAAACGTACATTTCAAATTACCGGGGTCGCATACTAACTTGATAAATCACAGAAAAATATTTTCTAGCTTCGTATTGACGATACGGTCCTAACAAAACTAGTTTCGTCGAATTCTGAGACCGTTAGAAAAATGGCCAATTTCCAGTCGATTAAAATCAACTGAAACTGGTCAAACGCGTTTTCCTTTGCCACGCTCACATATTGATTCGAAAAATTATGAAATTTGGAATCTAGCAATAATCTTACATCACGGACCCAACAAAACTGGTTTCGTCGAAATCCGAGGTCGTTTGCAAAATGTCTATTTTTAAGGGCCTGAATTCCATAGCGACTATTCAGAATTTCCAACTGGACATATCTTTTGATTCTCGCTATGAAATTTTGATTTGTCGGATTCGTTGGAAAGGTATCATCAATTAGATCCTAAGGTTTTTGGTTTCACTAAAATCCGGATTGTTTTGCACCCGGTACATTCAATTGAAGTTTGAAATCAAATTATCGAACTACCGCGCCATTTTCAATTCCTTTTTATAATTATATATAAATATTATATATTCTAACGACGACGTATATAAATATATACGTCGAATTCTATTCAAAATAAATTTCACGTCTATATTATTTAAAATAATTCATTTTAAATGTTCAAAATTCGCTAAAATTGCCAAAATAAAAATTTTAAACTGGCCCAGATTTTCGGGTTATTACAATCTCCCCCACTTAAAATTTTTCGTCCCCGAAAAGGAACAAAGTCGAAAGTGGTTTGATCAATCAACTCTATGTTCGATTTGGCTTCCATTCTCCAACTTTTCAGTTTCTGAGAATTTTCAAAATTTCAAAAATTTGGCTAACACCCTAAATTTTCGAAAAATTTCGCCATAACCTCCCCTGCACCGGGAGCATCGGGGAATTTCAAATAGCTTCCCCGGTCCTTCTAATCTCAAAAAGAAAAGAAAAAAGCCAAGCGGCTAGCCAATAGGCTCACAAAATCATCATCACCCAAACAAAACAGGAAATTATGTAGTAAACATGTACCTATTTGTCGGGCAAACAAATTTTATTCTTTGCTCTAGCCTCCTTGCTATGACCTGTTCAATGTAAGTATATGTATATGCAAGCAAATGCGACTAATTTTCAATACAATTCAATATTTGATTCAATTAGGCATAATGGTTAAAAATTAGCAAACAATCAAACAAACAACACAAACATCAATCAATTAGTGAATTAACATTTCAAATTCATAAATTTTGATATCTATATATAAAGAAAATCATGTTTTTGATGCCAATTCACAACAATGTGTTCTAACTATATTAGTTTTGGTTCTCACACCAGTCTAATGGAAATATATAGATATCACACCTTCGTTACTCGAACATGAATACTAATGACAACTAGTCAATCATCAGAATCATCTTCGGGCCACTAGAGTATGATTCTATATCTATCCAGTATATTAAAACTTCGAATATACGTTCATGATGCGTATACGCGAAATCTATATATACTCGATTGTCCATATTCAAAATAAATAAATATTCAAATACGTTTAAAACGATTTAAATTTTAAAACAAAATTGTTTTGTTTTGAAAAATATACTCTTCACACTCGTTCTAGGATACTACTGATCCTATCTTTAACGAGTCATTCTAATTGGATATTACTAATCCAATATCTGATGAATTCTTTCGTATGGTTCTAATGTGTCTTGTTCTCGAGCTCTGTAAACCAAAGCTCTGATACCACTGTAAGAACCCGTAACTTCCCCGTGAAGGAAAGTGTAACACCCCACCTCCGTTAAGGTCACTCACAAAGGGAATGCCTTAACTTTGGTGGAGCATTTTAGTAAACAGAACAGAAACTTACAAGACAGATAAAACAGTACTTGAAAAATTTTAACTTTATTACAGCGGAAAACAGAAATTTATATGGTTACATCCTTTCAATTTCAGAATTCAAGTACAATATATCAGTCTTGTACAAAAGCCTTCAAAATGCATAGTTTAAAATCATAATCCCCATGGAACGGAAGCTATACAGAGCCAAGCCATACTTTAAGCACTTCAAGCAAAGAGAAATCCGGATCAAGCTAAAGTATTTCCCTCCTTGGATAACCTGGGGGGAAACGGAAGAAAGGAGGCGAAAACAACAAGGGTCAGACAAAAAGTCTGGCAAGTCCAGTGACTTTCAGCATATGAACAGATAATAATAATATGATATGAACATAAAACTGGATGTGAGATAACTATAACAGGTGTAGCAGAAATAACAGAAAAACAGAATGATATAAACTATTGTTTTACACTTCTCTGCACTAATACTAGTATAGCAGAATTAGGTGTCACCCTAATGTCTAAATTGAAGCAGGAACGGGTACAGAATACTTTAATAGAAACAGAATGCTAATAATGGGCCTTTACTACCCGATCAGAAACAGACAGAAGCAGAAACAGATTTATCCCTATGGAAACAGAATGTGGAATTAGGTGTACACTAGAAATGGGCCTTTACCACCCGAACAGACGGTACTACACAGAAACAGACAGGTGTTACCACCCAACAGAAACAGACGGTACCAACAGAAACAGACAGAACTAAGCGTACCCTAAAACCCTACCCCAAGCGATCGGCTCCCTAATACATAAATATCCTGTGTCGGCCCCATAGTAGGGTGTATCACTACCTAAGTGACAACCAATTGGCACAGACCTATTTACAGATGTCACGGCGTCTTACATCCTCAGAGGCAGACCGGGATCCATGCACGCACATGACCCGGTTGGAACGCACCATCAACACCCCTCGCCATTATCAGAATGAACCACTTATAATTAGTTCAGTAAGCGTGCCCGGACCCTTCCTACTGTTGGGTCAAAGTTTTGATACCAGAAAGGGTTACTGACTAATATGGGTCCCAAACAACAGATGACACAAGTAATTCCCCTCCTAACCTTGTGTCCCCAAACTAACAGATTTCAGATTTATTTGTTTACAAGTTCAGACATACAGAATTCAGATTTACTAGTTCACAAATTGAGTTAACAAGTTTTCAGACTAACGGATCAGATGTACAGATTTTTCAGATTTGTCTAACTTTGTATTGGGCCTACAGATTCATGGACGGGTTTTACTACATCTATTAATCCCTTTGGTTTAACCCTATTTTCCCCAGTACGTTTTAGACGTCATTCTTATCTTAGATTTTGCATTAATTAATTATTAATGCACAGACCTCTCACATTAGGTCGGTAGCTTGTGGCCGCTGGATATGCCGGGCGGTTCCGGGCAGACTTCTGCCACAAGCCAGACCTAACCTCGTGTCTTACGCATGTTATGACTAACTTCTCACATTAGAACCTATTGTTTGAGGCCACTGGATGTGCCGGGCGGTTCCGGGCAGATTTACGTCGCAAACTCATTCTAACCTCGAGTTAGCCATATTCATCTTTGCGGCCAATTAATTAATTATTTACCGTTTATGCGCACACCCAATATATATGCCAATTCAGATTATATCAATAACAGAATGATCACATCAACTCAACTGATATAGCAGATAACAGATTTTAGCAGATTGGGTGACTTAACAGATTTAACCGATTTAGCACTTAGCAGATTTTGGCATATAACAGATTAGGCATCTCAACAGACAAATTTAACAGATTTGGCATTTCAATCTAATTAGTAGTCTAGGCAATATAACAAAACTAGCAGTTTAGGCAACTTAGCAAATTAGCAGATTTAGCCAACCTAATAATTCTAAAGGTTCTATTTACATGCCTTGCCTAGTCATAAATTAGGCCTAAATTCATATGCCTACATAATTTTTTCATGATTCACAACATATATTCCATGTTTGCTTAACCGCAGAATATGGACATAATTTGCCATATAACATATGTTCCAATATAGATTATACCAAATATAACCATTAATTTCAATGCATGTCATATATCCAAAAATCCCTATTTAGGTGTAATTACAATAATAGATATCCTAATTAATGTAAATCTTAAGTTTCCATATCTTCCTTCTTTTCATGTCATGAATTATTATGCAAACTATCCCCAATAATATAAATCTTTAAACCATATCTTCTAAAAATCAGATCTTGCCTTTTTATATGCATTTTGTCCAAAGTCTCAAATCATATGTAATCTTTACAGTGGTTCCTCTTCTTCTTTTATCACAAAATATGCATAGGTCTAAAACTAGTTTATAACATATGCTATTTTTTTTCTAATTAATTACAGGTCTAAATTACAACATAACTATGCATACAACATGCATAAATTATATGTTCATAGTCAAATTTATGCATCCAATCCCAAGTCATATGTCCAATATATTTTATGCCTCAGACCTAAAGTCATACATTCAATTTGGTTTTGTCAAATTTCTCATCATTCATCCCAAAACTTGCGTTCATACGTTCATCTCTTATGAGATTAGGCACAGGCTCGTGGTAGCCTGGCTATAGAAACAGAAAAGAAGAAAGGAATATAGAACAGTCACAGAAAACAGATCTAACAGAAGAGAATACAACCTCAAACTCAGTTTTAAATGCATATCAAAATTATAATTAACGTTTATAGCGGAGAATAACTGTACTTGCCTTGATTGGATTAAAGAAAGAACTTTAACTTGTTGTAGAATCTTTGCAGAAACTTTAATCTCTAGTTTGAATTGAATTGCTTAGGCTGATGTTGATTATCTTCTAGTTTTAATTCCAGCAGAGCAGAGACGCCATTTTTATTTTTTTATTAGAAGAAGAGAGCAATGGAGGCTAGAGAATTGTGCAAGAAACCTAGGTAGTGTCTAGGGTCCTTTTTATAGAGGTTAGGAACTGATTAGGACCATTGATGTTGCTTGGATTGATCGTAGTCATTCATTCGAAAGAGAGACCAATTAGAGCCTGCCACCTAGCCCTAATGACAAAGCAGACCACAGAAAATTGACCAACATAGAATAGGCCAGCCAGGTTGGACTTGGCTCAACCTGGCTCTGGACCAGGTCGACAGCCCTGTCGACAGGCCTGTCGACCTGGTTAGACCAGGTCGACAGCCCAGTCGACCTGGGTGCGTCAGGCGGTCCATTCCCCGCCCTGGCCCATCGGGCCCCACTTCGGAATTTTTAATTGTTTTATTCTCTTTGAATTTTAAACTTAATTTAAAAACTTCCGAAGGCCATATCTTCTTCATACGGACTGCGTTTTTCGCAAAATCGGACTCTATTTCGCATATTTTTCCGAGAAGAACGCAATGGCGTATCCCGTTTCCCTTAGTTCCTTGATTTCAAATTAATTATACTTTAATTTATGACTTTCACGTATATAGAATTCGCGGGGTGTTACATTCTCCCCCACTTAAAAGGATTTCGTCCCCGAAATCTTCAAGTTAGGAGGAATGTATATCCTAACATCCAGTCATCCATCTACTCATCCATCAAACACGAGCATCCAGTGTCCTTAAAAGACTTCTAATGCTTCATGATCATATGCGAAGTGTGTGTGTACATGAACTTATCTAATGCAAAATCAGGCGGTCTACTGATTCAGTCGACCTCCTTAATGCAAATCATGTTAGTGCCATGAGTCCAATATGTATGCAAATTTTCCTATTTGATACATATCATTTCTATATGAGTGCACAACTGCTCATTCATATGCAACATCCATATGCTGATTCAACCATTTTACATCCATAAAAATTTAAAAATGCTCACACATCCATATGCAGTATGAGAGTGCTTTCGAGCCGATCTAGTGCCTAGTGTGTGTATATGCATCCACGAGCAACCACTAGCAACCACTTGCATCCACTTGCAACCATCAAACATAACATGTCTCAAACACATGTTTACACCCATTAGTTTCTACCTAAAGTTCAAATATTCGATCGATAGGATACAGTCGAATGATGGAAGCGAGTACAGATAGAACGAAGACTTGGCTCCCATTAGACATTGGTTGAGAAAATAATTCCCCTAAGTATCAACCCCAAAGACCGAAATCAATATCAGACTGACACTCAGAGGATTACCTTCTTTAGACAAGTCAAAACTGGAAATCAGAATTATTCAGATATTTACAGACTACTGATACAGATCAGGTTCCCTAATGATTCTTAGGAAGCTAAGCATGATAAAATCATACCCTACGAAAACTCAGAATGTATGCATCATACTTGACGCCTAACACAGATACCCCTCAAACCCCACTCTCAAACAGATGATCCATAACCCTTATGGGTCTGAGTCTACAGCGGAATTCAGAAACAATACTAGCATTAAAGTGCAGAGTATCGATTACAAAATCAAAATACCAGAATCAGAAAAAGTCTTAACTCCATAATCAGATAAAGAAATTAAACCTACTATAGAAATTTTTCCCTATTCCTATCCTAGCCACTAGCTTCAAGAGTGTTCGCCTACCCTCCTTGTCCTCGTCTCTTCGGGCAGTCCCTAGTGAAGTGTCCCATCTCCCCACAGTTGAAGCAAGCGCCCTTCCTTTTTCTGCAATCCTTGTTCAGATGAGTTGAGCTCCCACAAGTAAAGCACTTTTTCCCCTTCTTATCTTCAGGCTTCTCATCCTTCTTTTGTGTTTCCTTTTTGGGCCCCGCTTTCTTATTCTGTGGTTCTTCCTTCTTTGTCTCTTTCGGGCCCTTGTCTTCCTCGTGCAGTAGTGCCATATCCACCAATTTCTCGTAAGTTGCTCCCATGGGTACATGGGTCATGGCTAGGCTGTGCAGTGGCTCATTCAATCCTTTAACAAAGCGGAGAGCCTTTTTATGCTGAGTGTTGACTAAATCCAATCCGAATCTTGCTAGTTGGTTGAACTGGTTGACGTATTCCTTGACCGTCATACTTCCTTGCTTAAGAGACAAGAACTTTTCCAATTGTAAACTTCGTTCAGCTTGCGAGAGGAATTTTGTTTCAAACCTTGTTCTGAAATCCATCCATGTCTCCACCGGCCTCTCGGCGTTAGTGACTTCCCACCAGTAGGAAGCTTCGTCTTTGAGCAGCCATACTGCCAACTGTACCTTCTACCTATCATCCACCTCGAAGATAACGAACAGATCCTCAGTTTCTTTGAGCCAATTCCTTGCTTCTACGAATGATTCAGTTCCTTTGAAATCCTTCCCACCCATGGCCCTAAAATCTCTACAGATTTTTGAGAAAGCAATAGCACGAGGAGGGGGTGGAGGAGGGGGATCATTTGCTGGACCTGCAGCGGCGGTCCTAGCCTCAAGATATTGACGAAACCAACCGGGTACATGAACACCCTCTGGTATCTCAGATGCTTCAGACATGCTGGAACGAAAAAGGAAAGGTTCAATACAAAAAAGGACTGAAAGAAAGATATACGGCTCTTGGGGATCATGTTTTTTCAAAATAAGCTTTATTTTTGAAAATACTTCCTTTCCAAAACCTTTTTGAAAATAGTTTTCAAAAACTTTACCCAATCTGGTAACCTTCAGCTCTGATACCAAGTGTAACACCCCACCTCCGTTAAGGTCACTCACAAAGGGAATGCCTTAACTTTGGTGGAGCATTTTAGTAAACAGAACAGAAACTTACAAGACAGATAAAACAGTACTTGAAAATTTTTAACTTTATTACAGCGGAAAACAGAAATTTATATGTTTACATCCTTTCAATTTCAGAATTCAAGTACAATATATCAGTCTTGTACAAAAGCCTTCAAAATGCATAGTTTAAAATCATAATCCCCATGGAACGGAAGCTATACAGAGCCAAGCCATACTTTAAGCACTTCAAGCAAAGAGAAATCCGGATCAAGCTAAAGTATTTCCCTCCTTGGATAACCTGGGGGGGAAACGGAAGAAAGGAGGCGAAAACAACAAGGGTCAGACAAAAAGTCTGGCAAGTCCAGTGACTTTCAGCATATGAACAGATAATAATAATATGATATGAACATAAAACTGGATGTGAGATAACTATAACAGGTGTAGCAGAAATAACAGAAAAACAGAATGATATAAACTATTGTTTTACACTTCTCTGCACTAATACTAGTATAGCAGAATTAGGTGTCACCCTAATGTCTAAATTGAAGCAGGAACGGGTACAGAATACTTTAATAGAAACAGAATGCTAATAATGGGCCTTTACTACCCGATCAGAAACAGACAGAAGCAGAAGCAGAAACAGATTTATCCCTATGGAAACAGAATGTGGAATTAGGTGTACACTAGAAATGGGCCTTTACCACCCGAACAGACGGTACCACACAGAAACAGACAGGTGTTACCACCCAACAGAAACAAACAGTACCAACAGAAACAGACAGAACTAAGCGTACCCTAAAACCCTACCCCAAGCGATCGGCTCCCTAATACATAAATATCCTGTGTCGGCCCCACAGTAGGGTGTATCACTCCCTAAGTGACAACCAATTGGCACAGACCTATTTACAGATGTCACGGCGTCTTACATCCTCAGAGGCAGACCGGGATCCATGCACGCACATGACCCGGTTGGAACGCACCATCAACACCCCTCGCCATTATCAGAATGAACCACTTATAATTAGTTCAGTAAGCGTGCCCGGACCCTACCTACTGTTGGGTCAAAGTTTTGATACCAGAAAGGGTTACTGACTAATATGGGTCCCAAACAACAGATGACACAAGTAATTCCCCTCCTAACCTTGTGTCCCCAAACTAACAGATTTCAGATTTATTTGTTTACAAGTTCAGACATACAGAATTCAGATTTACTAGTTCACAAATTGAGTTAACAAGTTTTCAGACTAACGGATCAGATGTACAGATTTTTCAGATTTGTCTAACTTTGTATTGGGCCTACAGATTCATGGACTGGTTTTACTACATCTATTAATCCCTTTGGTTTAACCCTATTTTCCCCAGTACGTTTTAGATGTCATTCTTATCTTAGATTTTGCATTAATTAATTATTAATGCACAGACCTCTCACATTAGGTCGGTAGCTTGTGGCCGCTGGATACGCCGGGCGGTTCCGGGCAGACTTCTGCCACAAGCCAGACCTAACCTCGTGTCTTACGCATGTTATGACTAACTTCTCACATTAGAACCTATGTTTGCGGCCACTGGATGTGCCGGGCGGTTCCGGGCAGATTTACGTCGCAAACTCATTCTAACCTCGAGTTAGCCATATTCATCTTTGCGGCCAATTAATTAATTATTTACCATTTATGCGCACACCCAATATATATGCCAATTCAGATTATATTTATAACAGAATGATCACATCAACTCAACTGATATAGCAGATAACAGATTTTAGCAGATTGGGTGACTTAACAGATTTAACCGATTTAGCACTTAGCAGATTTTGGCATATAACAGATTAGGCATCTCAACAGACAAATTTAACAGATTTGGCATTTCAATCTAATTAGTAGTCTAGGCAATATAACAAAACTAGCAGTTTAGGCAACTTAGCAAATTAGCAGATTTAGCCAACCTAATAATTCTAAAGGTTCTATTTACATGCCTTGCCTAGTCATAAATTAGGCCTAAATTCATATGCCTACATAATTTTTTCATGATTCACAACATATATTCCATGTTTGCTTAAGCGTAGAATATGGACATAATTTGCCATATAACATATGTTCCAATATAGATTATACCAAATATAACCATTAATTTCAATGCATGTCATATATCCAAAAATCCCTATTTAGGTGTAATTACAATAATAGATATCCTAATTAATGTAAATCTTAAGTTTCCATATCTTCCTTCTTTTCATGTCATGAATTATTATGCAAACTATCCCCAATAATATAAATCTTTAAACCATATCTTCTAAAAATCAGATCTTGCCTTTTTATATGCATTTTGTCCAAAGTCTCAAATCATATGTAATCTTTACAGTGGTTCCTCTTCTTCTTTTATCACAAAATATGCATAGGTCTAAAACTAGTTTATAACATATGCTATTTTTTTTCTAATTAATTACAGGTCTAAATTACGACATAACTATGCATACAACATGCATAAATTATATGTTCATAGTCAAATTTATGCATCCAATCCCAAGTCATATGTCCAATATATTTTATGCCTCAGACCTAAAGTCATACATTCAATTTGGTTTTGTCAAATTTCTCATCATTCATCCCAAAACTTGCGTTCATACGTTCTTCTATTATGAGATTAGGCACAGGCTCGTGGTAGCCTGGCTATAGAAACAGAAAAGAAGAAAGGAATATAGAACAGTCACAGAAAACAGATCTAACAGAAGAGAATACAACCTCAAACTCAGTTTTAAATGCATATCAAAATTATAATTAACGTTTATAGCGGAGAATAACTGTACTTGCCTTGATTGGATTAAAGAAAGAACTTTAACTTGTTGTAGAATCTTTGCAGAAACTTTAATCTCTAGTTTGAATTGAATTGCTTATGCTGATGTTGATTATCTTCTAGTTTTAATTCCAGCAGAGCAGAGACGCCATTTTTATTTTTTTATTAGAAGAAGAGAGCAATGGAGGCTAGAGAATTGTGCAAGAAACCTAGGTAGAGTCTAGGGTCCTTTTTATAGAGGTTAGGAACTGATTAGGACCATTGATGTTGCTTGGATTGATCGTAGCCATTCATTCGAAAGAGAGACCAATTAGAGCCTGCCACCTAGCCCTAATGACAAAGCAGACCACAGAAAATCGACCAACATAGAATAGGCCAGCCAGGTTGGACTGGGCTCGACCTGGCTCTGGACCAGGTCGACACCCCTGTCGACAGCCCTGTCGACAGGCCTGTCGACCTGGTTAGACTAGGTCGACAGCCCAGTCGACCTGGGTGCGTCAGGCGGGCCATTCCCCGCCCTGGCCCATCGGGCCCCACTTCGGAATTTTTAATTGTTTTATTCTGTTTGAATTTTAAACTTAATTTAAAAACTTCCGAAGGCCATATCTTCTTCATACGGACTCCGTTTTTCGCAAACTCGGACTCTATTTCGCGTATTTTTCCGAGACGAACACAATGGCGTATCCCGTTTCCCTTAGTTCCTTGATTTAAAATTAATTATACTTTAATTTATGACTTTCACGGTTATAGAATTCGCGGGGTGTTACAGAAAGCACGAATACTTTGAGAACAACACACAAATGAGCGTATACGGAAGAACATTTCATTGTTATTACAACAATTCCATCAGATACAAGAATATACAGAGTTTAAATGATTAAATTACATTCGACAAATATCAGAGATTACAATAAATTACATAGCAGCGGAAAATAATATAAAATACAACTGAAAGTGATACACGGATACAGAGCTTTCCGAGCATCGTTCCAGCTGTTAATCAGGACCCTGTGAATATAAATCTGCAAAACCAAAACTACTAGCTGCCCGTGTGGAAAATAGGGGCACCCAGAGTTTAGGTTAAAACAATAAACTCCAGGTCAGTCATATGACTGGTGTGAGAACTAAAACAGTTATTAATATTGGTTTTAAAGTTAGGTAAATCAAGGGACCACGCCGTATAACACGGAACGGGTTTCCTCCCAAGAATACCAGTGCATAGAACAAACAGCGCAATGCTAAATAAAGAAAAATGAAGCTGTTATAAGACCCAGGTCCCATCACACAATGCAACGCAAGCCGGAGGATAGGGTTTTCCCTTATAACAGCCAAAGCATGCTTGATACGTTTAAAACACATTATTTGATACTATTATAGGTGTATAGTGTCAAAACAATTTCAAATCATAAATATCAATCATAGGCGGCATGGGTACCATCTATCATGTCGCCATACTAGTTCTACAATTAAAACCGCAATATCACGTATTGGAAATTGGATTCCGTCATGAGCCGAGGCAAGGGGCAAGCTCCTCTCCGCGTTCGAGACACTCTAGCAATACCTCAGGACCCCACTCTGATCCTTTGGAACCTCCAAGGCCGGTCCTCTCTTACTTTTGAGGATTAATTATTCCTGAACACACGTTTCCCGGTCCTTACAGACCTATATCCGAGGCGCCTCGTATCCAACAACCACACAGGTGAAAAGTATATAAATGTCAGGGCTGGTAGGTCACTGACACCACCCTAGCTAGAAAGAAACGTCGTGCACTCCTTGGGTCCGTATCCCGTTTTTGACTCATACCGAGGTGTGAGGCTCGCGAATTCACGTTATACACAAAGCTATGCCACACAGGCCGTGCTTTGATCATCAACCACAAGACTTTGCTTTTCAACAGAAGCCTTGATCAATTGCCACTTACGCATGCCACATTGGCAATTCACTCCATGTGACTGATGTCCATCGATATACAACCTCTGAGCTCGTACGTCTCAGAGAAGGGCGTTAAGCAAGAGAATAAATTCTCCGCCGCCAAACAGATGTATATTTAATAGAGATCAATCAACACAGAATAAAATCCAATGTCAGACACATAATCCATTTACAAGTTCGTTCTGGGTCTGAACGAAACCGGAGGCACTTTCCTCGCATATCCATCCATCTCCAAGTACGTCTGGACGATCACCAACTGATTCCCTCATCCTGCGTGTACAGCCCAATCAAGATCATCAGTAATCACCCAAACGATGTGAAGACTTCCGGTCTTCAACCACCGTCTTCATCTTCGACATCTCGTCGAATCGGTTATTCAGAATGGGTATAAACCCGGCCTTTCTGAATAACCCACGTATATGATAAACAAATGTTACACAAACACAACGAACGCCTCATTCCAATTCAGAATATTCTTTTATTCACAAAATCACATTCTTATGGAAATGTTCCCATTAATTTTATCCAAGATAAATTCTTCTAAATTTATTCTTTAATCCTCCTTTGGATATCATTTCAAACTAGTCGGGATTAACGAACCACACCGAAGTAATTATTTATTTTATTTCCCAATCCCAATTCTTCTAAATTTATTCTTTAATCCTCCTTTGGATATCATTTCAAACTAGTCGGGATTAACGAACCACACCGAAGTAATTATTTATTTTATTTCCCAATCCCAACCTATATATCCCATGGAGGAAACTGGTAATACTCCACATCTAACACCACGGTGTTATCGGCAAAATTAATTACCATTTCACGTTCAAATCTAATTAAAGATTTAACTATCGCTTTGGAGATAAACTGGTGGTACTCCATTCTCGATCACCTTTCAGATTTGATAATTTAAATTATCAATTCATTTTTCAATCTAATTAAAGATTCATTAAAACTCCACTTAGTTTTAATCTTCTCAAAAATCAATATTCTGCCTTTAACTGGGTTAAAGAACCAATGTCTTCTAAAACACGATTCACGACAAACCCAAATCACATTTGATATTAAATACAAGGCTTTGAATAGAAAATATATCGGCTTATATTCAATATCAAATTCTGAAACCAACATATGTCGTATTGGAAATAACGATATAAAATATATCTTTCAAATTCCCATAACAATATCTGTATAGTCACGAAATCCAACATCGAAATATCCCGAAGATAATTTCGATTCAACTCCAGTCCAATCCACGTATTGGAAATATTGATTATTTTTAAAATCACTTTCAAATTCAATTTATTTATTTCAAAAATAAATTGATTTTAATTCCAGTTCAAAACTAGTTCATTTCGATAAAAATCTATTTTTATCCTTTCAAATGTGGAATTCTTCAGCCCAATTTTTCCCAAATCATTTCTTATGATTTTACACAAATTATAGATATTTTTAATAATTTTATCAAGGCCCGTATAGTCGATTTCCATCAACGGCCATCGAACTGCACTTACAGCGACCTTTTTCGAATTTGATTTGGACATAATTCCAAATCCAACCGTTAGATTTCAAATTTCTAATATTCATTGGAAAGCTCTTTTCGATACGAACCCAACGGTTCCGGTTTTAGGAGAATCCGACGGTCGGATCTCCCGCAATGTCCGTTTGAAATAAATGGTCGAAATTCACAAACTACCGCGGCGCGGCGCGTTCTATTCAGGCCGTTATACATATAATATATATATATTATATATATTTCGTCGATTTCCTTTTAAAACGAATTTTATAAATCGTTTTAACTTCGTTTCAAAACCATTTCAACACTATTTCCATTCAAAGCCAAAATTGAATTCTTCTTTATAAATTCGTTTTAAAATTCATTTCTATTCAATTCAAATTTTAATTCAATTTGAATTCATTTCAATTCACTTTCAATTCAATTTGAATTCGTTTTCAATTCATTTCGAAATCGTTTTCAATTCAATTCATTTCGAAATCGTTTTCAATTCAATTCATTTCGAAATCCTTTTCAATTCAATTCATTTCGAAATCGTTTTCAATTCAATTCATTTCGAAATCGTTTTCAATTCAATTCATTTCGAAATCGTTTTCAATTCAATTCATTTCGAAATCGTTTTCAATTCAATTCATTTCGAAATCGTTTAATATCGATATAAATATCGATCACGTCGAAATAACGCATCTCTAATCAACACGGCTTTATATTTTTCAAAACTCCTTTATTCTATCCAACAAATGAATATTTACCCTATTCAACACATGAATCTATATTTCTTTCAACACACGACTAATCTCAACACATGAGTACTGTCAACACATCACTATTTTTGTTATGTAAAATATTTTATAAAACTAAGGTATCTATCGTTTGATTTTTAATTAGACTTCTACTGAGAAGTAGTTCTAATTTTAAATATGATAATGATGTAAATTTCATTGTATAAAATATTTCACTCAACACATGAACGTCGTCAACACATGACTATTTTTATATTCAACACATGAATTTTCTTTTATAATATTCCTTATTTTCCCGATTGGAATAAGGCCCAATCAATCACCATATAATGTTAATTATATGGATTTTCAGACATTACACGTATATAATAGCATTGAAAAATAATCAACCGTCAACCAAAGTGCACTACACTGTATAAGCATCAAATATAAATATCTAACGCTTATAACAGCCTGTCAATCAATCGATTAACATATTTAATCAATCAGGATGAGTGAACTTCAAATTTCATCCCAACACCCGTGTGGGGTTTCAAACAATCAAACACAGATTTTATTTGTGCAGTTGGGCGACGTGTAAAATTTATCGACCCAATCAATATCAGTCAAATCAGTGTATACAAACAAATCGGCCGATTTGTTTATAAATATTCATTTATTCACTTTCACATTAAAAATTATATTTTTAACGACAAAACATTCTATTTTAACACATGAATTTCTATTCATTTCATTCTTTAAATAAAATGATATTTTTATTTTTCTAACTTATTTTAGAAAATTTCGGCGGCATAACGGCACGATACTAGAAACGGGACGAGGCCTAGCCTTATCCCCGGTCTAGTGAAGGCCCACGCCATTCACACATCAATCATATCAATTTCATTTCACCAAACTATTCAAATCAACCCAAACAATCTAACTAACAACACAGCCAAACAAACAAGTCCATGGTCTGTGGACGATTGTGTCGGGTGCTACTAAGCACCGTCTGCTCCTAGTATATATATATATATAACTAGAAAAGAAATAGAAGAGTGAGAAATTCTCACATATAGCTATCCTAGCTCCACGGCACTTCTAATGCAGGAAATCTTCACTGTTCTCGTCTCTAATCACTTTCTTCGCCCGTAGCCACTACATATATAAAAAATCACACATTTTTATATTTGCTGTTGTCTTTAAAATAAAAATCATATTTTTATTTATTAATTTTCAATTTAAAAATCATATTTTTATAATCACTTCATATATTAAAAATCGAATTTTTACTACGTTGTTTTCTATAAAAAGATCTCGTCTTTTCTAATATGAAGTTTTCGCCTTTATAAAAATAAAGTTTTCGCCTTTATAAAAATAAAGACTTCATCCTTTCAAAAATATAGATTTCATCATTTCAAAAATATAGATTTCATCAATTCAAAAATATAGATTTCATCATTATAAAAATTACCACTTTATCTCAACGTATATAAAATAAAAATCAGATTTTTATTTCGCTACATATACAAAGATGATATTTTTATATTCTCTATCCTATAAAGATTATATTTTTAATACTTTAAAAATATAAAAATCATATTTTGATTATCTTCCTTATATAAAAATTATATTTTTAATATGCCACTAGTATAAAATTTATATTTTTAACTCCTCTTTTATATAAAAATTCTATTTTTACATTGCTAAAAATTCTATTTTTACACAACTAAAAATTCTAACTTTATATACATATATAAAAATCAAACTTTTTCTCCAATAAAAATATTATCTTTTTTTTAATAAAAATCACTCATTTTTCAATTTACTAAATCTTATCTTCTTCTTGCCAATTCATACAAAATAAAACTGAATCTTTTTGTATTTACTTACATAAAAATCTTCTTTTATTTTCTATGCCTTTTATAATGTAAAAACTGAGTTTAAAACAAAAATAAATAAATAAACAAAAACTCACATTCTTTTCAGCGAGAAGGTGGCTTCATTATGGCGCAACAGCTCGCCTGCGAGGTCGGGGTTTAAACGCAAAGTGGAAAGCGGTAAAAATTCAATTTTTAAATCGGAGGAGGGCTTAAAATCGGGGTTGGAGGCTGAGGAGAGCGGCATGGGTTCGGAGGTGGTCGGTGGGCTCTGCTTGGTCGGGGTCATGAGGTTGGTGGCGGGTTTCTTCGTGGAGTTAAGGTTTGGGGGGGCTGTAGGGTTCGAACGGAGGGAGGGAAGAGGAGGAGGCGTCGGTGGCGAAGGGCGGTGGGTGGCAGTCGCGTCGGCGGCAGGGAAAGGGGAGGCGCGAGGTCTGGAGCGATTTTGTTTTGTTTTTTTTTCTTTCTGAATTGATTTAAACGGACGGGGGGGGGGGGGGGGGGGCCTGAGCGGATATAAGGAGAGGGAGATTTTTTTTTTTATATATTTACTAAAAGTTGACTTTTTCGTACGACCTCGAAACGAGGCCCACCGCCTGTCGTCCATAGTGTTTTACCCCCATTCCGAACACAATGGGACTTGTTTCGTAGGTTGATTCGATCGTTCGAATCAGTTTCCGTTAAATTTACATTTAAATCATTATATTGGATTTTAAACGTACATTTCAAATTACCGGGGTCGCATACTAACTTGATAAATCACAGAAAAATATTTTCTAGCTTTGTATTAACGATACGGTCCTAACAAAACTAGTTTCGTCGAATTCTGAGACCGTTAGAAAAATGGCCAATTTCCAGTCGATTAAAATCAACTGAAACTGGTCAAACGCGTTTTCCTTTGCCACGCTCACATATTGATTCGAAAAATTATGAAATTTGGAATCTAGCAATAATCTTACATCACGGACCCAACAAAACTAGTTTCGTCGAAATCCGAGGTCGTTTGCAAAATGTCCATTTTTAAGGGCCTGAATTCCATAGCGACTATTCAGAATTTCCAACTGGACATATCTTTTGATTCTCGCTACGAAATTTTGATTTGTCGGATTCGTTGGAAAGGTATCATCAATTAGATCCTAAGGTTTTTGGTTTCACTAAAATCCGGATTGTTTTGCACCCGGTACATTCAATTGAAGTTTGAAATCAAATTATCGAACTACCGCGCCATTTTCAATTCCTTTTTATAATTATATATAAATATTATATATTCTAACGACGACGTATATAAATATATACGTCGAATTCTATTCAAAATAAATTTCACGTCTATATTATTTAAAATAATTCATTTTAAATGTTCAAAATTCGCTAAAATTGCCAAAATAAAAATTTTAAACTGGCCCAGATTTTCGGGTTATTACACTTTGCTTTTCAACAGAAGCCTTGATCCATGCAACTCAGCATGCCACACAGGCAATTCATGCCGTGCGATTGATATCTATCGATATATAACCTCTAAGCTCGTACGTCTCAGAGAAGGGCGTTAAGCAAGAGAATAAATTCTCCGCCGCCAAACAGATATATATTTAACAGAAATCAATCAACACAAAATAAAATCCAATGTCAGACACACAATCCATTTACAAGTCCGTTCTGGGTCTGAACGAAACCGGAGGCACTTTCCTCGCATATCCATCCATCTCCAAGTACGTCTGGACGACCACTAACTATTTCCATCCTCTTGGGTGTACAGCCCAATCAGGGTCATCAGTAATTACCCAAACGATGTGAAGACTTCCGGTCTTCGACCACCGTCTTCATCTTCGATTTATCGTCGAATCGGTTATTCAGAATGGGTATAAACCCGGACTTTCCGAACAACCCACGTATATTAAAACAAATGCTAGAAAACACAACATACGCCTCATTCCAATTCTGAATATTCTGTTATTTAAATATTCACATCTTTTGGGAATGGTTCCCATTAATTTTATCCAAGATAAATTCTTTAAAATTTATTCTTTAATCTTCCTTTGGATGTCATATCAAACCAAATTATGGTTTTATGAACTAGTCGAGATTAGCGAACCGTACCGAAGTAATTATTTATTTTATTTCCCAATCCCAACTTATTCATCCCATGAAGCAAAACTGGTAGTACTCCATATCTAACACCACGGTGTTATCGGTAAAATTAATTACCATTTCTCGTTCAAATCTGATTAAAGATTTAACTATCGCTTTGGAGCAAAACTGGCGATACTCCATTCTCGCTCATTTCTAAATTTGATAATTTAGATTTTAGATTCACATTTCAACCTAATTGCAGATTCGTTAAAAGTCCTTTTATTGGGTTAAAGAACTAGGTGTTATTTAAAACACAGTTCACGACAAACCCAAATCACATTCTATTTGTTATTGGGTTAAAGAACTAGTGTTATTTAAAACACCGTTCACGATAAACCCATTTCAAATCCAATCAAATATATTAGAAATTCCGATTATTTAAAACCCCTTTTTAAATCTAATTTATTTATTTAAAAATAATTGGATTTTAAATTTAGTTCAAAACTAGTTCATTTCGATAAAAATCTATTTTTATCTTTTCAAATATGGAGTTTTTCACCCCAATTTTTCTCAAATCATTTCTTATGATTTTACACAAATTATTACTATTTTTAATAATTTTATCAAGGCCCGTACAATCGATTTCCATCAACGGCCATCGAACTGCACTTACAGCGACCTTTTTCGAGTTTGATTTGGACGTATCTCCAAATCCAACCGTTAGATTTCAAATTTCAAATATTCGTTAGAAAGCACTTTTTGATATAAACCCAACGGTTCCGGTTTTAGGAGAATCCGACTGTCGGATCTCCCGTAATGTCTGTTTGAAATAAATGGTCGAAATTCACGAACTGCCGCGGCGCGTTCTATTCAGGCCATTATATTATATATATAATATATATTTCGTCGATTTCTATTTAAAACGAATTATATAAATAGTTTTAAAATTCGTTTCAAAAGCAATTTCGACTTCCATTTTGATTCAAATCAAAATTGAATTCTTCTTTATCAATTCGTTTTAAAATTCAGTTTCTATTCAATTCATATTTCAATTCAATTTGAATTCATTTCAATTCGCTTTCAATTCAATTTGTTTTCAATTCAATTCGAATTCGTTTTCTATTCGATTCAATTCAAATTGGTTTTCTAATCGATTCAATTCAAATTGGTTTTCTATTCGATTCAATTCAAATTCGTTTTCTATTCGATTCAATTCAGATTGGTTTTCTATTCGATTCAATTCAAATTGGTTTTCTATTCGATTCAATTCAAATTGGTTTTCTATTCGACTTAATTCAAATTGGTTTTCTATTCGATTCAATTCAAATTGGTTTTCTATTCGATTCAATTCAAATTGGTTTTCTATTCGACTTAATTCAAATTGGTTTCCTATTCGACTTAATTCAAATTGGTTTCCTATTCGACTTAATTCAAATTGGTTTTCTATTCGATTCAATTCAAATTGGTTTTCTATTCGATTCAATTCAAATTGGTTTTCTATTCGACTCAATTCAAATTGGTTTTCTATTCGATTCAATTCAAATTGGTTTTCTATTCGACTTAATTCAAATTGGTTTTCTATTCGATTCAATTCAAATTGGTTTTCTATTCGACTTAATTCAAATTGGTTTTCTATTCGATTCAATTCAAATTGTTTACTATTCGACTTAAATCCAATTCGTTTTCTAATCAATTTAAATCAAATTCGTTTTCTAATCAATTTAAATCAAATTCGTTTTATTTTCAATTCATTTCGAAATCACTTTATATTCAATTCATTTCGAAATCACTTTATATTCAATTCATTTCGAAATCACTTTATATTCAATTCATTTCGAAATCACTTTATATTCAATTCATTTCGAAATCACTTTATATTCAATTCATTTCGAAATCACTTTATATTCAATTCATTTCGAAATCACTTTATATTCAATTCATTTCGAAATCACTTTATATTCAATTCATTTCGAAATCACTTTTCAATATTCCTTTTTAAACTGAATAAAATCGATATAAATATCGTTCAAGTCAAAATGGCGTCAATCTAATCAACACGGCTTAATGTATTTCTATTTCTAAATATTCTATTTCAAATATTTCTTTTTCAAATATTTCTATTCAAATATTTCTATTTCAAATGTTTCTATTTTTAAAATATTTCGTTCAACACATGACTAATCTCAACGGATGAGTACTGTCAACACATGAACCTTTATTTTATATTGATAAAGATGTAAATTTTATTATCAAAATATTTCGTTCAACACATGACTAATCTCAACGGATGAGTACAGTCAACACATGAACATTTATTTTATAATATTCTTTATTATTCTAAATTGGAATGAGGCCCAATCAATCACCATATAACGTTAATTATATGGATTCCATACACACATGTATAAAATAGCAACGACAAATAATCAACCATCATCCAAAGTGCACTACACTGTATAAGCATCAAATATAGATATCTAACGCTTATAACAGCCTGTCAATCAATCGATCGACATATTTAATAAATCAGGATGAGTGAACTTCATACTTCATCCCAACACCCGTGTGGGGTTTCAAACAATCAAACACAGATTTTAGTTGTGCAGTTGGGCGATGTGTAAAATTTATCGTCCCAATCAATGTCCTTCAAATAGGTGTACATCAACAAACCGTCCGGTTTGTGAATGAATATTTATTTATTCACATTCACTATATTTATATTCACGTTAAAAATTATATTTTTAACGATAAAACATTTTATTTTAACATATGAATTTCTATTCAAATTCATTTATTCAATAAAATGATATTTTTATTTTTCTAACTTATTTTAGAAAATTTCGGCGGCATAACGGCACGATACTAGAAACGGGATGAGGCCTAGTCTTATCCCCGGTCTAGTGAAGGCCCACGCCATTCACACATCAATCAAATCAATTTCATTTCACCAAACAATTCAAATTTCAATCAAATAATCTAACTAATTTTTTCAATCAAACAAACAAGTCCATGGTCTATCGACGATTGTGTCGGGTGTTACTAAACACCGTCTGCATCCTAGTATATATATATAACTAGAAAAAAAGAAATTGATAGGTGAGAAATTCTCACAAATAGCTATCCTAGCTCCACGACACTTCATTGATAGAAATCTTCATCGTTATCGCATCTTCGTCATCTTCGCTGCTCGTAGCCACTACATATATAAAAATCACACATTTTTATATTTTGATGTCTTTAAAATAAAAAATCACATTTTTATTTATTCACTTTCAATTTAAAAATCATATTTTTATAATTGCTTCATACCTTTAAAAATCGAATTTTTACTTCGCTATTCAATATATAAAAATCGAATTTTTATTATGCTATTCAATATATAAAAATCAAATTTTTATTATGCTAAAGATTTCGCCTTTTCAAATATAAGGATTAAAAATCACATCTTTATTTTGCTACTCATATAAAGATGATATTTTTAATATTCCTATCATGTAAAAATTATATTTTTAATTCTCTACCTGAACAAAAATCATATTTTTATATCATCTAGATAGTAAAAACTATATTTTTAATACTTTAAAAATATAAAAATCATATTTTTATTTCTTCTATGTAGTAAAGACTATATTTTTAATACTTTAAAAATATAAACATCATATTTTTATTTGCTACTTCACACGAACAAAAATCTAACCTTTGTTTAAATTAAAAATCAAACCTTTAAAAGAACTATATGATATATTTATGAAAATCGTATATTTTTCTAAAGCATTAAAAATCATAGCTTGAACTAAATAAAAACCATAGATTTAACTAACTAAAATTACTTACAGTGTTCAACTGCGCAAGGGGGGGGGGGGTCTTCGCTGCTACGCCGGAATCGGGGTCAGGTGGTGGTGGCCACCACGAGGCTGACGTGGGGCGGAGCAGGGGGCGTTCGAACTGACGAGGGAGGGGGGGTTTGGGGGTTGAGAGGGGGTTGCGGTGGAGGATTAAGGGGAGGGGGTGTCACGTCCAACTGACGGAGGGGGTGCGAGGTGGGGGGGGGGTTCCTCCGATGAGGCGGTGGGCGGCGCCGCCTTGGAGGGGGCGCAATGCTCCTCTCCGCCACTTCTTCCTTATTCTTTTTTTTCTCTGATAATTCGATTTGGTTTTGAAAGAAAAAGGGGGGGCCAGAACGTATAGGAAGAGGGAGGGGAGAGAAAGAATTTTAATTTTATTATTTTATTTAATTATTTTAATTTCTAAAAAGTTGACCTTTACATACGACCTCTAAACGAGGTCCACCGCCTGTCGTCCATAGCGTTTCACCCCCATTCCGAACACAATGGGATATGTATCGTAGGTTGATTCGGACGTTACGATCAGTTTCCGTTGAATTTACATTTAAATCGCTATATTGAATTTTAAACGTACATTTCAAATTACCGGGGTCACATACTAACTCTAAAAATTCTCGAAAAATATTTTCTAGCTTCGTACTGACGATACAGTCCTAACAAAACTAGTTTCGTCGAATTCTGAGACCGTTAGAAAAATGGCCATTTTTCAGTCGATTAAAATTAACTGAAACTGGTCAAACGTGTTTTCCTTTTCCACGCTCACATATTTATTCAGAAAATTATGAAATTTGGAATCTAGCAATAACTTGACACTGCGGATCCAACAAAAGTGGTTTCGCCGAAATCCGAGGTCGTTTGCAAAATTTCCATTTTTAAGGGCCTGAATTCCATAGCGACTATTCAGAATTTTCAACTGGACATATCTTTTGATTCCCGCTATGAAACTTTGATTTACCGGATTCGTTAGAAAGATATTATCAATTAGATCCTAATGTGTTTGGTTTCACTAAAATCCGGATTGTTTTGCACCCGGTACGTTCAATTGAAGTTTGAAATCGAATTATCGAACTACCGCGCCATTTTCAATTCTATTTATAATTATATATAAATATTATATATTCTAACGACGACATATATAATATATACGTTCCAATTATATTCAAAATAAATTTGTCGTTGATATTATTTAAAATAATCTATTTTAAATATTCAAAATTCGCTAAAATTGCCAAAATAAAAATTTTAAACTGGCCCAGAATTTCCGGGTTATTACAATCTCCCCCACTTAACACTTTTCGTCCCCGAAAAGGAACAAAGTCGAAAGTGGTTTGATTAATCAGCTCCACGTTCGATCTGGCTTCCATTCTCCAACTTTTCAGTTTCTGAGAATTTTCAAATTTTCAAAAATTTGGCTAACACCCTAAATTTTCGAAAAATTTCGCCATAACATCCCCTGCACCGGGAGCCACGGGAAAATCCCGGAATTGCAATATAGGCCTTCTGATCTTAAAAAGAAAAAGAAAAAGCCAAGCGGCTAGCCAATAGGCTCATAAAATCATCATCACCCAAACAAAACAGTAAATTATAGTAAACATGTACCTATTTGTCGGGCAAACAAATTTTATTCTCTGCTCTAGCCTCCTTGCTATGACCTGTTCAATGTAAGAACATATATATGCACTGCATATGCGACCAATTTTCAATATAGTTCAATATTTGATACAATTAGGCATATTGGTTCAAAATTAGCAAACAAATAGGCAAACAACACAAACATCAATCAATTAGTGAATTAGAGTTTCAAATTCATAATTTTGATACATATACAAAAAATCATGTTTTTGATGCCAATTCACAACAATGTGTTCTAGCTATACAAGTTTTGGTTCTCACACCAGTCTAATGGAAATATATCGATATCACACCTTCGTTACTCGAACATGAATACTAATGACGACTAGTCAATCGTCAGAATCATCTTCGGGCCACTAGATTATGATTCTATATCTATCCAGTATATTAAAACTTCGAATATACGTTCATGACGCGTATATGCAAAATCTTTATATATTGGATTGTCTATATTCAGTATAAATAAATAATCAAATACGTTTAAAACGATTTAAATTTTCAAAACTAAATTGTTTTCATTTGAAAATATACTCTTCACACTTGTTCTAGGATACTACTGATCCCATCTCTAACGAGTCATTCTAATTGGATATTGCTAACCCAATATCTGATGAATTCTTTCGTATGGTTCTAATGTGTCTTATTCTCGAGCTCTGTAAACCAAAGCTCTGATACCAAATGTGACGGCAAGGAATTTCTCTCGATCTGAATCAGTCGTTAAACCGATCTAGACCGTTCGAACCCCTGAACGTTTGAGAACAGGACAAAATAGAACGCAGACAAAAGAACATTTCATTACTATTACAACAATGCATCAGATACAAGAATATACAGAGTATAAATGAATAAATTACATTCGGTAAATATCAGAGATTACAATAAATTACATAGCAGCGGAAAATAATACAAAGCACAACTGAAGGTGATATACGGATACAGAGCTTTCCGGATATCATTCCAGCTGTAAACCAGGATCTTGTGAATATAAATCTACAAGACCAAAACTACTAGCTGCCCGTGCGTGTAATGACCCGCAACTTCCCCGGTGAGGAAAGCGTCGGATAGTTCGAGAACAAGCCACAACAGGACGCATACAAAAGAACATTTCACTGTATATTACAACAATGCATCAGATTACAAGAATATACAGAGTATAAATGAATATTAAATATTACACAGAAAATATCAGAGATTACAATACATTTAAATACATCGCAGCGGAAAATAATACAATACACAACTAGAAGAGATATACGGATACAAAGCTTTACGGATATCGTTCCAGCTGTAAACCAGGATCCTGTGAATATAAATCTGCAAAACCAAAACTACTAGCTTCCCGTGTCAAAATAAGGGCACCCAGAGTTTAGGTTAAACCAATAAGCTCCAGGTCAGTCATGTGACTGGTGTGAGAACTAAAACAGTTATTAATCTTTATTTTAAAGTTAGGCAAATCAAGGGACCACGCCGTATAACACGGAACGGGTTTCCTCCCAAGAATACCAGTGCATAAAACAAACAGCGCAATGCTAAATAAAGAAAAATGAAGCTGTTATAAGACCCAGGTCCTATCACACAATGCAACGCAAGCCGGGGGATAGGGTTTTCCCTTATAACAGCCAAAGAATGCTTGATACGTTTGAAACAAATCATTTGATACTATAATAAGTGCATAGTGTATAAAACAACTTCAAATCATAAGTATCAATCATAGGCGGTATGAATGCCCCATACCACTATGTCGCCATATATAAGTTTACAACCAAAACCGCAAGACGTCGTATTGGAAGTTGGGTTATCATTTATGGTATGAACCGAGGCTAGGGGCAAGATCCTCAACCGATTCGACACAATCTAGCCCATGTCTCAGGACCCAGACACAGGTGGGCCTTGGATCGTCAGGGCCGGTCCACCGATGTGGATTATTATGCCTGAACACTACGTTTCTCCGCCCTTTGGGGCGTAAGCCTGGCCCGTCAGCCGACCAGAAGCATCGGCCGAAACCGATATCACGAGGCGCCTCGCTTTTCAGCAAGTAATAATAAGCAACATCCACATGAGTCAAACTCGTCAGCCAGTTCAAGCACTGACGCCACCCCTAACTAGAAAGAAACGCATGTCCTCCCTGAGGTCCGTCTCCCGTTTTTGGTTCATACCGGGTGTGAAACTCGCGAAGTGAACGTTACACAAAGCTACGCCACAAAGGCCGTGCTTCGATCATCAACCACAAGACTTTGCTTTTCAACAGAAGCCTTGATCATTTGCCACTTAGGCATGTCACACAGGCAATTCACTCCATGCGACTGATATTCATCAATATATAACCCCTGAGCTCGTACGTCTCAGAGAAGGGCGTTAAGCAAGAGAATAAATTCTCCGCCGCCAAACAGATATATATTTAATAGAGATCAATCACACGGACTAAAATCCAATGTCAGACACACAGTCCATTTACAAGTCCGTTCTGGGTCTGAACGAAACCGGAGGTACCTAGTACCCCGCATATTCATCGATCTCCAAGCACGTCTGGACGATCACCAACTGTTTCCATCTTCTTGGGTGTACAGCCCAATCAAGATCATCAGTAATCACCCAAACGACGTGAAGACCTCCGGTCTTCGACCATCGTCTTCATCTTCGACTTATCGTCGTATCAGTTATTCAGAATGGGATAAACCCGGTCTTTCCGAATAACTCGCGTATACTTTAAATAAGTGTTACAAAAACACAACATGCGCCTCATTCCAATTCATCAGTCACTAACCGTAAATTAATCAAGAGAATAATTCCCCAAGCATTAACCCCGAAGGCCGAAACCAACATCAGATCAATATCCAGAAAACCGTTCTGCTTGGCTAACCGACAGTTAGTTTCTAAATTTCACATTCATAGGGAGAGGTTCCCATTAATTTTATCAAAGATAAATTCCTTAAAATTTATCCTTTAATCTTCTTTTGAATTTTGATTCAACTAGTCAGGATTAACGAACCTTACCGAAGTAGTCATTTGTTTTAATTTCCCAATCCCAACCTATTCATCCCATGAAGTAAAACTGGTAATACTTCATATCTAACACCACGGTGTTATCGGTAAATTCAATTACCATTTCACGTTCAAATCTAATTAAAGATTTAACTATCGCCTGGAGCAAAACTGGGGATACTCCATTCTCGATCATTTCAATCTAATTAAAGATTCATTAAAACTCCACTTAGTTTTAATCGTTAACTGGGTTAAAGAATCCGTGTCATTTAAAACGCGGTTCACGATAAACCCAAAGTCACATTCCATTAATTATCGGGTTAAAGAACGAGTGTTATTTAAAACACTGTTCACGATAAACCCAAAAATCAATATCAATTCAATTCCAATTAAATATTATTTAATTGGTACACTTCATTAAATCTAAATAAAAAGATTTAATCTTTTCTCAACTGGGCTCAAGAACAGTGTTAATGAAGACACCATTCACGACAAATCCAAATCACATTTGATATTAAATACAAGGCTCTGAATAGAAAATATCCCGGATTATATTCAATACCAAATTCTACGACCAACAAATGTCGTATTGGAAATAACGATATAAATATATATCTTTCAAATTTCCATAACAACATCTGTATAATCACGAATTCCAACATTGAAATATTACGAAGACAATTTCGATTCAAATCCACTCTAATGCAATCATTGGAAATTCTGGTTATTTTTAAAACCCTTTTCAAATTCAATTTATTTATTTAAAAATAAATAGAATTATAATTTTAGTTCAAAACTAGTTTACTTCGATAAAAATCTATTTTTATCTTTTTAAATATGGAGTTTTTCATCCCAGTTCTTCTCAAATCATTTCTTATGATTTTACACAAATTATTACTATTTTTAATAATTTTATCAAGGCCCGTACAGTCGATTTCCATCAATGACCATCGAACTGCACTTACAGCGACCCTTTTCAAATTTGATTTGGACATAATTCCAAATCCAACCGTTAGATTTCTAATTTCTAATATTCGTTAGAAAGCTCTTTTCGATACGAACCCAACGGTTCCGGTTTTAGGAGAATCCGACGGTCGGATCTCCCGTAATGTCCGTTTGAAATAAATGGTCGAAATTCACGAACTGCCGCGGCGCGGCGCGTTCTATTCAGGCCATTATATTATATATATATAATATATATTTCGTCGATTTCTATTTAAAATGAATTATATAAATAGTTTTAAATTCGTTTCAAAAGCAATTTCAACTTCCATTTCAATTCAAATCAAAATTGAATTCTTCTTTATAAATTCGTTTTAAAATTCATTTCTATTCAATTCAAATTTCAATTCAATTTGAATTCATTTCAATTTGCTTTCAATTCAATTTGAATTCGTTTTCAATTTAATTCATTTCCAAAGTCGTTTTCTATTCGATTCAATTCAAATTGGTTTTCTATTCGATTCAATTCGTTGTATATTCTATTGAAATCAAATTCGTTCTATATTCAAAACAAATTCGATTCGAATTCGTTTTCTATTCAATTTGATTCAAATTTCATTTCGAAATATTCGATTTCGAAATCACTTTTCAATATTCATTTTAAAATGAATAAAATCGATATAAATATCGTTCACGTCAAAATGGCGTCAATCTAATCAACACGGCTTCATATATTTCTATTTTCAAATATTCTATTTCAAATATTTCTATTATTAAAATATTTCGTTCAACACATGACCAATCTCAATGGATGAGTACTATCAACACATGAACCTTTATTTTATATTAATAAAGAAGTAAATTTTATTATTAAAATATTTCGTTCAACACATGACTAATCTCAACGGATGAGTACAGTCAACACATGAACATTTATGTTATATTGATAAAGAAGTAAATTTTATTATTAAAATATTTCGTTCAACACATGGCTAATCTCAACGGATGAGTACAGTCAACACATGAACATTTATGTTATATAATATTCTTTATTTTCTAAATTGGAATGAGGCCCAATCAATCACCATATAAAATTAATTATATGGATTTTCATACAACACATGTATCTAATAGCTTTGAAAAATAATCAACCATCAACCAAAGTGCACTACACTGCATAAGCATCAAATATAGATATCTAACGCTTATAACAGCCTGTCAATCAATCGATCGACATATTTAATCAATCAGGATGAGTGAACTTCAAATTTCATCCCAACACCCGTGTGGGGTTTCAAACAATCAAGCACAGATTTTATTTGTGCAGTTGGGCGATGTGTGAAATTTATCGTCCCAATCAATGTCATTCAAATAGGTGTACATAAACAAACCGTCCGGTTTGTAAATGAATATTTATTTATTCACATTCATGTTAAAAATTATATTTTAACGATAAAACATTTTATTTCAACACATGAATTTCTATTCAGTTCATTCTTTCAATAAAATGATATTTTATTTTTCTAACATATTTTAGAAAATTTCGGCGGCATAACGGCACGATACTAGAAACGGGACGAGGCCTAGCCTTTTCCCCGGTCTAGTGAAGGCCCACGCCATTCACACATCAATCAAATCAATTTCATTTCACCAAACAATTCAATTCAAACCAAAGCATCTAACTAATTTATGCAACCAAACAAACAAGTCCATGGTCTGTGGACGATTGTGTCGGGTGCTACTAAGCACCGTCTGCATCCTAGTATATATATATAACTAGAAAAAGAAATTGAAAGGTGAGAAATTCTCACCGATAGCTATCCAAACATCTTGACTCTTCTTTGATAGAA